>SSNS01000044.1:81651-279507 GCA_006937985.1 Aphyosemion australe
AGAAATGTGGCTTTTTATCTAAATTATAAGTTCCTCAGCTGTTTGTTGCAGGAAAAAAAGAACGTATTGATTCTACCATGGTTCTGATCCAACCTAAGCTCATCCTGAACCATGCTTACCCAGTGCTGTTGAGGAAAGTCATTCCTGTGGTGCAGCTCCTGGATACAGATGCCGGATGGAACCAGAAGGCATGGCTGCATCTGCCGTCGGTTCGTCTCTCGTAGCCATAATCACTGTAGGGACAGGACAGGACAGCGATCCAATGAAGGAAATGTTTAGAGACAACATTTACAGGTGCAACACCCCCCACATCCTTTCAGTTTAAAGATATATTTCAGATGATAACAAGGTTTTATACATCTTCAGGCAGCAACGCATCACACGACTAAACCTGAGGCCGTCTGGTCGGACGGACCGACAGCGCCTGTGTTCGGCAGCCTCGCCTCTGTCAGTGCGCCCCAGGGCAGCTGTGGCTACACTGTAGCTCATCATCACCAGTGTGTGAATGGATGAATGATTCACTGTAGTGTAAAGCACTTTGGAGTCCTCTGACTCTGAAAGGCGCAATACAAGTGCGGGCCGTTTATCATTTATTTTCTCATCAGATCTGTAAAAGAACTAAAGAAATTGAAGTAAAATATAAAGCCTGAGAATTATGGGACTTTATTTTTTATTCATGGCTAAAACGCTCACCAGCACATCTATTAAAGAAAAAAATAATAAAAGAGCTCAAAGCTTGTAAGACCATGTAAATGTAATTAGATTTTAGTTTTAGTACCAGCAGAGGAGCTCAGAGCTTCTTTAGCACACCAGTTGTTTGTGCTGTAAATTAAAAGGCAGAGCAGCTCTGTGTCCCCAAAATGATGGGGACAAATTGCCCCAATTAGAGCGACATACACACACACGCAAAAGTGTTGTGATTGTTAATGAAAGCGATTAGGCGCTGTGATTTATGGTTTTGATGAAGCCTATTCCGAGAGCCGCCTCACTCCAGAGACGCGCGGATCTGGGAGCAAAGGGAAAAAGAAAACATTAATAATGCTAAAAATGAATGGAAAGCTATTATCATGAGGATGTGGAGAAAAACCTCCTCCTGGCATTAAGAGTCGCTGCTACAAAAGCAGCTGTGAGTTATCATCTGAACACTTTGTCCTTCACGCCGTGAACGATGGCACGCATTAAAGTAAAATCAATACGAACGTCTGAGAATGAAAAACACATCAGCTCTTCTCTCCACACACACACACACACACACACACACACACACACACACGCACACACACACACACACACGCACACACACATACACACACACCAGAACAGCTGACTGGTTCTGTTTAGAAGCAGCAGAACCAGCTCAGATGTCCATAACGGATATGATTCATACACCTGCTGAAAAGCTGAGTGCAATCCAACCTGGAGACATTAGCTCGTGTGACTTTTCACAGGAAGGAAATTAATTCCTTATAAATGGAAATTGAACTTATCACTATATGCAGGGTGCGAATTACACAGAGGCTTCCGGGGGAGCCCACTAAGACGGAGGGGGGGGGCTTGGTCCCTGAAATGCCTAGAAACGGCCCTGGGTGTGGGACTGAGTTTTGAGGGTGATCTGAATTGTATCAAATAAATAAATATTACATACTTATAAATTATTATTATTATTGTAAAGTTACAAACGTGTTACTTTTCAAGCACTTTGGGTTTTTTTTATGCGACTATTTTCCTGTCCTGTATGTCTCTTAGCTGCATCTCCTCTCAATCCTCCAGAAAAACTGCTGCATGGCTTCTTCATTTTCAACTAATGAGTTACTTGAAATTAGCAGATCAGAAAGATCTGTCAACCGCAAAAATAGCGGAATGTGCGCTGTGCGGCCGCGCCAGTGAGGTGACGTCACCGAAGCACGGGAGCTGGAGCAGCGGAGCGCGTCAGGCACAAATGAAAGAGAAAGTATGAGCAAACATGAACGATCGTGCGTTAATTATGTTTTTTTTTGGTGGCGCCACTTTGAGAATGTTACTGTGGCCGTGCGCAGGACACAGCTGCCCGGCGGAGCGCATCAGTAATCAGCGCTCTGCCGCTCTCCATCCTCTCCGCCCAAAAACAGACCCGGTACGCTGAGAGTCCAAATAAATAATGTAATATATGTAGGAACTGGATCTTTTTTCGGGCTCCCCCTGGGTGTGTAAGTTGAGGGCTTCCAGGGGAGCCCGGCGCCCTTCCAGGGGAGCCGGGCTCCCTTTAGCTCCCCCGTAATTCGAACCCTGACTATATGGATGTTTTAAATAAAACAGCCACAAGTTTTAAAATGTAAAAAAAATAATAATTTTGTCAGTTTGAATTCCTTCATGCTGCTTTAAAGGTGCGTGATGTAAGAATGAAGTAAGATTGACATCCTGTGGTCAAATTTGGGTACTGCAGCCTATTTTCAAAACAAACAAGTGACTGTCAATCAGGTGTGAGTTTCATGGCTGTTTACGGATCAGCACCAGAAGATTCTAGATGACGAGCGAAGACGGGTCGTACACAGTAAGTTGGTAAGTGAAAATATAGCTTGAGACATTATTAGAGCTGACTATTTGTTGCTAATTTACAATTAGCTTTGTTAGCTCAACGTTAGCCTCTAGCCTTCTTTACCCGATATTAAAGTGAAAAAAATTAATCCGTGGCTTCTCGGGGGTACAGAAATAACTTCTGGGTCGCTCCTGTTTACTGGTTAACAAACTGTTCCACAACAATTTGCAGCCGCTTTCAAATTACAAATACAAACGCAGCAGTGTTAGCAAGCACAGACTTGGCAACCCCACAGGCTCACAGAATATAAACAAAGACTACGTCCCTCTTTAGTTTTTGTTAAAAAGAGAAAAACTGACAACCGCCCAGCCGGCTGTTTCAGTGTCACCTTCCTTCCAACATGAATAAGACTGTTTTGTGATTATTTCACTGTAAAATTCTTACTTATTTTACCTTTAAATTTAGAAACACATAAAATAATAATAGTAATTGATGTAGTTGATGTTATTTTCTATGTAATGTCCCTGACGCCTGTAGGAACGTGTTTGGTTCTCCGTCCTTGAGAATGATGATCCGTCCTCCTCGAGTTCTTTTAGTCATAATTTAATAAAAAATGTCTCCATTAAAAACAAACAAAAACACTAAAACAAAAGAACCGACTGTTGAAAAGCATGAGTCAGTGGAACTGAAGTAAAGATGTGAGGAAATGAGAAAAGCATCACGTTTCAGATTCATTCATTGTTTTTCATGGAAGACGTGGGTGAGATGAATCTGTTACTCAGGTCAGCCTGAAGAGATAAACTAGGGGTGGGAAATTAACGCGTTAATCACGGTTAAATAATTGAAAAAAAAAATTAAAATAATGCATTAAAATTCTACCCCTTTGAGCCTGAGCCCCCCCCCCCCATTGGAGGCTGCAGGCCAGAAAACTTTAGCATCACAATAAACTCATTAAAGCGTGGGTACGTCAACTGTGCCTCACTAATATTATTTTTTATTTTAAAAAATTGCTTGGGCACAAATCGTCTTGAACGATCAAAATGTGATTAATCAAGATGAATTAATTACAAAGCCTCTAATTAATTAGATTATTTTTTATTGAGTCCCACCCCTAAAATAAACACATAAAATCTTCCTGTAGCAGGAGGGACAGGATTAAAGGTCAAAGGTCATGATCTTCACAGCCTTAGAGCAGAATCTTTGAGGTTGCTGAACCTTTTGCAGGATGGGAGGAGGGTGAATGAGCTGTATGGGTGCAGCAACGCTGCATATGAATGTGTGATTGTCTCCAGACGTTCCACTGAGCAGAAATCTTTAAATCAGATTCCTAATTTATGCATAAACCTGTCAGGTTTATATCTCGAGGGTCATGACCCATCTTAAACCAACTGACTGGGTTTTTTTAACGTTTTAGCACTATTTATAATTCCGTCGTCTACGAACGGTTTCTCTGGTGATGAACAGGAAGTCTGGGAGCCATTCTGGGATTCCCAATGACTTTAATGAGAACCTGCCTTCCTCCAGCTGCAGCTCTGTTTTAAAGATCATAACTGCATGCTTTACTTGTTGCATACCATACAGTTAAAATGCATTTAATTTTTTTTTATTTATGTTTCTCAGAAACATAAATTATTGTTATAAATAAACTGATATTTAGCTGTTAATGTTTTTAGTTTTTTTTAATGAGGTTTTCCTCCTCCAATAAACACTGATGATGAAACAGTTACAGGATATAAAATAAAAGATCAAAGGCATTACTGACCACTCAAAGTCTGCCTCGGTGCAGTCGCAGGAGCCTGAGGTCATGCTCACCGAGTACATCTTTCCCATCACACACCTGGACGTGGGCTTCAGCTTCCGGTAGATCCGTTTCACCCCCATGAGACACGGCTCGCCCTGCAGAATCCATTTTAAAGCACAATCAAAAGAAAAGTCCCAGAGAGGAAGTTCACAAAATGAGCTGCTTTTATAGCTTCTACCAGCATAAATAATTCACAGCCAGCAGCCGTAAAAGTGCCGCTCAGCAGCAGCAGCAGCAGGAGCTGCTGGAGTCGGATTTTAGGGACCTTTTTTTTTTTATTCTATTGATATTTTAGCTCCAGAATCTGCCAGCTCTGGATCCATTTTTAGGCATGAATGTATAAAATAAAATCAGCCTGAGAGTAAAAGAGATGAGCTTTCAGCAGCTGAACCTTCTACCTCTGGGCTGTAGGTGTCAGTAGTGAGACGCCAAAGAAACATGACTGCTTCCACAACTAAGAAGCTGAAACTTTTCCAAGTTTCACTCAAACTCGGGTTTGGTTTTGCTCTCCAGCACTTCTAACCCGCTGAACTCGCTCTAATTGGCTCTGACTGGAGGCTTCTCCTCCTGCTTCTTAGTCTGCTCTGAACATCTGGCTGTCACGACCGTTTACAGATGTGGGCCAAGAATAAAGGAATGCTTTAAGGTTCTGGCTCCGTTTCAGGAGCAGCAGGTTGAGGGGGCAGGTTCAATGCATGCAGGTGGGCGAGGGGCGGAGTCAGTGACAACACAAAGGCAGGTGTTGTGTTTTAAACATGGCTACAGTCAGGAGGAACACGCCTGCAGTGAAAACTTAAACGGATTCATCGTTAGGAATGATGGTTCATGCAAAAGGATGAGGCTGCATTACTGATGTCAGACCGCTGACGAGACAGAAACACATCCTGTCAATATGCCCCCCCCCCCCAATTGATCCAATCTCATTTCCCTTTAATCAGACGATGATGGAGACATTTCTGACAGAGATGATTAAAGTGTTTTATAACAGTATTCCTCCAGCATCGGCTCCACATGTTTACCTCATAACTCGGATTTAAGTTTAAAAAAGTTTGTATGAATTAAATGACATTCCAGCATTCCTACATCCCAGCATTCCCACCTCTGTGGATACCTTTAATTGTTAAGCCACTAAAAGCAAAACTAAATGAATGCATGAAAACTCATCATTACAGTTTCTCTGGTTTGTCCCATGTTGCTACTGGGAATTCTGCTCATTCCCGGTGGGAGAGCTGCTCGACATTCCTGTACATGAAAATAGGCTCTGCCAGTTTTAGTATCATTCATCTAATCTGGATTGAGGAAAATAATCGATTATTCATTCATTCATCCTCTAAAATCTTCTCCCTGAATGACAGGGGGCGGTGCCTATTTCCAGCAGTCACCAGGTGAGAGGCGGGGTTACACCTGGACAGGTCACCAGTCCAGATTATTAGCAGATTATCCTTTTTAAAGTGTTGAACAGGTCAGACTGTAACTATGGAAGTTTAGTCTGTCAGATTTCAGACTGCTGCTGTACCATGATGCTGCCGCCTCCGTGCTTCAGCATGTGGGGGCGGGGCTTCTGGTCCAACCTGTCAGGTGTTTGAAGACCCTCTCAGAAACGTTCTGTCAAGTTTCACACAAACCAGCTAACCTGGCCCATGAGCTGGTCTGACTTCTTAGCAAGAGTTTTGTAAACTATTATTTACTTTATCATTCAAATAATAATTTTAGTTATTTTATATTTCACCACCCAGCCCCTTTAGATAAGTCGTCCCTGGCTTTATTTGATCTTTTATTATTAAAAATCCTGCAGATAATTAGTCCTTAAGAACTGAAACAGGTGGACGTATGTACAATTATTATATTTTAACTCAACTTATAATTTTATTTATTTCATGTACAAAAGAGACAAATGAAGAAGTGGAAAAAGCCTGAAATCATTATTAATTTAACTTCCTCAACATTTTACTTTTGCATTTTTTGATTTGGGGCAATAAGGGCTTTAGTTTAATGCATATATGTATGAATAATATTAATAATATAATAATTGTAATAATATTAAGGTAATAATAATGCAATGTAATAATGTTACACCTTTTCTTCAAACAAACCCATATTCATTCAAATTTTTTTATTTTACTAGTTTTTGTTTTGTTAAGTTCATTTAATGCAGGGGTCCCCAATCCTGGTCCTGGAGGGCCGCTATCCAGCAGGTTTTGTGGTTTCTCTGCTCAAACACACTTGATTCAGTGGTTGAATCACCTGTGCAGCAGCTCATCAAGCTCTGCAGAAGCCTGCTAATCACTTGCTAATTGAAATCAGGTGTGTTGAAGCAGAGTTACAACTAAAACCTGCTGGATACCGGCCCTTGAGGACCAGGATTGGGGACCCCTGATTTAATGCTTCGATGAGATGTACCCAGCCAGCACACAAAGGTGGGCCCAATATGGGATTTATATGGGCAAGCTGTATGGGTCCCAACAGGGTTTGTCCGTGGTTTCCATGGTGGCCCCACAGGGGTTTGCCTGTGTTTGAGTAAAATCTATGTGGGCAAAAGATTTTCTGGGCAAACCCCCATGGGTGGCCAGCTCTGGTGGCCTAGTGGCATGAGCGTCCGCCACTGGGAGATTGGGGCTCGAATCCCGGTCGCATCATACCAAAAACCCTGAAAAACTGAGACCCGGTGCCTCCTCACCTGACACTCAACATCAAGGGGTTGGATTGGGGGGCCAAACCACCAAATAGCCCCCCCCAGCGCAGCCACAGCTGCAGCTCACCGCCCCCCACGGGGATGGGTCAAATGCAGAGATGTAATTTCACCACTATGTGATGATGACTTGGGACTTTAACTTTATTCATGTTTATTAAAGGTGTCATCACCTATAACACCGTGGATATCTACGTCCTATTAAAGTCTTTTAGGCCATTAAAATAAATTGTATTGAAAAAATAAATTAAAAATGTGCTTTTTTGATCCTTTTCTGTAAAGGGCATATTTTCTCGCGAGATCACACGCGATATTTCGGCTGTGTCGGATGTGTGCGGGACTGAGGAGCGAGTTGATTGGTGGAAGGAAGCAGGAAGCAGCTTCAGCGTCTCGCTCCAAAACAACAAAAGTTATAACTGAACCCGACCTGGCAGTGACCTACGGGATCCAACCGTGTATGTACGAGCCCGAGCCTCGCCTCGTGCGTAATGGCGCCCTCGCTTGTTGTTGAGTTGGGACAAAGCAAGCTAACAGTCAGGCATCGGCTCTTATGCTGTTGTGAAGATGGAATACACAAACCGATCGGAGTTTTGTCTCCCATAACACGGATTATAACATGAGTCGTCAACGGTAAGACATCATTTATGCGTTTCACGTTATGAAATGAGCTTTGTTGTGCTGGTTTGTTCGCTGCTGGTTCATATTTGGTTATATTTGGCCTTTGTGTCGGCATATAGGCCAGAACTCAAGTTCTCGTGTTGGAGTGCACGTGCTCGTGGGGTGCATGTGAGCTGGTTGAAGAAGGCAAGATTAAACAAACGCATCAATGTTAAATATCGGCTTCTCAGCCAGTGAAAAATCATTAGGAAGCCATTATAGACATTTTTTAAGTGGAAAAGTGAAAATTTCAGGTGATGACTCTTTTAATAACTGTTTTGTTTACATTTTTAAAGATCCTGTTATCTACAGTAAGTAGAAACACATTTGGTCAAATTTAAAGCATCAACAAGTCATGAATCAAATCTCAAATAAATGCATGAATTCTTATTATTTTCTCCTAAAGGTTTATCCGTGAGCTCCACACCTGGTTGTGCAGGTGCCACGTCTGGTAGTCCACCTCCATGCACCTCCTGTTGAAGATGGACCTGAAGTCGATCTTCACCAGCTGCCACTCAGAGCGATGGCTGACGTGGCCGAAGATCCTGGAAACAAGAGGAGTGAAACAGGAATGAGAGCGTTTCTGACAGGTTTGACAAAAAATCTGGTCGTGTTTTATAAATTTATAAAAACACTCGGTCAGATTTACAGGAATCAGAACCTGGTTGGCGTTTCCACGGTGATGCTGATAAAAGGATTCATCCCAACACGAGCTCAGTTTATGTCTGTTTACCAAACATCTTTGTTGGTGAATGAGTCATTTTCAGGTTTGTGTTTAATAATGTAAGAAAATGACTTCACCCTGGTTTTATCACGCCTTTCCTGCTTCTTTCAGGAGACAAATGTGTTTCATTTTCCTAAAAGAGTTTACAAATAACATCTTCCTGCTCCGAGCGTTCCGACCAGTGTTCTGGGAAGAAGACGTCAGGTCCATGAGGGCTTAATCCTCACAAACATTCAGACGGATTTTTTCTTTTGCTTTTACTTTTTCCACTAACAGAAACTTTTGCGCGTCGAATACAAAGAAGAGCTGGTGAGAAAATTTCTGTTCTCACCTTTTCACTCTGAGCAGGATTCATGGGAAACGCTTTAACTTTCACCGTCAGCACACGGAGACGAGAAAACAGCAGCAAAAATATAAAAAATAAACTATTTTAAATGTGATTCACTAAAAAAACATGATGATTCTCCATCCTTCTTCATTAATCGAATTAAATATTCATCTTGTTCATTGATTAGAAACAAACCAAACCCAAGGTTAGGAGACTAGCAGGAGCTGTGTGTGTGTGTGTGTGTGTGTGTGTGTACACTGACCAACATATTAATCACAATCTGCCAATTAGCGCCAGAGGCATCCGACCATGACAGCCACTTACTGTAGGAATTAGTACAAATTGATAAGAAAGCAGTGCATGATGGTCTTATGAAAACGAATGGTGTGTGTGTGTGTGTGTGTGTGTGTGTGTGTGTGTGTGTGTGTGTGTGTGGGCCCGGAGGCTCTGCAGTCCACAACTTATCCTCAGCTCTGAGATATTGTCTTCCTGGTCCCTTCCACCCCTAAAAAAGCCTCCTCTTCCTCTGAAGGCGGCTGTCACGTTCCCTTTCTCCACTCCTGCTGCGTCCCATCAGTCTCCAGCAGAGCGCCGCCGCAGCCCGCTGTCACTCCGTCATTAATGGCAGGTGTCATGAAACATTGATATGATGTCTATGGAACCCCTTGGTAACACGCCCCGAAGGCCGATCTCTCTGCTGCAATAAAAGGCGGTGCCGTGTCGTGTGAGCGCGCTCCGGCTCTGGGCCGTTCTAATAATAAATGTGACCAGAATCTTCATAACTCCTGCGTCGCCCTCGCTGCCCCTCGCCGTTCCTGATGCGGTTAGAGCTTCAGAAGCCAAAGTTTCTTTTCTGTTTTCTCTGCTTTTTAAAGATTTTGATCGTTTTTCTTCAAATGGACGGTGGCTCTGTTGCCGGCTGCCAGAGCTTTGATCTGCAGCGATGGTAATCTGAAGACAGACAGGTTTGATGTCGGCTAAATCTTAAAGAAAGTCTTTTTCTTTTTATTCATGAAAAGGAAAACAGGCAGAGATGAATGTTAAACAGAGCAGTCGCAGAAAGCTCAGCTTAAAGGAATGTTTCCTTGATTTTTCTGTTCATGCAGTGTCTTTGTTAGTAGTCAGCGTCTGACCTGCAGCAGGCAGCAGGGTTCAGTTAGGAGAATCAGTGACAAATAATCATGTTGAGCCGCTTACACATCTGGGCCAGTACGGTCGGGGCTGGGCCGCGTCAGTTTGGGGTCGTACGGGCGGTTTTTGTTCACACGGACTTCTCAGCAATGCGTAAATGCCCGAGCACGTGGGCGACGCAAAAGACACGCGGAAAGGTTTGTGGTGTCCTTAATAAGATAAACAAAGGTGGGCGTGAGCTGTGTTGCTTTTGGAGACTCTGAACCACATTATTTTATTAATTTGCTCGCTGTTCTGTCTCACCGCTGTGCATGTCCTCATAACAGCTGCACGCACGCGCACACACACACACACACACACACACACACACACACACACGCACAGGCTGATCCTACTCGCCAATCGGACACAGTATGCAGTAGGTGTGAATAGACCACTATGGACTGAAAAGAAGAGCCACCTCAGAACGGAAAACACACACGACCCAGATGTGAAACCAAATTCCGATCCCGAACAGTTCCGTATTGACCCAGATGTGTAAGCAGCTTTAGAGTCAAGCTAACAGCTAATCAGAGCCGGAGCTATTCCAGACTGAGTTTCTAGCCACTTTTACATCTTGAGGGGCACGGACTGGACCGGATTGGGTCAGCCCGCCTCCGCATGGTCAGGTTTTGTTCACACAGCCTACTTAGAAACGTGGATGTCTAAGAGCACCTGGGTGGGGTAAAAGATGCGCAGAGACGTTTGTGGTGTAGTAAACAAAAGACGCTGTGGGGGTGTTGCTTTTGGAGACTCTGACATGAAGCACACAGCTTCCTACTCTCTCACTGAGCCGAGGTGCTGCCGTGGGCTCCTCTCAGAGGAGTCTGTCCTCGCGCTCCCGCAGCTGGAGCAGCAGGTCCGAGCTGCAGTCAGAGGAGATGTTTATCTCACTGCATCCAGACTGACAATGAACCACTGGCTGATTCTACCCACCAATCAGAGGCTCCCACTAGTAGACGTGAACTTCAGCTGGCCAATCAGTCAGTAGTGAGTGTGTTGGGTCGGCTCAGCACCAAGCTGACCACCGGAGAGCACGTCCGAAAACATAAACAGTCAGATGAGCACGGAAAACGCACAAATTTCCCAGATGTGAACACAATCACCCCACCAGGGCTAGACTGGACCGACCCAGACCTGAATGCACCATAAACCTCACTGGGCTGTCAGTGACCAGCTGGAGACTCGAAATGTAAAAAAAAAAAAATGGGACATTTCACTTGAATGCAAACAGAAATGATTAGTTTTGAAGAGAAGTTTAGATTCTAGTCAGGTCACACAGAGAAAAGCACTCGGGTACAAACATTCTAGTGTCTTAACTAATCATTCGTTTGTTTCTGGTTTTCACTGATTTTATTAGCAATGACTCCACACGGCCACATCAAAGCTTGTGAGAGGAATCATTGTTACTCACGTCATGATGAGCGTCTCCTCCCCGGGTTCTCCCAGAACCCCGTCCACAAACAGAGGCGTGCTGGTGAAGCTGTACTTGTTCCACTGCCGTCCTTCGTCGAAGCTCAACCTGGGGACAAACACATGCGCTGCACGAGCCATCCACGCTAATCCCCTGGCTGTGTGCACAAGCTAATGACCCTGAGAGTTGTCGAACAACTTTATTTCATATTCCGCGCAGGGCTCGGGGATCCGGCTCAGTGAGAGCTGAACTCATTATGACTTCAAACACAGAGAGGAGAAATCCAGCGACAGCTGTAAGAGCAGCCATTTTTCACGGCTGGTGGATTCTTTAACCAGAATCATATCATCGCCGCTTCAGAGACGAGCTCATTTGCTTTTGTTTGACTAACTTAAGGCTCAGCTCTTCCTCCGGGGGAATCGGTCATGCTGGGAATGCTGTAATGACTCACCACAGGTGTCGGATGGGAAGCGGAGTGTGTCTTATGGCCACCAAAGCTCCACCTTGGTCCAGATAGAGCACTGCGTACTCCTCATCAAAGATCTGTAGGACAAATGAAGAGAAACCAGCTTTTAAAGGAAATAATTCATGTTTTTTCCATGAGCGGTTAGGAAAGGTGACCCCAAAGGCTCCAGGTTGGCTTTTACCTAAACTCTAGTTAAACAGATGTCATACAAACGTTCGTGCAAGCTGTCACACAGATGTTTTAATTCTAAAAGAGAGAAATCCAAGACCTCGTTTTAAGAAGAATCCTCCTTCTCACGTGTTTGTGGGTAAATTAAATGTTACTTTTTTGGTACTTTGCTTAAAATCATCTTCAGAGGATAACAGCCTGAAGTCTGGAGCTCATTAACATGATCAACAAATGGATTTTTTCTCCTTTCCGATGTTCCTCTGTGCAGCAGATGTCTTCACTTATTATCTCTGGATCATTTGGGGGTTTTTGTGTCTTTAATGAGAGAATTCTCCTTAAAAGTTTGTCTCTTTGGTCAAATCTGACACCATTTGTGTTGTTTTATTAAGTCACGTTCATGCTAAGTTAGATATCTTGGGCTGGTTTACATTAAAGCCATACTATGCAACTTTTTCATATTTTTAAATCATTTCTTGAGCCAGAAATGTCTCTCAGACCCCCACCGCCCTCTGTGGCCAGAATACCACACTTGCAACTTCAGGTCCGGTCCATGTTGGACTTAGAAAATGGAGCTGACATGCCTGGCGCTGCAGTCTGCTTCCAGCATGTTTCCTGCATGTTTTAGATCATGAACACAGCTGATGTGTTTGATTTAGTGATGAACCGCTCCTGTAGACACTAATGAAGGCTGAGGAGACATTTCAGCTGTTAGATTAAGGTGTTAAAAAGACGAACGCACAGCGAGGAGGAGAGTTTTACTTTCGATTTTACTAACTGGACACTAGGGGGTGCTAAAAACAAGCCAAAACCGCCAAGTGTGCCTTTAACTTCAGAGATCCTCTGACTGCTGAGTTTACAGCAGCAGATCCGAACACGACGGCCACATTCAGATCAAACTTCACATCTTTTTCCTGAAAATACATTCCAACAAGAATCCCAGTCGGCTGTCGGATGATATTCCAGGTCTACGCGTTAAAAAGCTGTGTTTTATGAATAATCTGCACTTTAAAGGCTGTTTTACAACAAGGTTGTTTCTTATCTGTTTGCTGCTAATAAATTAATCACTTTTCAGATTTCACTCCAGCTTTGACCTTAAACAGACGCTAACCAGCAGGTGAAACAGGTTTATTTATGATGAAGAGTGGGAGGAATGAAGAGGAGGATGCTCTCATGGAGGAGATGAAGGTCACTCGGTTAATGGAGCTGTTAGTGATGAGTGGCTTTTTGCTTTTGACCCACGAGTAGAAAATAATGATCAGATGTGACGGTTTTATTAGAACAAGTACAGCAGAGTTAAACAATAAACCAGCTTTAGTTGGTGTTTTTATCATTGATGTGATTGTTGTTGTGAAGTTTGTCAAGTCAAATAAATCAACTTTATTGTTCCGTAAGAACAACAGAAACATCTATAGAGGATAACGCCATTAATATCAGATCAATGAACATGTTTTTATAGATTCAGAGTAAAGATGATTTATATAAAACAGAGATTTGTGTCTTGAAATAGAAACGCTGTCAAGTGTTTTAGAAATGTTTTTTTCTATTAAAACTTGATATAATTACCTTTTTTCTAAGTTAAAGAAGACATTTGTAAGAATTCTGCAGTGAAATAATCACAAAACAGAGTAATTTCTCAATGCTGTTGGAAGGAAGGTTATACTGAATACAGATTTCATTCTCAGCCTGTTCGGGAGTTGCCAGTTTTTCTCCTTTCAAAAAAACAAAAACAAAAGAGGGATGTAGCTACTGTTTACAATCAGCGAGTTTGTGAGGTTGCTGTGTCTCCAGCGAGCTAATGCTGCAGAATCAGCAGTTGTAATTTACCGCCGGTCGGCAAAAAGCTCCAAAGAACCAAAGCCAGTAAACAGGAGCGACCCAGAAGTTATTTCTAGTACCCCTAAGAAACCACGACATCTTTTTGTTTTATCTCCATTGTTTTTTTTTGCTCAATACAAAGTGTAGCAATAATTGTTTACCTTCAATTGCTGACAGTTTCAGCGACACACAGCCGCCATCTTCAGAGATGTGAAGATGCGAGGCTCTGAAGATGGCGGCTGTGTGTCGCTGAAACTGTCAGCAATTTAAGGTAAATAAACATTGCTACACTGTGTATTGAGCAAGAAAAAACAATGGAGATAGAAAAAAACCACAGAAAGAACATAACAAGGATCCAAGGGGTTCAAACGAAGGCAACTGGACTTCTTTGGTTTCTTGAAGACGTTTCGCTTCTCTTCAAGAAACCAAAGAAGTCCAGTTGCCTTCGTTTGAACCCCTTGGATTACCATGACCTGGATGACTGAGAACCTTCACCAGCAACATAACAAGGATCTTTTTGTTTTACTCTAATATCGGGTGAAGCAGGCAAGAGGTTAACGTTGAGCTAACAATGCTAACGGTGAATTAAAAGCAAATAGTCAGCTCTAAAAATATCTCAAGCTACTTTTTTAATCACTAACAACTGGATATTACAGTGAAATGTGTGTGAAGTGAATATTCTGACATTTTACTTTCTTTAAAGAGTCGTTCAGAACTATAACAGCAAGCTAACAGCAAGATGGCAAAAAATGCACTTTCTCTAATGCCAAGGGAATATTACCATAATACGTGTAGTAAGTGCTCCCTACCGTAAAACACCCAAGAGAGCTAACACCAGATAAGACCATGTATTTGTCTACTTATCAACTTACTGTGTATGACTCATCATCTAGAATCTTCTGGTGCTGAACCATAACTGGCAACAGCCATGAAACTCACAGAACGGCAGTGAAAATGCATTTTTTTTCTTAGGAAAATAGACTGCAGTACACTGATTTGACAGCAGCATGTCATTTATACTTCATTCTTACATATTGCCCCTTTAAATTGGCTTTGTAACAAACAGCCTAAGCTACCTTCCACAGATCTTTCTGTTAAAAATTTCATTAGCATTTCATTTTTTGTTTTTATCAGAAAAAGTCTGTGTTGGCTTTGATGTAATGATCAAATCGGACTATAATTCTCTGAGTTAGACACTTCAGCCATCAACCAAACAAACCCACGATGATGTGAGGCTGGCATCAGGAAACCAGCTGCCTTTTACACCTACTCACCAACAATCAGCCCTGTGACTACGTCTGTTATTGGCTCAGGGGGGAAATAGCTGATGTCAACTTCAATCCCTCATTTCTACTTTGGCTGTCTGACCCAACTTTAATTACTTTAACATATGTAAAAAAGGACTTCAGTTGTCCAACACCTGTCCTGTTTCTGGCTCGTCCAATGCTGTCTGTCGCTACATCTCCTGTCCTATGGACACTGAAGTTTCCAGAGTCTTATTAAGTTTGAGTCAACTGAAGTCTGTCACTGTCCCAAGCTTAAGCTGGTCACCAAAGGGTAAGCTAGACCAGGAGGATAGTTGAGTTGAGACGTGGCCGATCTGCTCCTGAGGTGGACCCCCAGATCCTCTCCTTCAGATTCAGCCTGAGTCACAGCTGATCAGAGTCAGACATCGCCGTTCACGCCCCGCCGTACGAGCATCTGTTAGCCGTGTCTATCAGTAGCTGGCAGGTGAGCAGCTGTTTTCCCTTTGAACTCCATCATCAAGTTCCTTCAGTCCAAAAATTCCAGAAAGACCGTATGATCTGGAACCTGGAAACGATTTTTGAGCATTTATCCAGAAAACTGACCCTTTACTTCCTATTTCTGTTCCTAGACGGTCTTGATACACACACCACCATGACATTTACAGAATTATATCATCAGATTAAAGAAAATAAATTCAAACATGCCATCAAACACTGAGGGGTTTGTTCTGTACTCCGCTCTAAAGACTTGGATGTCTGGTGTCCTGAAACCAGCTGAAAGTGCAACAGCTAGCTTAGATGGTGTCATGCTGCCCCGTGGCACCAAATGTGAGTCAGATGATGCCAGGAGAGGCTTGGAAACAGCTTCAAAAGCATTTTCACTTGTGACAAAAACAAAAAAATACTACATTCACATCAAGAGACCAGAATAAATCCTGTCCTCACCTGTCTCCATGCGTTTCCTGCATCAGAGGTGATGAACACGCTGACGTTAGCGGTGGTCAGCTCTGAGCCGATGGAGCCTGCAGGAGAGTGGAAGTAAACGTGAGGTAAGGTGGTGTGGAGCAGAAACAGGAAGTAAAGCGTGTGTCAGGTCAACTTTTATTCAGAGACGTCGGCGCTACAGCGGGTGGGGGGGCTCTGCTCGGCAGCTGCAGACCACCGCTCTAATTGTAGTGCTTCAACGGATCTACGGTGCCGTGTGACATTTGCCCACACTCCAGAATCAACCAATAAATCCTGATTACTGTATTCATCTTTCAGCGGTCCTGACCACATTAAGACAAGCGTCTCTAATCCAGAGCAGAAGCTGTAATTGCTTTAATTCAGACTGTAATTGGTTTCAGGTGGCAGGTTTCCACCGGCATGATTGTTCCCCCATCCCAGCGCTCCTCTGGGAACACTTTTCCTCACACAACAGATGAAAGTCGGAATTTAGATCAAAATTTTAAGACTCATGGAAGGTCTTCATCAGAGGTTAAACATTTAATCATCAATTATTACTCAAATAACCACAGGGAGAGTGTGTTTATGCACAAAAGCAGACAGACATTTAAATTTACAATAAACTAATATTTCATGCTGCATTCCTCCATTATGGGATGTTTACAGGCTCTAGACTCTGATTATCTGTTAACTTGAATTAAGGATGAATAAAAAACAAAAATCAGGTGTTTTCATCCCTCTCTTGACTTCAGTAGCTGCAATAAAGTCTGAAATTGTATCAAATCAATAGATTATTTCCCTGAAAGATGTTTAACTCGGTGTCTGATGAAGATCAGCGCCGCGTCGATCGTGTCTGTCAGCTGATACCTGATGAGTTAGTGACAGCGTTGGTTCACGTGGGTGTCACAGTTTTCATCTCTGATTCAGAGAAAACCATAATGTTGGTTTAAATGTGGTAGAGAGTGTTTATTCTCTTATGGTGCTGTGGCTTTTAGCTGAGTCGTTTTTCTGAAGTTCAAAGGTTAAAAACTTGTTTTCCAGATACTTTCAGGAGTCGTAGAGAGAAGCAGGAATAATGAGAGGTGAAAATTCTGCAGAATTAAATGGGCGTCCATTATTGTGATTATTGTAAAGGTACTAAATAATTCCTCATTTACCCAATGGGCTAAAGTGTGTTATACAGTATATATATATATATATAGACTGATGAACTCTAGAAGAGTAAACACAAACAGCATCTCCTCACACCCACCTGACGCCACGATGATCCCCGGCGCCGACTCCCTGCTGGCGATGTTTCCAGATGTGTAGGGATTTGCAGACACATGGAGATGGAGATGTAACGAGCAGTACGGCTGCAGCGGGAGAAGTCAAAAACTCAATTAGCAGAACTTTCACAACAGAAGCGCTGGTAAACGTGGCGGGGGCACATCCCTCCCAAGTCATAAGTCTCATCACAAACACCGTCCCCCATTGGCTGGCCTCAGCATTAATTGTGATTGGGTTAACCTTTACCAACACGATTCTCATTACAAGGCAGCAAAATGCCAGCAGTGTGGGCCGCATTGACAGGCTGTTTGCAGGTTTATTAAAACTCTGGCATTTCCTGACAAATGACTGTATAATATGGGAAGAAGGCAAAAAATGCCACAGAATCTCTCATTTATTTCTCCAAACCAGGAGATTATTTCTGGAGGTAGAGCGGTGTTGGGATGAGACGCCGACACGAGCGGGTGCTTAACATTCACAAACACAGCCGGATTGTTTACTTGGAACGTTGAACTTTAGCTTTTGAGTGAAATATCAGGCGAACTATGAAATGCCCCCAACTTCCAGGGCTCTGAGGAAGACAGACAGTTGAAGAAGCTTCTCCGTCTGACACCTCTTTCTGCTGGAGTTTCTTAAATGGGAGGTCAGCTTACTGGACTGAATCAGAACGGCTGACCTTTCAGCTCTGCAGCCTCGGAGCAGTCAGCTTTGACGGCCTGAGCCCGTCCTCGCGTTGCTGCTGGGATCAGTCGACTCCTGTCAAGGCTCCTCTTTGACGGACGCGCACACACATGAAAACCTGTGTGATGGGAACGCTCACCAGCACGCAGTGGATGCTGTTGCCCCTCAGGTCTTTGCTCGGGGCCTGCAGCAGCCTCCAGTCTCTGCCTCGGTTGTAAGTGATGTGCGTCTTCACTTGGTTTTCCGTCTTTTTGTTGGCGAGGAACATGCCTTTTATTCCCGCTACCTGGGGAAGTTACACAGAAAGCAGCTTCTGGTGAAAACCCAGCAGAGAACTTCACCTTGGTCAGAATTTTCAAGGTCTTTTGAAGAAAATAAATTCAGCACGCTGCAAAGTGAAGCACTCACGTGCAGACCTGTTCTATATTCCCAACAAAACCAAACATGGCGACAAAGCCTGAGTGGAAAATGATCGACTGTCTGGAGAGTTGTGGGTAATCAATGCGTGTCTTAAATGAATCTGACTGTTTGCTGGAGGCCCGCGGCGCGGCGCAGGGACGCTGGATTGAGCTGCTGACAGTTGCATCAGGCGATGAAACCCCACTTTAGTAATTGACAGAAACTTCAGTCTCGCTTGAAGGAGCGATTTAGCATATCCTACGTCTTGGGTGGTGACCCCAATCAAAACGGAGGATTTACTTCCTTTCTGTCCGGCTGCAGCAGGACATGAGCTGCATCGACACCAACTTAATTATTAGATTCAGAGATAAAGATTCATATTAGGTGGTCGTACGTTTATAAAATCCAGGAGCTGCAGCTCCAACATAAAAAGCAAAAAAATCTATTTTTCTNGTGTAATCAAGGGAAGAAATCATCTTAGCTTCAGAGAAAAGGGAAAAAACACATCTATTCCAGGAAGATTTCCCCTTTGGTTGTGTTAATGTGAGCATTTTAAGGCTACTTGTTAGAAAGATTCTTTTCAAAAATCTGAAAGTAACAAGCTTTTCATCCTCTTTGCTTTGTTGTAATGAATTGATCAAAGTTCAGATTAAACATGCAGGCCAGGAAATGTCTGCGTGCTCGTGTTAATCACATGGAAGTGAAAGAAATGCTCGGAATGAGAATAACTAAAAACCAGATCCTTTTTCTGGGTTTGTTTACCTCGTAGAGGTCAACCATGACGTTTCCCTCGAGGCCCATGCTGCTGACCACGTTTTCCAGAGCCAGCGTGTAGAAGACCCCCGACGTGTCCGACACGTACAGGTTGTAGGTTTCGTTCTGGTTCCACTCCTGAACGGCAGCAACCACGCGGTTCTCATCGGTGCTGATCACATGCAGCTCCTGCAACAAGGATGCAGCTCAATGTTTTGAACTTCATAAAAGCAAATTACTTCAATTAGAGCAGCAATGGCAAATTTGGAATAACAAGTTAGCTTAAAACATTTTTTTCATGCTTCTTAAAGACACATTCCACAACTTTTACACCTCAAAATAATGTTTTTGTAAAGTTTTGGCAGCATACTATCATCTATTATGTTCATTTTCAGAGCTGGGATGGTGTTAGGGGGTTCCACATCTGATTACCGCACTATACAGTTTTTGACCTGCAGCCCGCAGGCGGAAGTACTGACTGCGTGTTGCTTTACAGCACTATACGGCAAGCCAAAGGGGTTTAAAAAAGGCGCACGTTATGTCCGCCAGAATGCGTATCTTGAATGCGCGTTTTGACGCCAAAGAGGGCAAAAAACGCACGTTCTAAACTTGCTAATTCTAAATGCACGTTATGTCCGCGAGGTTAGAATGTGCGCTTTTTTGACCCCTTTGACTTGCCACAGTTGTATAACGTAGACCCGCGATTTAGAGACTTGAGCGACGGCAGATCCACCAAAGAAAGCTAGAAATCCCTTATCAGAGGAATCTAGGAAAAGAAAAGAAGAACGTGATAGAGCAAGAGCAAAGAGCAGAGTTAATATTGGGCCGTCTTTTCCTCGCTGGAGAGCTCTTTTAGAAAGAACAGCATGAACTACGGACTCTAACCTAGCCGTGCTGCTAATGGCTAGGTAAGTAATAAATGATTTCACCAGGGTTATTGTGTTTGGTCGGACATAAAGTTGTTATACAGTCCTGATAAAACTATTTATTCAATGTGTGGAGGTGGAAAAGTTTGTTTTCGTTGTTTTGCCTGACATTAGGAATGTAAACATGCCTCTTATGCCAGAGAGAGATAGATTTGATTTTACGACAGTGACGTTACGCAGCAAGCCTCTAGAGGGCGACAGAGAGCAGATAACCGCACTTCCCTGGGTCGTCCACTCATTCCACACTCACGTATTTAGCAACAGAACACCACTGGTGTGAGAGGTTTTTTGCTCAATATTATCAGAGAAGGAGAAACAGCCGGCTGCTACCACTTCAACTTTAGGACAAACTACCAGAGTCCCAAAAAGGAAAACACCATTTGAAGTCACGGACAACAAAAGATGTTTGGACCTAGAAAATGCAACTGAAGTTTAGTGCTATTTCCTCTGGAAATGCAGTTTTCCGGTTCCAGTGGACGCAGAAGATACTCAAGGGGAGGGGTCAGTGTTCTGTGACCGTGTGTTTGCGTTCAAAACCTAGCCTGTTTGCAGATTCGCTAAAACAACTTTAATATTTTTCTGTAATCTTTATTTAGCCCAATTCAAAGAAAATTGGTGTTTCTTTGCTGTAACAAACCTTCTTGGTAAAACATCTGACATCATCAGAACACTTAAGTCACCTTTACTACAAGGAAGAACTTCTAAGGATCTTCCATCAGTGGAATGGATCAACACAGATAAATATGTGGGCAAAAGTATCCCATAATCCTCCGGGATATTCTCCAGATATGAGCATCTGGGCAGAATACGTTTAAACATCCCCACAATATTCAGGAAGAAACATCTATTAAACGATGTCAGGAGCCAGCATGTAAAGGATTCACACGCAGTCGCAACAGTTTAGCTCCTCCTCCTCAGTCTGGTCACCAGCTTGGCTCCACCTCCTCATGCTTGTCATCTTTTCCGATGGAATGCCATTCCATTCCTCCAGGTCAAACAGTACTTTAGAACATTCAGAAGGACCAAGCTGTCCAAGAGCTGTCAGCCAGTAGCCAATCAGGAGCCAGACATACACCTGTGACTGGAACACACCTGGGGCCTCATTTATCAACCGTACTTAGGAACAGATCTGTGCGTATTTCGTGCGTGGGAACGATTTTACGCATTGTGTGGTATTTACCAATTTGTACTTGTGCGTGAAAACGTTCCTAAATATAAGAACAGCTCTGACCGTGCGTAGGAACAGCATCTAGTGGCAGAACGAGGGAACAGCAATTCTGAAGGTCTCAGTGATCCACGCGTGTTCCTCATCCACTAATTATTCTACCCAATAAATAATTATTTTGGTGGAAAACAGCTGTGTCACATTATTGGTGCTAAAACACCCGTGACCCACGGGAATCTGACATTGTAGAACGACTGATTTCGTGTATTTTGTAATCACAATGTTTACTCTTCCCATTTTTATGATTTTTCAAATCGTTTTGAATTTATTTATTTATTATGTTTTAATTTAATTATTTTGTCCTTGTGAAGCTAATCGTGATTTTTCTTGAGATGCGCTAAATAAAAGATTGTTTCTTCTTATTATTATTATTGGAGGATTTAGCAGAGCAGAGTGCACTCCGGAGGGAACGACTCTTCCGTGAGCGCAGCGCACTGATCCGATTCCAGTCCAGATTCTATTTTACAAATGAAAGAACCCTCCAGAACCTCCTCTGCTCCCCGATCATCACGCATTGTCAAGTGTCCAGTGCTTCGATCTCGCTGTCAATAAAGTTTTTCTTTTTTTCCGGGAAGAACCCAGGGAATCCCCTCCCGATCTGAGGACGTAGTGCGACCAAATATGGTTAATTGAGGGCGTTTCTGTATGTAAATGATGGGAAACGGACATGAGCGCATTGGTACGGACAGTTGGGATTTATCATCAGACGATTGCGGAGGAACATGCGTACGAGAGGCCACCGCATGTTTCATAAATCAGACTTTTGACTGTTCGTACACACATTCTAAATTTCATCCGTAGGAGGGAATATAGGAACGTTTCTACGAACGTTTGATAAATGAGGCCCCTGGTCTAGAATGGCTCAGAAGAAGATTGATACCAACAGAACCAACAGGAGAACGTGGCTCATCCCGTTGTAGTCTGATTCTTGCATCCTACCTCGAGGTAAAGGTAACTGATCCAGATTTACCGTTTCTAGTCGACTAAACAAGCTGAGCGTTAAATCATTGAAGTTTGGAGTTTTTTTCTTTGAAAATAATCTAGAAACAAGAACATTTTTAACATTCAAGGTTTTTTTTTGTTCCTTTGAGCTTGTTAATCATTCATAAGGACCGTGTTTATTGTATTTTTCATATTAAAGGGAACAAGCACAACTGTTTTATTGGTTTGGACAGACACCCACCTGGAGCTACAAACATCTGTTTTTGTCTTTTATTTTTATCCAGGCTGAACATCAATATGGCAAAAACCAACATCTACTGACATGATAAGGATGATTCCCTTCTGAACAAACAGACTCCCATCTTATTCCTACAAATGTACTAAAGTAACAAGAAGAACCGGAGTTAAAACCCTTGCTTTGGAACATATTAGTCCAAATAAACCAGGTTCTGGTTCAGATAATCTTCTGTAAGGCAGACCATTGAGAGAAAAAATGAACTAATCACAGTTTGCTTTTTATTTTCTTCATCAGTCAGATTTACTCGGTTCTAATAATAGATATAAAGACTTTAAGATTACACGTATTGTTCCTGCACTCCTGCTGGGATTAATCATAACCATCAGAGCTGCTCCATCGTCGCGGTTTTAACTAAGAGGAAACAGCGATCATTAGGAGTTCCAGAGTCCTGTTGGACAGGAATTATTCAGCCGAGGTCACGCTGTTCTGCTGTGCTTCATCTACCTCTGACTGTGCCAATGATAGCTCATAACCAGCCCCGAACAAGCAGGCTGCTCAGGGCTTGATTGAATAAAACATGTTTAATTGTCAGTGGGAGCAGGATAAGCGAGGTCATGCACACACAAAGCAGTCCGGAAAAACAATCCCGAACAAGCCGCGAGAGCTGCGTTTGGCCTTGGTTTGCTCATGAAAAAACAAAAACGACTGTCACCAAAAAAAGAGCTGAACTCCAGCTTACGTTTCGGCACCAAACCGAGCTGGAAATGATATAAAATCTGGTCAAATCAATCGTTTCACAGGAAAATCTTAAATGAAATCAGGCAATCGGGCTGCACAGTCAGGAGGATTCATGGGTCACATGGGTTGAGTAATAATAATAATAGTAAAATAATCATATTTAGCTCATGTTAATGTTAGGTGTTTAACTTTTTACACAAACCTCTATGTTTTTTTTCTTTGCTCATTTAAAGCTACAACGGCAAATCTGCAAAACAAGTTAGCTTAAAACGTTTTTTTCATGCCTCTTCACAACGTAACATCTTACAGCTATAAATAGTTTGTGGAGATAAAAAAAGAATAATAATTAAGTGATTCGCTCTCATTTGTCTAAAAACCTCCACCATTAACACAGTTTGGTCTCGCCGAACAGCCGCACTTCCCTGGGTCATCCACTCATTCCACACTCACGTATTTATCACCAGAACACCACTGGTGTGAGAGGTTCTCCGCTCAATAACATCAGAGAAGGAGAAACAGCCGGCTGCTACCACTTCAACTTTAGGACAAACTACCAGAGTCCCACAAAGAAAAACACCATTTGAAGTCACGGACAACAAAACACATTTGGACCTAGAAAACAGCGACTGGTGTTTAGCGCTCTCTCGTTTCCTCTGGTAATGCCGTTCCAGTATCAGAGGGGCGTGGCCTAGGGATGATAGCCAACGGGAGGGGTGAGAGTTCTGTGACCGTGTTGTTTTGCAGATTTGCTATTGCAGCTTTAAATTAAATGTATGTTTAAAAATCTTTTAAAACTACAATGTTCTCCACCGAGTGGTCGACCTGCTGAAAGTTAACAATCAAAATCCCAAAATTACATTTGATTTATTATTTTAATGGTTTTGTTTTGTTTGTAGCCACTGGAGGTACAGTGTACTGAGTTTAGGCTTCCACAGCCAGAGGAGGACTGGCCATGTGTGGTTTCCATAACATTCAGCTGCACACACTCCCTTTGTTCATTCTAAAGGTTTTTTTAATCTACAGAAAGGACCACACCTGCAGGTGACATCACCCAAAGGTCTTTCTAGAAACAGGTAGACATCCTCTGACCCGGGTAATACTCATGGCTAGCCAGGATGCTAATGCTAATAGTGGCTAATCTTAGTTATGCTTTTAAAGAGGCTGCAGGTCTGGTTTTACTAGTAAGTTACTGTAGACAAATAATAACAAAAATATTCCTTTAGGTTAGATTTTTATGTACTAGAGCATGCATATCGTTTACTGGGTGATGTTTTTTTTTGTTTTACCTTGGGCAGTGTGTACTTTGGTAGCTTCATGGGAGTAAAGACGTCTCTTTTTGCAGAAACGTAGTAGACTGGCTTCCCTGCAGTAGAGACCTTCAGGTGGAAACATTTTAGTGACACATAGAAAACAGAATTTATAAACCACAAAGAGACGTGGACATGTCTAAATATGGCCTCGACATATTTCCAACACACACACATGCATGCACACACACACTGCACTCTCTAATATTTTGCACTGTGGAGAGCGGACAATCACTTACCTGGACAAACACATACTCATCTTGCACCACCAGAGAATTGGGGTCAATGTATCCGGGGAATGGTTTGCCCTTGTTGGCATCTGTGCAGTTTTGCAGCTTGCAGGTGACATAAAGCGCCTCTGCTCACACACACACACACACACACACACACACACACACACACACACACACACACACACACACACACACACACACACACACACACACACACACACACACACACGTCAGGCCAGGTATTCAGCTGTGATATAAGCCGATGAAGAAAGGCAGCCTTCACCCAGAGCTAAGTGCTCTCTTTGGGCCTCCTGCATTACTCGTGTCAGTAAAGTGGTCCCGGTTAAGGAGGAGCCGGGTGGAGGGGAAGACGGATGACCAGAGAGGCCAATTGCTTTCTTTGCCTTCAATCACGGCGCTAGCTGGACAGCCTGTCCCCATACGTTAGCTCCTGCCAAATACGTGTCGGCTCCTTCCATACGAGCGTGATCAATAGTGATGGAGTTGGGCGGTGTGACTGTAACTTCTGACACGGCTGACGATTGCACAGCCGGCGTGTTTCATCAACTTTCCTTATTAAACCCAAAATAAGGTGATATTTGGGAAACTGAAGCAGATCCTGGTGTGTTCTGCTGGTATAAAGTCATCGTGATGGACAAGTTCAGTAGAAACGAACTCATTTGAACAGATGCTCTTCATACATCAGAGAGAAGCACCAAACGAGCACGTCGGACCCATCTGGTAACTGGTTTGGTTTTTGGTCAAACTGGAGATTTTTGATGGAGATGTGATTCTGCAGCCCAAACCTGCTGCAGCTGATTCTCTGATTGCAGGCTCACCCCATTCCTCTAAACACAACTTGTCTTGATGTTCACCCAAAAACTGTATGTGTTCACCACATCAAGTCCTGCACATTTTATTCATCCTAAAGATCCTTTGCTGCATTTATCCGTTAGACCAACAAACGCGTTTTCAACAGGAGTTCATAAGACTGCAGTAATCTGGGAGTTTCTATTGGATAAAATATACATGAAATTCAAACCACAAAATTTGGAATCAGAGGAACTAAAACTAAGATATTTAGATGTTTACAGTGTTTAGACTCTAGAAAAATACAAATAATTGTAAACTTTTGGACAATAAGAATAAAAAGGTCATCAAATTCACTGGAATCTTGTCTTCTAATGGTTTTTTTCTACAATACTCATCGTTTTCTGCTTATCGGGTTCAGGAGGCAGCAGCGCTGGCAGGAAGCCACCTTCACCATCTCCTACAGAGGGACCTTCAAGACATTTCCATGCCAGCCTGGAGGTAAACTCCCACCAGCATGTCCTGGGTTTACCCTCAAACACCTCCCTTAGGAGGAGGAGGAGATGACAACCTCAGCTGGCATCTCTGGATGTCCAAACTCCTCACCCCATCCCTGAGGCTGAGACGGCCACCTTCAGAGGAAACTCCTTCAGGCTGCTTGTAGTCATGATCTCATTTCATGTATTCATCAGGCCATCACCCAAAGGGGATGATTGGAATGAGCATTGACTGGTGTTCTGACAGAGTACCATACATATCAGAGCAGCTTAGACGCAGTTTATGCACATAGATCTAAACCCCCTGCTATGCTCTGAGGAGCATTCAGTTCAACATACAGATGGCAAAGTCATACTGTTGTTAAAAACAACGTGTATGATGATCTGACAGGTAAAATGGCCTAACCCTAACCCTGACCCAGAGCTGTAAACCCACCCCTTTCTGATCAGCTCCAGGTATATATAGCAGTTATATGCAGCACAAGAGAGAGAGTTAAATAGTGAACATCAGTCTGATCTCTAGTGAATAAGTGAAATAAACCTGCCGGCTCTAAAAGCCTTCATGCATTACTTCTCCCTACATTGTCATTGCGCGTCCCCCAGACTCGACCATTTCCGCCGTCCCTTCAGATTATCCCACAGCAGAACCCCCCACCCCCTCCTGATTCAGCAGAAGGCTCCTGATGCAGAACAAAGACAGCAGAAACATAGAGCGCTGAACTCAGAATTCAATTACTCACGTCCTTCAGAGATGCTGGTTTCCAGGTGAATTAAGCCCGGCTCTTTGTCCAAACCCATTTTGGACCTGAAAGGCAGACAAATGTGTTTCAGGAACATCACTATTGGTCTTTAGCCTGCGGGCGGATGCCACCTGCTGTAAGTGCTGTCTGACCTGAGCGATAGCACGCTGCAGGGCCAGACGGATGTGTAACAACAGAGGTGTGATCGTGGCGGCGGCGGTAAATACCAGCAGGAACCACAGGAACGTCACATGGAGGACAGTTTAACACGTAGAGCCTCGGGTTAAGTGTGTGATCTAAATGTTCAGAAGCCCCTAAAGCCCCCCCCCACCCGACCAAGTGAGGAAGATGTTTCCTCACATCATTAGAAGAGGAAAATCCATTGATTTTGGTACTACAGTAGAGATGCCTGCAGATGGAGCAGCATATAATCATTACTGCATTAAAAATGAATTAAAAAGGCTTGAGGATCAGAGGAGAAGCAGAAGCTGCCAAGACATGGAGCTAAAAGGAGAAGGTGGAAAAAAAAGGCGGTTTGAAAATGGAGAGAATGTCTTGAAGCGTAGTAGATGCATGAAAGGGAGGGGATTTACAGGAGAGGCTGTGAGGAGTAGACGGAGACAATCAAAGACCTCAAAGACCAGCAAAGCTCCTAATCACTGCACCCTTTGATAACATTACGAGATGAAACTAAACTTTGCACAGAATGGCCTACTTCTCAAATTTCCATTTTCACTAAATAATCTATTCTGGTACCAGACAGCAGAGCGGAGTTAGCAGAATAACAAGATTTGTTTAAATCTGTATGCTTGAACCTTTGTGGAGAACCTACAGCAACCCCTCTGTGATGTTATTTTGCCTGTTTGTGCAACTATGTGCCTCAGAAGACAGCTAAGGTCAGAACGTGATAAAAAAAAACAGGCTTAGTCTTGAGATGGAGCTGTCGCCCTGCAAAATAAAAAAAACCTGCAGCTCCAGATGTTTCTGCAGAGATTTTAATGTCATATGCAAATGCATGCACAGGCTAAGCCCTCAGCCTGATAGCAGTTGAGTCCCACGGTGGTTTGAACAGGGTGCGTTCCGCTGCACCGTGTCACAGAGTTCCTCTCAGGTTCATCGAATCACAAATGAGCTTACACATGTTTCAGGACCACATGTACAGGAGACATAAGCCCCCTGTGCAGATTCATTAGGCGGGCCAGCACAGCAGCTCCTGCACAGAGCATGAACTAAAATAGAACTCTGACAGCTTCTGCAGCTTCAGCCCTCAGGCTCCCTTCACTCCCAGCAGCCCAGCTTGTTACTACCCAACAGTTCTTCTGTGGTTTGTTGCGCTGAAGGCTTTTGTCATGTGTTAGTTACTGATCGAGGGCATGCTGGACACCACTACGTTTGACAGAACCTGTGGTGCAATGCAAAGGAAAGAAAATAGCCGTGTGGCACTGACATCCGACACATTTACTGATTTTATCAGAAAAAGGATTAAAAAGTAGAGATTTTAAATGTTGATATGGTCACACTATAAGAAACATGTTTTATGCCAATAACACGTACGGTCCCTATAGGAGGGAAGGAATTGAGGACACTGATTTAGGAGATGGTGATGTAGGAGTGTGACCCCGGCTTTCCACCGGTGGCGAAAGCGGCGTGTAACGAAATAGCGGCATTTTGCCCGCGAGCTCCCCTCCAACCGGTAGCGCTTAAGACGCGAAACAGCTGATCCCGTTAGGTCACAAAATCACGAGAATTGCAACACCATGCGTGATTTTAGAAGTCCACACAATGACAAGAAAGGAGAAACACGGCTGCATGTATCCAAAAAGGTCTGTGGTTTATTTTCTGTTCTGTTTACATCGGCTACGGGGGTTTCACAGGAAATGACGTACTGCACCTGACTTTTATTTTGGAAGTATCCGGATGTGTTAGACTGCCTTCGTGGGTTAGGGGAACCCCGGCTTTCCACAGGACGTGAAAGCAGCGCGCAGCGTAATAGCGCTGGTTTACCCGAAAGCTCATTCCTAACCGGGAGTGATTCTGACGCGAAACGGGAGTGAAAGCGTTCCACACAGCTGATCCTGCGAGGTCACAAAATCACGGGAGAATTGCAACACCATGCGTGATTTTAGGAGTCCACGCAATAACAAGCAAGGAGAAAAGACGGCTGCATGTATCCAAAAAGGTCTGTGACTTTTATTTTGGAAGTTTTCGGATGTGTTACACTGCCTTCGTGTTTGACTTCCTGTCTGTCCTGATCTAAACTGCTGAATTTGACGTGTAAGCGTAGTGTGTAAAAAATAGACTCGAGACGTAATGATAGCGTCCCGTTGCTTCTGGTACGCGTCCGGAACATTACACATAGCTGGTGGTGGAAAGGACCCTGTCCACTATAACGGCGGCTAATTGATGCGTACTACATTTTGCGCCGCTTTCACATCCTGTGGAAAGCCGGGGTGAGGCTACGTTCACGCGGATCAAATCCAAATTTTTTCCACGTGACCCATTTCTGATATTTGTGACAGAATCAGCAGCACTAATTCGACATTTTCAAATCCGACCCAGGTCACTTTCATATGTGGTCCTGAATCCTATCTGATGTTTTTGAAAGTGACTTCAGTCTGAACGGTCTCGTTAAATCCATCTGTAACTCAGCAGGGATTCGTATCGTGTGTTGACATTCTCAGGAAGAGGTGCTGACCGAGGTATTCAGAGGTCTGTCTGGACATCCTGAACACACCTGTCAAGTTTTGGATTTGAAAATACGGGAGAGCGTAAGGGCGGAGTTCCACTGGTGGAGCAAATCTGGTCTCCGTAAGCGTGTGTGGGGGCCGTCTCTGTGAATGACTGTAATACGGGAAATTTTACAGGTAAATATTAATGAATTAATGAATTAGTAGCTAATTTTTTATTTGACCATAATGTGAAGCTGAAAATAAAATCATGACTACATGAACATTTTTGATACTATCTTTTCCACTCTGTGTTTATGAAAATATCTTTTGAATGTTTCTATTTTGGAGAAACACATTCTAATTAATAATAGTTCTGTTGCTAATGGATGTTAATCAATAAAACTAACGTTTTTAAAGATTATGTTTTTGCTTTTGCTGGATTATCTTGTTGGTAAGGTCAAACCAAAAACTTTAAAAATGGGACCCAATGCCTCCCCGCTTGACACTTGGCATTAAGGGGTTGGATTGGGGGGTAAAACCACCTAATAGTTCCTGAGCGCGGCCAGCTACAGCTCACCGCTAACAGGGATGGGTGTGTGACGATGACTAATGGGATTTTAACTTTAGCCTTAGCGTTAGCATCAAATGTAAACATGCTACAGTCATTTTATACAGAGAAAAACTGCCATTACTATCCGTTAGCGTTAGCATTATCCGTTAGCGTTAGCAAAGTAGTCATTCACAAACAAACAAACAAAACAAAACAACAATAAACAAATGGAACCTTGTTAGGTAAAATGAAAACCCCAACAATCTATTTATGACAGCTGAAATAGAACAAATCGGCCATGATTAATGGAAGCATGAAAGATCAGAGGCTGCCCTCACACTGCCTGTTTAAAAATAAATAAATATTCCTGCCTAAAGGCTACAGGATGTTATATAGCTAGGTTGGAACTAACTAAATATCTTTTTTAGTCAAGTCAACTTTATTTCTATAGCGCTTTACAACAGCATGAAAGCTGACCAAAGTGCTCAACAAGCCACAACAAATACAGTAAAAACAACAGCAATTTGCTAAAATGCTGAAAATAAGTTACGATAAAAGGGTCATAGTAAAAGAAATAAAAACATGACATAAAAACAAATAATTCAAACTGAATTAAAAGCAACTAAAAACAAATGCACTCTCACACTGAATTACATTTTTTTATTTAATTTTCAAACTGTTATTTTGACATAAAAATCCTCTATGTAATCATCATAATAAACTAAAAAATAAAAATCAGAATCACCCAAGTTACAAGGTCACCTTCAGATTTAACTCTAACTTTTCTTGTTAGTGAGTGAAATTTACCTTTGAGTAAAACAGTTTGTTCTTACCAGTAGAAACGATTAGGAGCCACTCGTTCATGCACCAGCTGCCACCTTCTACCAAACTCCACCGAGCTGTAAAGCTGAAACAAACAAGAAAATAATAAAAATGAAATTAGGAAATCCACCGAGAGAGTTAAAAGAACTAATGAATCCCAAAATTTAACTGAATTTTCCATGCAAACAGTGCAAATACGGTAGATTCATCAATCTGTATTCCACACAGCCCCTTACACACACACACACACACACACACACACACACACACACACACACACACACACACACACAGAATACATTTTGCTTTTCCACGTGAAACTAAGCATCATGACACAAAGTTAAAATGGGAGCTAAAACATGCAGCGTCTACACTAAAACTTTATTGCTGTTATTTTTTTACACGTTTCTTTGGCAGAAAGTTCATCCCCACATATTTAATTATCACAGCAGCAAAGAAAACACACGTGTATAAAACAGACTCTGCAGCATGTAGGTTGACCGGTGAGGTAATAACCTTGACAGACGGATATAAAATGGTTTTACCCTCCAACACCTGAACTCTCTGATAAAACACTCGTTCTAATCTGTTTACTTTGTTGCTTACGTTTCATTTAAAGTTAATTTGATGTTTTTACATTATTCTGAACTTGACCAGTCATGCACATCATCCATCCATCCATCCATCCATCCATCCATCCATCCATCCATCCATCCATCCATCCATCCATCCATCCATCCATCCATCCATCCATCCATCCATCCATCCATCCATCCATCCTCCTCCGCTTATCCGAAGTCGGGTCGCGGGGCACATCAGATAAACAATTATCCATCAGTGATGGAAAAATTCTTATTTTCTTTACAACTATTTAGTTTCTAATTGAGTTTTCAAGAGTAGAGAAGCAGGATTCATCTCTACTGGTAAACAGTATCAGTGTAGATCCTCCCTGCTGCAATGGTCCTTCACAACAACATGATCTCAGCGTTCAGCTGAAGGTTTTTTATTACTAATCTATAAGTGGTTCATTTTTTTATAAAGTTTTATAAACACAAACTCGTTTTATCTACATCAAATCTACTGATTATGGAAACCTTTACGTTACAAAGTAAAGCTAAATACAGATGAGCTGATTTTATGGTTAATGCAGATGTTTTATTTTTTTTAAATCCAATCTAATCATTGTCAAATTCAATTTTCTTTTTGTGACTCTTATTATTAAGCATATATTATTACTTATTAAGTATTTTCATTTATTATTGAAAAAAAACTTTTTCCTTAATCACTAAGAACGTCACTGAATAGATTTGAGATGATTTAATTATCTTTTACAACAAGATTGTCATTTTAGGCGCTTAGAGACAGCTCTAGTAATGAGAGATTTAAGATATAAACACACACACACAGTTTTAATGGTAAATGGTCTGTATTTATACAGCGACTTCTAGGGTTCTACAACCCCCCAAGGTGCTTTACAACACATCAGTCATTGATACACATTCACACACTGGTGGTGATGAGCTACATCATAGCCACAGCTGACAGAAGCCACCTCTGACCACCGCCGCTAGCGGGGTGGGGGATGTCTTGCCCAAGGACACAACAACTGTGACAGACAGGGCTTGAACCTGCAACCCTCCGGTTACGGGGCAGCTCTTCGCCCAACATTTACAGTTTTTATCGATTACTTTGATGCACATTTTATTGATTCCATGAAATTCTTTTTTTCAAACTGTGTAAAAACTGAAACACTAAATATTACAGACAACATGTGACCCAAACTTTTATCACAATATAAGAAATAAAAAATAAATAAATCTGTTACAGTAGATGAAACAGACATTACAGTCTCTTTCTGTTTCAGACCTCCTCCATCCATGGTGACGCCTTTAAGGTCTGCAGACTGAGAGCTAATTAAAGATTAGTGTGAAGGAGTGTCAAAAAGATGCTTCAATGATTTCATATGGATGCATGGAGTTTTTAATAGTTATGAATAGGTGGTTTCTGTTTGGACTGCTTGAATGACTTCAGTGTTTTGCAAAAGGGTGCAGAAAATGTGTCCAATGAGAAAAGGTTCACACATTTGCAAAAGTTGTCTTCTGCTCTGCTGAGGCTGATGAAAACTGAATGGATCCCAGTTTCAGTAAACAGCTTAAGAAAAGTGTAAACATAAATGAAATGAATGTCACCATGAATGGAAATGTTCTGATGAGATTGATTTCTATAAAAGGTTTTCTGCTTTTTATTAAAACATAGAGAATTAAACGTTCTCCTGTTGTGATGAATGCCACTGAGAATTAAACAGCTTCACATTGTTGCTGCACATCAGACCAAACAGCACATGGGGGGGGGGGGGGGGGGGGGGGGGGGGGACTCCAAGGACTCTTAGCCGCTCGCACTTCACGCAGTAAAGTCTTCCTGTCGGTCACACAGCAGTCGCTGTTCCACGATTTAATGCAGCGTGTCAGGTTGCAGTCAATAGGCTTCGATGAAAGGTGGTAAGAATGGATTGTGTGTGTGTGTGTGTGTGTGTTTCTCCTGAGACTCTACTCTTCCTCAGAGCCCTCCTGGTCAGGTACGTGGTTTTGAATCCCAACAGGAGGTGATGTTGGAGACAAACTAGTCGTCTCCACACAGGTGTGTTCCTACTCCAGGTGCGACTGAGCTCAGGTGATTGCAAAAATAATTTAGCTAACAAGTTCTTCCTTCCCGCGACCCTGCTCGGATAAGCGGTTACAGAAAATGGATGGATGGATGGAAGTTCTTCCTTTTAGGCAAATTAGAAAACAATGCTATGAATGAGTCGACTATGAGCTGGTGTTTCTGTTCCACCTCTTTACCAGCGGGCTACTTTAGATGTTACCATGGAAACCAAACTACTGTACAGCATGTAAAGGTCCTAAAGTTTAAATTAACTGCGCTACAGTAGATGCTGCCTCTTTTATTTTTATTAGAGCCCTTCTGATGGCCTGCAGTCATGGTTTAGTGTCATTTATATGTCGTCTCAGCAAAGAATGTTATTAAACACAAGACCGAGTTTAAGGAAACGCTCTTAAAATGTTCCGTGGATATGCATCATCTTTGGAGTCGATCAATTCAGAGATGGCCTCTACGTGATCCAACTTAGACAAACACCAAAATGACGATAACATCACTTTTACATCATTTAATCTACATTTTGATGTGATGGCACTGATGATTATTTTCAACACAAACTCTGTGACAAATGATCAGGAACATTTTTGTATGAATTTGTTTCAAACATCCATCCATTTTCGTCTGCCTATCCGGAGTCGGGTCGTGGGGGCAGCAGCTTAAGGAGGGAGACCCAGACTTCCCTCTCCACAGCCACTTGGGCCAGCTCCTCCGGGGGAATCCCAAGGCGTTCCCTGGCCAGCTGAGAGTCCCTCCAGCGTGTCCTGGGTCTTCCTTTACGTCTCCTTCCAGTTGGACGTGCCTGGAAAACCTCACCAGGGAGGCGTCCAGGAGACATCCTAACCAGATGCCCGAGCCACCTCAACTGGCTCCTCTCGATGTGGAGGAGCAGCAGATCTACTCCGAGCTCCTCCCAGAACACCAAACTTCTCACCCTATCTCTAAGGGAGAGTCCAGCCACCCTGCGGAGAAAACTCATTTCAGTCGCTTTTATCTGTGATCCCGTTCTTTTGGTCACTACCCAAAACTCGTGACCATAGGTGAGGGTAGGAACGTAGATCGCCTTCTGGCTCAGCTCTCTCTTCACCACGACAGACCGGTACAACTCTCCCATCACTGCAGACGCAGCACCAATCCTCCTGTCAATCTCCCGATCCATCTTTCCCTCACTCGTGAACAAGACTCCGAGATACTTAAACTCCTCCACTTGAGGCAGGACCTCTTCCCTGACCTACAGAAGGCATTCTACCCTTTTCCGACTCAAGACCATGGTCTTGTGTCAGACACTATTTTTAAAAATTGACCACTTTGGTTTTTACTCCTTTAGAAACATTGTTATTTGGATCTTTATATGTCTGATAAATAATAAGAAAACAACATGGCTGAACATGAAGAATAATCTGTTTTAGACATCATTCATTATCTTTCCATCGCCATAGCGATGGAAACATTCACCATTCTGCAAAAATTTACAAATGAATGTAAGGAGTGCATCTGTTTTGTGTTAAAGTGAGAAAGACGAATGTCACTGATGGGTTTCAGGACGTCCATGCCAAGATGGGGCGAGCAGATGCAAGTGAAAGAAAGAAGGGGAGGGAAGTGGGGAAGGAGGAAATCACTTTGACTAATTACCCTCCTAAAGTCAGTTAGTATGTAGCCAAGCAAGTGACAGTGAAGAGGCAGAGAGCAGGAGGCGGAGGAGGTGAAAGGGTTGCGGTGATGGGGTGGAGGGGGTCGATGCAGCCTTTACAGCCTCCGAAAGGTCTCTCAATCAACAAATGCAGCAGCTCTGCCAAAAGGAGGCAGGGAAATTGAAAGAGAAGCACTTTTGAGGTGGAGACGATGAATTGGAGCGAGGGGACGAGCGAGCTGGGGGAAGGTGAAGACGGAAAACAAAGATGGGGGTGGATGATGTCCTGACACCTGATGTAGAGCAACAGAGGAAACGATAATAAATTGTTCACAGTGTGTCTTAAAATATGTCAAGAATGTGTCGGATGAGTCGATGTTCTTCAACTTAAAAAACACTAAAGTACAGCAGTAAAAAAGAATCATCATACAGTTGAGAGGGAAAAATGCTCTTTTTGTGAATAATAAAGTTTTTGTGAGGAAGATTTTTACGCTACAAACCATCTTAGAATGTGTTTAGCTTATTTAATAAAACCTAATGTCCTAAACTCCCAAAATAACCTTAAAGCCTCCAGATCGGGATTAGTACAGTCATCTAAAACCTGCCGTAGCCTGTCTGCTGCCCCCTGGTGGAGGATCTGTCAGTGATAACATCTATTTCTTTATCACTGTTTTGGTGTTTTAGAGTTACATAATAAAATAAAACATTATTATATAGTTGTTATATTAATATTAGATAATAAATATGTCAGTTTTAAAGACACTAGATTTTTTAAGATTATTGTTTGTGCATTTTTTTTACCTTCAAGGAATCAAACGCGATGAGCTACAAGAAATAACCCATTAAATCGTTTATTTAAAGAGCAAGTTCACTGAGAAACCATTTCTTATTTTTATTTTTGAAAATCATCAGTCACTCTGAGTGTTTCATGCAGGCTGAACATGAAAATAGTCTCCTCCACCTACCTCCTGCTTTAGCTTCTGATAGAAAATAGACTCTAGGTGAAACTCTAGGATTAGAAAATCCTGACAGATCTACGTCACACTGTCACTGAACATTCATGGACTCACCCATCTTGACTCACGACGGGGAAGGCTGTTGTTGGTTTAGCATCCAGGAAACAGCAGAGAACGTCTTGGCCTTAATCCACACTTCACCCAAGTCTGCAGACTTGGGTGAAGTGCGGATTAAGGGTGCCAAAGGGGCGTGGTCGCCTTCCGCACTTGAGAATCGGGACACCCTACGCACTCGCACCCCTGGCCGGGAATGCGCAATCGAAGGGCGCAACGGTGCAAGTGCGAGTATTGGAATTGGGCCTTGCACTTCCTGATTCAGGTGCATCTGAGCTTTTTTCCCCCAGAGAACGACTTACAAGGCATTCATTCCTACTAGAGACCACTGCAAATGTATTGAATAAACGAGTGATCCCCACCTGTAACGCTCACCTCAAGTAGAAATGTATTAAAAATATGAGTAAAGTTGACCTTTAAAACAAGCTGATCTTAAATTATGACATAATTTATTTCTGTACTCCACTAGAGGGAGTTTTCATACAACCAGCATGGTTCTAAGCATCTAATCCATAATGAGTGTGGTGACTATTAATAAGTTAGACCCCTTAAACTGCAGAACAGTGTATTGCTGCATTATACATAACTGTGTAACTGTTAGCAACCGTGCAGCGCAGCCCAGAACCTGAAGGTGAAATTCAACATCTGTTACAACAAAGGGACGAGAAAATCCTGATCAAAGCGTCTGTGTTGCATCTTGTTTGTTGTCTGTTGTGTTTCCTTCAGGGTGACAGAAACTTCGATTTCTCTGGTGCTGTTAAAACTACAGCTTTAGCCAAAACGAGCCTTTCAGCCTGACCCGAAAATGAGAGCAATTATTCATCGCTCCAAGCCAGCGCGTGTCATGCTGAGGTGAGAGGAAGTAGCGTCCAATATAGGACAAGAATACAGAAACACTTTATGGTGATTTGTAAAGACAGAGCTGTCAATGAACGGGCAAGAGATCAGAGCAGGTAGTCAGAAAGCATAGAGGAGGAAAACAGAGAGGAACGAGAGGCTGAAGGTTGACTGAAACGGGAAAAGAGCTCATCTGGACATCCAGGATTCACCCGTCGGGTCCGAAGAGGACAGAGGTAAAGGATCGGTGAACGGATGAGTCAGTCACAGACAGTGGAACTCCAAGGTGGAGTGTGGAAAGTCACACAACTAAAACCACCGGAGACAAAAAACAGAATTCTCAATGCAACAAAATTCCAAATAAAACGAGAATCCATGGCCCGAAAATGAAGACGTCATTAAAACATCATGTGACTAAAAATGTTGCACAAACATCACAAGTTTATGTAGAACATAGAACATGTTCAGTTAGAGAACTGTCATCCTTCAGAGCGAGGTCACTTTACACATTAGATCTGATTTAGGACCTCACAGTAAAGAGACCTGAGTCTGATTTCAGGAACGGTGTGCAAAAAAATCACATCTGGGCCACATTTTACCTGCAGATCTAAGAACTTTACTGTTCTATAAACAGATGAGCTGGAACCCACTAACAGCAGCACCAGTGCAGAACCAGTATGATCCTATAATAAACCCACAGAGGTGGCTGATCAGGGACCAGGAGAATCTAATCAAACTCTTATCTCACCACTTTTGTTTCTCACACAAGCCCCAAATACAAACTTTAGCTGTGATCTCAGAGGATCTTTTCTGTGAGTTAAACTTATCAACTCAGTAATTCTGGTCTGATGTCCGACTGAACGTGAACAGCGCCACCTTTAGGCCGCTTTAGTCCCATTTCGTCTTATTTTAGCTTCAAGTTGTGGGTGACATGTTGCGTTTAACTCATGAGCATTCTATTAGCTTTCATTATTAACAAGACCTAAGTCCTAACTCTTTTTTTTTATTTTCATTCAAGTTAAAGCAGCTATTCGGAGTATTTCTTTTATCTGATGGCACCATCTAGTGGCTGACAAGCGTATCACACCAAGAGTCATCGGATTCGGGTTTTTAAGATGGCGACTGCACGTTTCTTGTTTATGAATGTGCTTCTGTAGCCGACAAACAGCTAAAACACGTTGTTTTACAAGTATTATTCTCATGTCATGTTGTGTTTTCATATATTTATATTTTAAAGACTTACTTGTCCATGAAAAGTTCATCAATGCTGCATCAGCCGAGGTACTTCCTTAAATTTGAAGCGCGTAAGCGGTAGTCTAACGCTATTGGTTAGTTTTACTCGGCGCTTAGTTTCCTATTGCACGGATTTTACGGGGCAGGGGGCGGGCTTAGCAAAAAAAAAAGACGTGTTGTTTACATTATATCATACATGATAGGACAATCACTTTAACGGATTTCTGAAAAATCCTACATAATTCATGAAAGAGGAAAACTCCAGATTGCTGCTTTAATGGTTTAAAATCTGCGGTTGGATGTTTAAATAAAATTAACTGAAAAGTAAAAGATAATGTGACCTGAGTGAGTTATGCTTGGGTTTCCAGAGTAATAAAACTGAAATCTGATAAATAAAAAACACAATGGTGTTATGATAATGTTTTCTGTGGCTTTGTTGTCTGAATCCATTCATTCAGCTACAACAGAAGCATAAATCAGCTTCGTTCCTAGAATTTAAAGAAAAGAACAAAAAGCTTCTACATCCTGTAGGAATGTATTCTGCGTTTGAGCACAAAGAGGATTAATCAAACTTCCTCAGGTTAATTGATGTCTGATTGGTGGAGGCTGATTGAAAGTTTTCATTAAACAACTAAATCATGTGTTTCCTGTTTCCTGAGTGAGATTCATTTAGAAGAACACGTGCAAAAACTTTTATTACTTAGTGTTGATTAGTGAATTTATACATGAGATCATTTTTCTCTAACTCTAGTTTTAAGTTATTCAAAAGCTCGAAGATTTACTGTCATCCATCCATGTTAATTTAATCAAAGGAGTTTGGGGGTTTATTCATGTAAATGATTATGCATGACGGCACAGCTGGTAGCTCTGCTGCCTCACAGCAAGAAGGTTGCAAGTTTGAATCCTGGCCGTGGACTTTTTACATGGAGTTAGCATGTCAAGACAGAGTGTCAGGTATGAAAAACTGGACAGCACCAGGGCCTGACATGATCCACACCTACTGGCTTAAGAAGCTCACTGCACTCCCTGAGCGCCTGGCAGCACAAATAAACCAGCTGCTAGAGGATGGCACTCACCCTGAATGGCTAACTGAAGGGTGCACAATTCTGATCCTGAAGGACCCCTCAAAGGGTACAGTCCCATCCCACTATCGGCCAATGACCTGTCTCTCCACAACATGTCATAGCGACTAAGATAAGTGGGCACATGGATCGATACATGAGCACAGCACAGAAGGGCATCGTCAGAGATACCAGATGAGCCAAACACCAGCTGCTGATAGACCGAATAGTCGCCCAAGACTGCAAAGTTTGCACACCAACCTGGGGATCGATTACAAGAGAGCCTATGACTCAATGCCTCACTCATGGATCATTGAACGCTTGGAGCTGTACAACATCAACAGGAGTCTGAGAGCCTTCACTGCAAACTCAATAGGGCTGTGGAAAACCACGCTTGAGGCCAATTGCACATGTCTCCATCAAATGTGGCACATACCAAGGAGACGCCCTGTCCCCACTGCTGTTCTGCAAAGGTCTGAACCCCCTCAGCTAAATAATCAACAAGACTGGCTATGGATACCGACTCAAGAATGGAACCACAACCAGCCACCTCCTCTACAAGGATGACATAAAGCTGTACGCCAATATCGAGCGAGACATCAACTCACTGATCCACACCACCAGGATCTACAGCACTGATATCGGAATGTCATTCGGACTTGAGAAGTGTGGTTGGATGGTGACAAAGAAAGAGAAGGTAGTCCACAGAAGAGGTCTCACTCCCAGAAGGAACAATGGCAGACATTGAGGACAGCTACAAGTACCTTGGTGTCCCATAAGCAAAAGGTAACCTCAATGAAGCTGCAAGGAAAGGAGCCACAGCCAAATACCTACAACAAGTAAGGCAAGTCCTAAGAAGTCAGCTCAATGGCAAGAACAAGATCCAGGCAATAAACAGCTACGCCCTGCCAGTAATCAGATACCCTGCAGGAATAATAAGCTGGCCAAAGGAAGAAGTACTGACCACAGATGTTAAGACACGGAATCTCCTAACCATGCATGGAGGGTTCCATCCCAAATCCAGCACCCTGACACTGTACACTAGTCCCTAGGAAGAAGGCCCAGGACTAGTAAGTGTGCGAGCCACTGTCCAGGATGAAACATCCAAGATCCACAAGTACATCAAGGACAAGGCCCCAACAGATGACGTGCTCAGTGAATGTCTCAGACAATGGAGAACAGAGGAGGAGGTGCTGGAAATACCATCATGGGAGGACAAACCCCTACATGGGATGTACCACCGACAGATAACTGAAGTGGCTGATATCAAGAAATCCTACCAATGGCTAGAAAGGGCTGGTCTGAAGGACAGCACAGAGGCACTCATCATGGCTGCACAGGAACAGGCCCTGAACACCAGAGCAACAGAGGCCAAGGTCTACCACACCAGACAAGACCCAAGGTGTAGGCTATGCAGAGAGGCCCCTGAGACAATCCACCACATAACTGCAGGGTGTAAGATGCTGGCAGGGAAAGCACACATGGAACGCCACAACCAAGTGGCTGGCATAGTGTACGGCAGGGGTCCCCAATCCTGGTCCTGAAGGGCCAGTATCCAGCAGGTTTTAGTTGTAACTCTGCTTCAACACACCTGATTTCAATTAGCAAGTGATTAGCAGGCTTCAGCAGAGCTTGATGAGCTGCTGCACAGGTGATTCAACCACTAAATCAAGTGTGTTTGAGCAGAGAAACCACAAAACCTGCTGGATAGCGGCCCTCCAGGACCAGGATTGGGTACCCCTGGTGTACGGGAACATCTGTGCAGAATATGGACTGGAAGCCCAAAGGTCAACGTGGGAAACCCCCACTAAGGTGGTCGAGAACGAGCGAGCCAAGATCCTGTGGGACTTTCAGATCCAGACCGACAAAATGGTGATGGCGAACCAACCAGACATTGTGGTGGTGGACAAACAACAGAGGACAGCCGTTGTGGTTGACGTGGCAATACCAAGTGATGCAACATCAGGACAAAGGAACACAAGAAACTAGAGAAGTACCAGGGCCTCAAGGAAGAACTTGAGGAAGCCTGGAGAGTGAAGTGGTGCCCGTGGTCATCGGGGCACTCGGGGCAGTGACCCCCAAGCTGGAGGAGTGGCTAAAGCAGATCCCAGGAAAAACATCAGACATCTCAGTCCAGAAAAGTGCAGTTCTAGGAACAGCTAAGATACTGAAGAACCCTCAAGCTCCCAGGCCTCTGGTGGAGGATGTACGGTGTTTGTTGTTATACAGGTGGTAGTATATCTGGTACAAACACCGTACATCTGCAGAGAGACTTACAGATATAATGCAGCCATTAATCATTTTCCTGCAGCGTTGCACGGAGGTGATGGCGACGTGTTTTTGTGTTTGAGTGAAACAATTAGTAAATTAAATTACTTTTATCTGATTTACAGCTTTGATGTCTCTCCACCATCGTTCCTCTGACTAAATCATCCCTGCTTTTATTCTCTCATGTATTCTCTCGTTTGTGTGAACTCCGTGAACCTCTAAACCTCCAGGATCTCGCTGTGATCCCTGCAGCTCAGACCCACGCAGGGATCCTAGACTCGTTTTCCCTGTGGGAATTCTTTTCCCAGCCGTGCCCGCCGCCTCACCTTTTGGTCGTGGCTGTATGCCAGGATCCAGTCTTCCTGTTCAGGGTGGAAAAGCAGGCTCAGAATGTAGAAATTCAGCCGGTACTTCTGGTACGTGGCCCCCTCGTCGGAGCTGATCAGAAGGCTGCTCTCCACCTCAGGGTCCGTCAGCAGCATGATCTAAAAGCAGAATTAAAGGGATAATGCTCATTTTTACAGCTTTTCAGGTCAAAGTATTTATTAAAAAAACACATTTAATCACAAAATGCATGACTCTCATTTTTATTTCTTAGCGATTTAAGCTACTTATCAACCCACAACCATGCCTGAGAAGCCACAGACACTCCGAGACAAAAGTCTCCAGATGCAGACGAGTCAGAAGAGACGAACCATCATTAGGAGTGAACAGTGAGAGAGACGTTTGGACGCCCTGAGGGGGTTCTGGTGCTGTGTGTCTGAGTGATACGGCAAGATTAAAGTCTCAAACCAATATATTCTGCCCTGGAACCCCCCACCCCCTCGATGTAATCCTCGTTAAAGCCCACACACGCCGACGCCCAGAAATGTTTAGCCGTCAGCTCATAACACAGAAACTGCAAGGTCAGCATCTTTGCTCCTGGTCTCTCCAGTGATGTCATGTCCCCTGGGGACTGAGGGGAGATCTGGGATCAGTTCTCAGTTCTGCTACGATCACGCTGAGCTGAGGTTTAACCATCCTGGCTGAACTCTACACAGTTTGAAAGCCACAACTTTAATGTTTAATATTTATTTAACTTTAATTTTAAATATATTCCTCTTTGCAGAAAGTTTTGATATTTTCTGAAACATTGCTAAATTAAAAATAAATAACTTTCTTTATTCTGACTAATGCAGATATATGTGTTAACGTTCCGTACAGCCACTTCTTTTTCTGGTTTGTAAATGCTTCGGGGTTCTAAAGAGGGGACCACTGAGCCAAGTGGACGTTATTTATTTGGGAAACAGTGACAAAGACAAAGTTACAAACTACCGTCTCGTACAAAAGTCACACACTGAACAAATATTTATTTAAACTGCTTCCAAACTTTAGATATGTATGATTTTTTTATTGTTTTTAGCAGATAATTAGTTCAGAATGGATCTTTTTCTAAGTAGTTGCTAGCTTGACCCGAGCCTTCATGTGGAGTTTGGATGACGTTGATGTTTGGTGATGCTAGGAACCTCCATCCCTATAGCATTATTTAAGTCATGCTTGAAAACGTACTGTTTTTCTTTAGCCTTTGGCTGAGATGGAACTTGTACATAAAGTCCTGCTCCGATCATCTTTTTAGCTGTTTTAAATAGTTCTCAGTGGTCTTTAAACTACTGATTATGCCGTTTTTAGCCCAAATCATAAAACCTGTGCCGTTTTCTAGTGCTTAGATTCTACATAGTGGCAGTAGCTCATTAAAAATTCGCCTCTGTGTTGTGGGCGGAGCCACTGGCGCGGAGGACCCCTCCTTCATCTTCTTCTCTACTCCTCAGAGCCTAAGGGGGCAGAGCAGAGTGGAGTTTGTGCTCCGCCCAGTGGCTTTGTGACATCACAAACCCAGTCAGTTTTAGGCTGCATGTTTTCATCTGCTACTGATTCATAGAGATTTGAATGCAGAAATACTCAAAAACGTAATTTTGAGCATAAATTTCTTTGGATATGTCCGGTAGCATGAGAAAAATGCTTCAAGAGCCTGTTAAAAACAGAAAAAGCATGATTTTCATTGGAGTGGGTCTTTAACATCTTTATTGCTATGTCGGGTTTTTAGTTTTTATCTTCTTCTAGGATTGTTGATTTGTTGTGATTATTTTATGATGTGTTTGGTCTCCCTGTCAGGTGTGTTATAAATAAAGTGACTTGACTAATCCAGGTGTAGCCCCGCCTCTCACTGAGACTGCACCTCCCCCAGGAACCAGCAGGGGTCCTCACATGAACGATACCTGTGATATTGTTTATCTGCACTGAGCTTTTTTCTCTGAGATTGTTTTTCTTTGCCTTATTTGTCTTTGATTTTCTCGAGTTGCAGCGACGCCTGTGTCCAGCTGTTCGATAACAGTCGGGTAAGTAAAGTTCCCGCTTTGCTCGCCGGGGTTCGTCTCTTCAGGCCTAGAGAACGAGCGCACGCTGCTGCAGACCATCGATACCTTCTCTGCGTGCCGCCGTCCGACGTGCATGTTTCTGGTCTCCGTCTGCAGAGTCATTTGTCTGCACTCGCCTGTGAAACAGCAGCCGCGGTGGGCAGACCCAGCAGCGCCAGTTCATCCATCAGAGCCGGCGGCTCTAATGCCACAAACGTGAGGCCCATGTCGAAGAGTCCAATCAAATATCTGAACAACAAATCCCAGAGAGTTTTCCTCAGACCGAGCCGCCGCTCGCTGGTGGAAAACTTTTTAATTACCTGTTGTGTTTCTGGTGAATCAGAGGTTACAGGACGCTAAATATGAGGCGTTCCCACAGAAATCTGTATTCCGTCTGCATAACCAGATTTTACAAATCAATACGGCCAGCTCAGACGTGTAAACACGGTTTGTAAATTAGCTCGGCCATGACAGATTTAGGTTTGTTCTGTTGCACAGATAACCTTCTGCCACCTTCATAAACATAAACAAATAAGGGAGGAAGCTGCAGGAATGGTCCTGTAATGTAATTTATTCAGATCCACCAAATGATGCCGTGAGAATAAAAACAACAGGACTTGTTCTGCATTCAGCCTCCAACCAACTTCATTTGTAGTTTTTCAGCAAAGAAGCTTTAAGGAGGTGTTTACCCGCTGCCCCCCCAACACACACACACACACACACACACACACACACACACACACACACACACACACACACACACACACACACACACACACACACACACACACACGCACAACCCTGCGTGCAAATGCTAAATCATGTTTATTTAAAGAAACTAAATTCATGTGTTTTTGCTATTTTTGCAAAACAAAACAAACCACTAACACCCCCTAAACGCATGCACGCACACACACGCACACAAACACACACAAACAAAACACAGACACACGCACGCACACAACACGCACGCACACAACACACACACACGTACACATACACACATGCATGCACACACACACACAAAAACACACACACACAAAAACACACGCATGCACACAAACACACACACACACACACACGTACACATACACACATGCATGCACACAAAACACACACAAAACATGCACGGACACATTAAAAATACGCACACAAACACACGCATGAACACACACACAAAAAGCATGCACACACAAACACACACACACAAAAAACACGCGCACACACACGCACACACAAACACAAAACACACACACACACACACACACACACACACACACACACACACACACACACACAGCGTTCTGCTGCATAAAAACGTTTCAGGGACTGTGATTTTTGCTCTCGCTCCTTTTAACAAGTAAACCCAACTAATCAATACTTTTAATAAAAGCGATGGCTGATGTGGCTCAGCCCTTAATGCTTATTAGCCGTTTTCCACTGATTGGTTTGGTTTCAGAGGAGCAGAGGCTCATGGGAGTTCTCTGCTGCTGCTGAGCTTAACTAACCCACAAAAATGAACACAATCTGCAATTAAACCTCATCAAAAGTTAATTAAACTGTAGCAAAGGTGAAGGTGAAACGTACGAGAGTGAACGCCGCCGTGTGCTGTAAAACCAAATCAAGTCATAAAAAAACAGAACAAGTATAAGAAAATACTTGTTTTGATCTAAATATCTAACATCAGAAAACAATAATTATCTATTTTTACCACCCAGGGTTCGTTTTGACCTGATTAACTGAACTGATAAAATAAGTTGTAAATTTAAGAGTTCATGGTACACTAATTATTTCATTATCCTCCTCTTCAGTAGTTTTTTATAATAGCCGACTGAAAATAAAACCAACAAAAGGTTGACTTTATTCTGAGCAGCGGCTCAAGTGTGTGTGAGTTTCTGTGCAGGAGTGTGTGTGTGTGTGTGTGTGTTAGCGGGCCAAAAAGGTTCAAAATGACAAAGGTTAATGAGGCGTATTTATGTTGCTGCAGGACTTTAAGGTGTGTGGATAAAAGACATGAATGCAGACAGAATATTAATGCGACTGCTCTAATTTCAGCTTTTAGCTGGAGGGGAAACGGGAATAAAGACATAAACAGGCGAGTTTGGGATAAAACTTCAAATCAACAAAGTTCAACAACTCTTAAATAAATAAAACAACATTAGAAATAGAAGTTTATGATTGAAATGTTAAAGTAAACAAACTTCATGTGTCTGAAGTTTGACTAGTTTAATCCTGGTGAAAGTGCGCATGAGACCGTCTCTTTAAACATCATTTATTTGGTTTGGGCCCAGAAGTACCAGGAATCAGGTTTGGTTGGTTAAAACTACTTTGTTAGAATGGAAGCAGTGAGGTTTTTCACCCAGAAAAGCTAAAAAATCTGGAACTTTTACAGATATTAAAGGTGCAATACGTAAGAATGAAGTAAGATGACATCCTGTGGTCATATTTGGGTACTGCAATCACGTTCTGTGAGTTTCAAAGCTGTTACAGATCAGCGCCAGAAGATTCTAGATGACGCAAAAGACGAGTCAAAAATAGTAAGTTGATGAGTAGATAAATACATTGTCATATCTGGTGTTAGCTCTCTTGGGTGTTTTACAGTAGGGAGCACTTACTACACTTATTATGGTATTATGTCTCTGGTATTAGAGGAAGTGTGGTTGTTTGCCGTCTTGCTGTTAGCTTGATCTTATAGTTCTGAACGACTCATTAAAGAAAGTGAAACGTCACGATTGACTCATTGTTCACTTCACACACATTTCACTGTAATACCCAGTTGTTGGAAATTGAAAAAGTAGCTTGGGATATGTTTAGAGCCGACTACGTGCTTCTAATTCACCATTAGCATTGTTAGCTCAACGTTAGCCTCTAGCCTGTTTAACCTGAGAGTAAAACAAAAAGATGTCGTGGCTTCTTAGGGCTACATGAAATAACTTCTGGGTCGCTCCTGTTTACTGGCTTCAGTTCTTTAAACAACTCTGGAGCTTTTTGCCTGCCGGTGTTGAATTACAAACGTCTGCGCTGCTACATTAGCTTGCTGCAGATTCGGAAACCTCACAAACTCACAGAGTGTAAACAGTCACTGCATCCCTTCTTTTTTTTCTTTTTCTTGTTCAAAAAGACAAAAACTAACAACCCGCCAGCCGGCTGAGCGTGAGATCTGTTTCAGTTTAATCGTCCTTCCAACACGATTGAGACATTATCCTGTTATGTAATGATTTCACTGCAGAATTCTTACATGTTGCACCTTTAAGTTAATGCAGCTGAGAATCATTACCAATAATAACTCTGAGTTTTTTGGAGTCTGACATTATTGTGCAAAATTAGACCAAAACAATAATAAATCCATTATTTATCAACATAAAATGATCTTAACAGACATGAAACGAGGTTTTAATCATGTTTCTGATCTTATGTTCAGCGTTTTGAGTCGTGTTGAGTCAGTAATTCATCTGTTCAGCTTCACGCTCACCTGTCTGGGATTCTAACCCACCTGTCCTCATTTAGTAACACGCCCCCAAGTACATATAATCTGTCTGACATCAGGTCCTACCTCATGTAGTGATATAGAAGTCTGTTTTATTAGTTTATTCCAAAACAGGAGAGACAAAATATCCTCAACTGGAACTATTTCCTGTCAAAATCCAGAAATAAGACATCAAAATAAAGGTGAAGAATCATTTATATATCAGCAATAAAACCAGCCAGTGTTTTCTGTGTGAAGATGAAATAAACCTTCAAATTTAAACTCAGCATCATTCTGACTCGTCCCCATCCGTGGGTGAATGAATGAATGATTCACTGTAGTGCACTTTTGGAGTCTGACTCAGAAAGGTGCATTTATCACTTATAACTAAAGTTCTGCTCACTTTGTCGTTTATTAAATGATTTGTTCGAACAGTGACTTTGTGATTAGTAAAATGTAACACACACACACACACACACACACACACACACACACACACGAGCCTCTATATGAGTGGGTTTTAGGCGCTGACCGGAGCCGAGCTGTTGCTCTCAAACCGAATCACTTTTGTAATCAGGCGCATTCACAAACTCTAAAAACACAAAAGGACAACAGAGTTTTACAGAAAGAGCTGCTGATTCCATCAGAGTTCAGGGCAAAAATCAGCTGGGATTGAGTTTAATCTGACCGTAAAATAGAAAATCAGCTTTTCAGTGACGTCATAATCAAAATAATAATACGCTTAATTTTTCACAAAACAACATTTTGATGCTGGAAGACAAAACGAGGCTGCAGAGATTTAAACGGGATCAACTTGGATTGATTCTAACTAATAACACTAAATCAACTGGATTAAACTGGATTATAGATCATTGGATTAATTACACAGAAATGTGTGTTTTCTATAAAATGTATTTAGATATTTTATCTTAATTTGCCAGATTAAGATTACATGAAGTGACTAAATGAAAATTAAATACAAAACCAAATACATCTATAAATATTTCACTTTAGATTTTTATCTGATGACAAAGATCAGTCAAAATCAAAACTGAATGTGTGATAAAGTCATTTTATAACGGATAAAAACAGTGATTCCTACAAACTTGGACTACAAATAATCTGTAATCTGATCCACAGACGTCTTTTCCCAGAAGAACCAAGTCCTAAACTCAGACTCTGAGGTTAGAAACCAAACTTCACCAACTGGACTCGACGCTCAACCGGATTTCAGAGGAAAGGAGGATAAAAGGAAAGTGAGTCAGGATTTTGCAGCAGTAGGATTGGACGTCGGAGTTCGCTGTGTTTGGGAATTCTGTTTGAGTCCGACGTTGAAATCTGTAGATTTTCTTCTACCGGCTGGAACTTTCTGGTTTTTAACAGCTCTAAGAAAAAAATAATCATTTCCCCAAATAGCAGCAATAAGAAAAATGCCGAACTATTCCAGGGAATTATAAACCTCTTGTTTATCAGCTGTTTGTTCATGTAAATATTAATTCTTTTGTTTAATTTGGGCTTTAAGGGCTTCAAAAGTGATTCAAATATTCCCACTAACATCAGATTTAACCTGAGTGACCACTCGTTAAAAAGCTTTAGTCATTTTGATTCTATGATCTAAAGTCAGAACATTTCAGAAAATGTCTTGATGTTATGTTTTCGGCCCGGCCCACACGAACTCGGCTGCAACCACAGACCCGTTACTAATGGAAATTGAGGAATAGGTTCTGATCTAAAACGCCATGAAGGCGTGTTTCCATTTTTGGAACATCAGGGTAATTTTTGGGAGGGTAAATCGACTGGGAGGTCCTCTTAGTGTCCCTTTCAGGACTTTGCACAGACGTCAGCATATCGCGACTGCTTCGGCAGGGCGTGATGTCACTGACCAGTGCTAAAAAGCGTCCACAGACATTAATAACATTAAAAGTTTTATTCTGTGGAAGTACGCCATAATTGAATCCATCTGGAGGACCAGGGGAGCTGCTGTGTGATGTAAAATGTGGCGTTCAATGACCAGAAGAAGCCCAGTTTTTTACTGATTTTTTGTTAGACAACAAAGCCCTGTGAATTAAGTCTTGAGGGGAATTTTCGGTGTTGGGAGTTTAGTAACGGCGATTTTAAAGCAGCGTGAACGGGGCTTATTTGCTCGTGCTTCTCCAGCAACTCTTCTTATTTTATTAATGCGGTTGTTCTGGACGCCGTCTGATGATGTCATCTCCTACTGAGTTACAACCGATCAGTGTGAGTTAACCAAAAGTTCCCTTCAGCGACTCTTCCCGGACCTATCCCTGTTCAGGTTCTACCGTTGGTTCCTGAAAATGACCCGTAAATGGAGACACGTGCATGCCGTGAAGTTCCGGTAAAGTTACCCTGAAGTTCTGATAGCGGGAACACACTAATGACATCTCAAAGTGGCCTAGCTGTTAGCTCCTCAGTCCACACAAACATAAACAGGTCAATTTAAACTGTGTTGGTTTTTGCTTCTATAAAAGGTTTATAAGAGGTTGTAAAACTCATTTCTGTTTCTTCTGGACCAGATTCTGGTGATTTTCTTCACACAGAGCTGACACTACATCATCAGGGGTCAGCACCAGTTATTCACCAGAAAAGACTCAGGGTTTAATTCTGAAACCTGGTCATCAAAGTTTAGAAAGTGCTGAGATGAAATTCTGTGTTTGTTAGTGCATCCTGTTCTGTGACCTTTTCTCCTGCAGCCTCCTTCTTCAGGTTACACTTCTGCTGAAACGTGTTCTTTCTTTCACTAAAAGTCCTTGGCTTGTTGTTTTTTTCTGTCCTCGGTGGTTCAGACGTTTTTAAAAAAGTGAGAGAAAGTCTGAAAGTGACAGGAAAACATAAAAAAAGAAGGATGGCTTTTCTGAATCACCTCAGGTTTCTGTATTAGTTCTCTGTGTGTGGCGATGCCATGAAGGGATCGTACTCTCAATGTCTTTTTTTGTATTAATGCTCCTGCGAGCCACAGAGGCAGCAGTGGATTATTCCTCATATCAGCACCGGAGAGGGAAAAGTTCGCTCCAGGTTGTGCTTAAGTCAGAGGAACCGAGCCCCGTAATTGAAGCCAAAGGGCAGAGAAAGGGGAGCAGCTGTAGCCAGGAGGGAGTCAAGGATTCACAAGAGGTTGATAAATGTCAGTGGTAAACATGCTGGAGCGGCTAAAGGTCTCAAAGCTTCCAGTTGTCAACGCCAGGCCCTTTAGTTAAACAAAATAATAAATAAATAAACAAATAAACAAGCCTGAGAAGCTAAAGGTTCAGTTCACCCATAACAATGTGACGTTGTTGTCTCATCATGAAGTTCTGAACAGATTCAAGATGGTAAAAAACAAAAAAACAACCAGTTTCTGACCCAACAAACATGCTCCGTCTGATACCCATAATGCCTTGTTTATATATTAGCTACAGTCACTTTAAAGGCACACTTGGCAGTTTTGGCTTGCTTTTAGCACCCCCTAGTGTCTGTTAGTGAAACCAAAAGTGAAACTTATCTCCTCGCTGTGCGTTCGTCTTTTTAACCCCTGAAGGCTACTTCACACTGAAAGCATCAGCAGCGCGGAACGGCAGCGGAACGTCGCCGCATCAAATAGAATCCATTATAGTCTATGGGGGTGTCACAAACCAGCCGCAACGCTGCAATTTCCAGATGCGTCCCAGAAGCGGCGCAGCGCGCCGCACCGCTAAAGATTAGATCGAGTTCTATTTTTGCCGCGTGCCGCTTCTGGGATGCGTCAATTGCTGCAGTTAACATAGGGCTAGACAGGAAATCACACTCGTTTCAGTGTAAAATGCCCGGTAATTTTCTAAATAAAAGTCTATTGCAGCGATGCGATTTCATATCTATGTAGATTACGTCTATACGTGTGACCTCACGGCTTATTTGGTTACCGCATCGTTCGAGAACTGCAGCGGTGTGTTTTTCATGGCTTTAATCCTGGCAGTGGTGAGTAAAAACATTATATATGACATCAAACAGCGATGTCAAACGTGATTTCCTTCTTTTTGGTTTAATGGCGGACGGCATAAACAAACCGTGACCTTTGAAGTCTCGAGGGATCTTGTGATCTCGCGAGTCGAGCTGCGGTGAATTCGCATCGCTGCTGACTCTCCCGGTGTGCACTGGAGTGCCGCGATTGTCGCGAGTAAACCGTTCCGCGCCGCTGATGCTTCCAGTGTGCAGCAGGCGTTAATCTAACTGCTGAAATGTCTCCTCAGCCTTCATTAGTGTCTACAGGAGCGGTTCATCACTAAATCAAACACATCAGCTGTGTTCATGATCTAAAACATGCAGGAAACATGCTGGAAGCAGACTGCAGCACCAGGCATGTCAGCTCCACTTTACTAAGTCCAGCAGGGACCGGACCGCCACTCTGAAGTTGCAAGTGCAGTATTCTGGCCAAAGAGGGCGGTGGGGGTCTGAGTGACATTTCATTAACCCTGTAAAGGGTCATTTTAGCACAAACTGGCTCAAGAACATGATTTAAAATATGAAAAAGTTGCAGAGTGTAGCTTTAAATAATTCTAATTAGCCTCTTTAGCCATGCTGCATCGTAGCCACTGCTGCCCTGGCTGAGACACACTAACAGAAGCCACCGGGCCTTCCGACCACCACCAGCAGGTGGGGGGTGAGGTGTCTTGCTCAAGGACTGACTGACACAAACAGAGTATGGGTTTGAACCAGCAACTGAGCTGGCGCCCACGTTATGGAATCCTCGTTTTGAGGCACGTTTGACTCACACTGAGGGTTGGATGAAGTTCTTGATGCTCACTGAGGCTCATTTATAGTAGTTATTTATTTTCAATCATAATAACATATTCAGCCCTTTAATATAATAAAACTCATACAAAAAATAGTCGTTCAGTTCATAAACTTTCTAGAAATATCCTCCTTTCAGCTTCTTTTCCTGACACTGGGATGCTGAGAGGCCCTCACGCAGGATCTCAGGAAGCTGCTATCTAACTTCCTGGTTAGTCTCGTGCGTTTCCACGTAGAACCGCGTTAACTTTACGAAGCGCCGGCACCGACAGCGAGCTGCAAATCAAACCATGAATATTCATCACGAACGCTCGCCATCAAACTCCATCCAGCTTCATGTCCACAAACGCAGGACATGAAAGCCAAAGAGTTGATGCACACATTAATAATTATTACCGCTCCTCTGCCGGACGCGTCCTCGTCTGCGTCCACCAGGTGCTCTGAGCTGTTTGATCCGTCTGCTGGAATCAGGCTCCTGTCTGCTGATCTGAGGCCGATAAGCCTGCTGCTAATTGAACGCTGCCTGACATTTTAGCTCCCCCAGACCCCTGCCAGACCTGACAAACATGTCAGTTTCTGCCTCTCAGTGTAATTGGGTTTCCATCTCCGATGCAGCTCTTTGAGGATCTGAGCAGGAAAACCCGGAGCTGCACGTCCAAACGTGTCAAACCGAACAAAGAAGAGTTACGCTGAGACGATTAACAAACAACATCACGCCTGTAGACATGTGACGTGTGTTCAACAAGAGAAATATTGACTTATTCACTCAGCAATAATTAATAACAACACTGCCCTTTTGGAGGTTGTTTGTTTTATTTCACTTTACATTAAAAGTCTTTTTCAGGTCAGATTCAGCGACTCCCTCAAACAGGAGGGCTTCAAATATTTAGTTTTTATCTCATACGTAAAACGCTGTGTAGTGAATCAATGCACTCAACTATTTTCAGGAATTTAAGGGCCGAGTTTGATTCTAACAGCAGTTTCTGCTGCGATTGTCTAAAATGAGCTTCTGATCCGTGACAAACTGTGAGAACTCCGTCTCATCTGCTTCCCGTCACTTCCTCAGCTGGTGTCCCATCTGTCTGCTGTACTTCCTCCTGTTCTCCTCTTCTCTTCCCAACTCAAAGCAATGCTTCCTTATTGCTTAACGTTCCCATTTTTAGTCTGATTTTTGTTTTTTCTTGTAAAATTATGGTCTGGATTCACGATGCGCACTGTTACATTTGAGCATTGACATCCCGTGTGTGTGTGTGTGTGTGTGTGTGTAATAGTGACATCACAGGTCCCGCTGTGATGTCAGAGGCTAATGACCTCAACATGAGCTAATCTAACATTAGGGGTATCTGACATGCAGAAATCCACCAATCACAAAGTTGGTAAATAGTTGTATTTGTATAGCGTCTTCTAGGGTTCTACAACCCCCCAAGGTGCTTTACAACACAATCAGTCATTCATCCATTCACACACACATTCACACGCTGGTGATGAGCTACAACATAGCTGCAGCTGCCCTGGGGTGCACTGACGGAAGCGAGGCTGCCGAGCACAGGCGCCACCGGTCCCTCCGACCATCACCAGCAGGCGAGGCGGGTTGAGTGTCTTGCCCAAGGACACAACAGCAGCATTCTCTGCCGGGAGCCGGGATCGATCCTACAACCTTCCAATTTCTGGAAAACCCACTCTACCTCCTGAGCTACTACTAAGTTCAGATCAAGGGTGCAAAAAGGGGCGTGGTCATCTTCCGCACTTCGGGACACCCTACGCAATCGCATCTCTGGACTGGAACGCGCAATTGGAGGGCGTAAGGGCGGAGTCTTGGGATTGGGCCTTGGACTCAATCTAATTCAAGATGGCCACTTCAGGTAATCAGCCTGCGCAAATACCATCATCCTCCATTTTTTCCCAAGTTTGGAGGATCTGAGTTTTGTTTGTTTGTTTTTATGTCTCTAAATTTCTCATTGTATTGTATTTTATTTTATTATTATTTATTTATTTATTTTATTTTATTTTTTTTATTATTATTATTCTGTGTTTTCTGATCAGCTGCCATGCTGTCTTTCTTTTCTTTTGGTGTACGGATGGAGGACCCTCTCGAAAACTAGATGTTATATCTCAAGAGGCTTTATCCTCCAAAAATATAAGTAAATAAATAAATAAATGCGCTCCTGATCCCTAAAAATAACCCGATACCCATCTGCTGCGTGTCAGAAAGTGTGACAGATCTGTGTCAGACAGGAAATATCAGGCCTTAAAGGTGAAAATGGAATCTTTTAAATAACCTTCACTGTTTAGGAATAAAGATGGTCATTCTGTTTTTTCGCTGAAGCAGCTGAAAACATGAGAAACAGCCAAACTCATCATTTAAAGGTCACATGACAAACAGTTTGTTTCAGAACAGGTTTGTATGTTTCTCTCCAGGCTGTTCTTCACATCCCGTAGTCCTGTTAGTCCAACCCAGTGCTGCCACTGACACCCCCACCTGTCTGTGGTTACAGGAAGTTAACGCGGCTAACACACCTGAAGAATAAACCTCTTTAATCCGTTGATACCACACACACACTTCCTAGTTTTAGAAAAATAACGAACTAACCTGGAGCTCAGCTAAGCTGCCACTTGTTATCAGCATCTCTCTCTCTCTCTCGCTCACACACACACACACACACACACACACACAGAGATTACGAGTCGGCACAAGCCGTCCCCAGAGCTCGTTAGTGTGTGTGGACGGCTGCTATGAAACACATAAACAACATGTCGGATTAATCCTGAAGGTTTAAGGTGTGATTGGAACGGATCTGTTTTGGTTTAATTGAGAAAACAATCAGGGCAGCAGCCTGGAACGCCAGCAGGCCCGGCTCTAACACTCCTGACTGTACGGATTTTAGTCGGTTTAAAGGAACGTCGATGGTTTCTCTTCTCCCAGACAGCCCGTCTCCCTCCATCTCTCAGCCCATCTGGGTTTGTCGCTCTCAGACTGCCTTTTCAGTCTCCGCTGCTCTTCCACAGTCTCTGGGATGTTTCACTGCTCTGCTCATTGCAGCCATTTGGAGGTTTTTGCCTCAGGCCTAACAGATGTTGCGTCCCCTCACACACCCACCACCACCTCACAACAAAACCATCGTGTGGTAGCTTCTCCTCGGCCGCGCCGCTGCCTCCGTGCTCGTGGCCGCGGCGCTCCGGCCAGCAGAGCATGGCTGATTCACCCGGAGAGCAGCGTGTCCTTAAAGAGCCGGAGGCCGGAGAAGAGGCCTCGCCTCCCCTCGCTGCAGCGTGCAGCTACACGTGTTGATACCAGAGCGTTGTGATTGCACCAGGTGGTGTAGCTCCAGGTGAGTCTGGTGAGAAGAAGCATGTGTTGTGATGACCAGTTTAATCAGCAGCAACTCCATCACTTTGCCGCAGGCGGGATTATGTAACATTTCTACTGAAAGTAAGTAATAAAAGTTATTTTTGCTCTCCACCCTTTTGAATATTCAGTCCTCATAAATGTGAAATTGTTCCGATGTTTCTGGTTGCCTTCAAAGTAAAAGCACTGGTGAGTCAAAGGATGACTGGGCTGTTTCTTGGTGCTTTAAAGCTGCTATGGCAAATTTGGAAAACAAATTAGCTTAAAAAATTTTCTTTCATGCCTCTAAACAACATTGTAGAGCTATAAATATATTGTGGAGCCAAGGCTGGCCTTTGTCACCGATTCTGTTCGTAACTTTTATGGACAGGATTTCTAGGTGCAGCCAAGGTGGTGAGGGGATCCGTTTTGGTGGCCTAAGGATCAGGTCTCTGCTTTTTGCTGATGATGTGGTCCTGTTGGCTTCATCAGAACGTGATCTCCAGCTTTCGCTGGAGCAGTTCGCAGCCGCGTGTGAAGCATCTGTGATGAGAATCAGCTCCTCTAAATCCGAGACCATGGTCTTGAGTCGGAAAAAGGATAGAATGCCTTCTCCTAGTCAGGGGCGAGGTCCTGCCTCAAGCGGAGGAGTTTAAGTATCTTGGAGTCTTGTTCACGAGTGAGGGAAGGGTGGAGTGTGAGATCTACAGGCGGATTGGTGCTGCGTCTGCAGTGATGGGGGCGTTGTACCGGTCTGTCGTGGTGAAGAGAGAGTGACTGGGGAGAGGGAGGTCTGGGCCTATCTGCTTAGGCTGCTGCCCCCGTGACCTGACCCCGGATAAGCGGACAAAAATGGATGGATGGATTTAATTGATAACATAAATGTAGAACCTGCTTGTTAAAGATGGAAAACCTTGGATTTTCAGCACATTAAAATGTATTTATGAGTAACTCTGGTTAAAAAGCAACATCAGGTAGAATAAAAGCACAGATTTTATGTCTCTGTTCTTTAAAGTTTTTATTTATTAGTTGTATAAAAACCAGCATCTTTAATGTGAAAGCAGCCTGCAGCCGAAGCTTAGAAACAAAGCAGCTAAATGGAATTCAGCCATCATTAATTTCCCTGTTTACTCCAGAGTCATGTTCATTAGACCAAACAAGCTTTTTACTTCTGTTCCACATCCAGGAGAAACTTCTGCTTCTGATCTTAAAACCTCGTTTTTTTAACATCAGCATTTCTCTTTGTGAGCCTTTTATTGTTTAGAGGAAGAGTAAAGAGCTCCTTCTGTATTAATGGTGCCTTTTGTCCGACGTCACAATGAATTCACAGGAAATGATGCACGAGAAGAGTCCAGACTAATCATCTATAATTAAATCACAGCCTCTGTTTTTAAACTGTCTGGATTTTGTTAGAAACACAAACGTTCTGCTTCTTATTGTTCACCTTTTCTCTGGAAAAACCTTCAGGTTCACTGCAAGAACTGATTTCTACATTTAATCTTATTTTTAGTCATAAAAGAAAATAAATCCTCTATAAAAATAGCATTATTTAAAGCCATGTGCAACTTTTTCATATTTTTAAATCATGTTCTTGAGCCAGTTTGTGCTAAAATGACCCTTTACAGGGTTAATGAAATGTCACCCACCACCCTCTGTGGCCAGAATACCACACTTGCAACTTCAGAGTGGCGGTCCAGTCCCTGTTGGACTTAGTAAAGAGGAGCTGACATGCCTGGTGCTGCAGTCTGCTTCCAGCATGTTTCCTGCATGTTTTAGATCATGAACACAGCTGATTTGTTTGATTTAGTGATGAACCGCTCCTGTAGACACTAATGAAGGCTGAGGAGACATTTCAGCTGTTAGATTAAGGTGTTAAAAAGACAAACGCACAGCGAGGAGATAAGTTTCACTTTTGGTTTCACTAACAGACATTAGGGGGCGCTAAAAGCACGCCAAAACTGGCAAGTGGGCCTTTTAAATAAATCAGAATTTTGATTTATTTGCTAGTTTTAAAAATTCTAGCCAAGCAGTTTTTTATTCAAAACAATAAACTTTGGATCATATAATATTTACCGTTTTTAAGTGATTCTATTTTTCTAGAGTCATTTATTTTCTTTGAAAATGTCTAAAAACACGGCTTTTTTACTTTCTTAGAATCCGTTTTTGCAGTGTTTAAATCAGATTGGTGACAAAAATCTAACATCAGTTTACAGAAGAGAATCAAAGGAAATAATTCTGATGTTTCTGAGCACAAATGTATTTATCATCGATCCTTTCACCAATAAAAATCAGACAACCTGTGTTACTGCAGACGAGTGAAAACTACAGCCTCATTTATTTATTTTTAATTTGAGTCTATTCCTGTTTGTCATCCATCCATCCATCCACTCTCGTTCGCTTATCCGAGGTCGTGTCGCGGGGGCAGCAGCCTAAGCAGAGAGGCCCAGACTTCCCTCTCCCCAGCCACTTGGGCCAGATCCTCTGGGGGAATCCCAAGGCGTTCCCTGGCCAGCTGAGAAAAACGTCCCTCCAGCGTGTCCTGGGTCTTCCTTTAGGTCTCCTCCTGGTTGGACGTGCCTGGAAAACCTCACCAGGGAGGCGTCCAGGAGGCATCCTGACCAGATGCCCGAGCCACCTCAACTGGCTCCTCTCGATGTGGAGGAGCAGCAGATCTACTCGGAGCCTCTCCTGGATGATTGAGCTTCTCACCCTATCTCTTAGGGAGAGCCCAGACACCCTGTGGAGAAAACTCATTTTGTTGGGGAGGTTTCGAAGCTGGACAGCTGTGATCTCCGATCCATCACATGGACCTGGGTATCAGAATCCTCATCAGGTATAGAACATGATCACCATCAGAATCTTTACTGAAAGGACAAGAAGCCTGAAGTTGACCCGGACCAGAGGAGGCGCTGACCTCTCTCCTTCTGGGATGGACCTGAACCGTGGTGGGCGCCGTGGACTCCAGAACCAATGAGGATCAGCTGAGCCCAAAAGTCCGGTTCTGGGATGATTTAGTGTTAGATCAGAGTTCTGTGATGCTTTCAACACCAAATGGTTCTGAATGGGTCTGATCCTGATTTCAACAGGAACAAGAATCTTTTTCTGTCCTTTATTTAAAGCGTCTAAAACTAAAAGGTGGATCTCTTCATAACTTTATTTATATTTTATGTCCTATTTTATTTTTTCAGTCAGTCTGAATGTTTTATGTTTTATTTCTGATTGAATCTGATGTTTTTATGTAAAGCAGCTCTTTGGTCTTTGCTGGCTGTTTTAAGGTGCTTTATAAATAAAGTTAACCCAAACCCCTAACCCCCCCATCCAGACTAAAGCTTCAGAGGCTAAAGGCTGACGAGCAAAAATCCGTCTAATCCTTTCATGAATGGAGGTTCAAATGAACGAAGTCAGACTGGTGTCCAAAAACAGGAAGTCTTTGAAGAGCAGCGATGATCTGAGGTAAATCCTTGCTCCGCCCACCCCCGCCTCACCAGGGGGGAGATTGTTTGCATACATGCAAACACGAGCATCCGCCCACACGGACGGCGGGGGGCCGAAGCCTTTGTCAGGAAAACGCCGGAGATGTTCGCTGTTTGAGTCGTAAGAAAAGCAGCTTTGTTTTTATTTTGACGCATTCCCGACTGAACCCGTCCGTCACTCAATGCTTCTCTGGAAAATTACCTTTTGTTTTCCAGCCATCGGAGGCCAGCCCCATTTGTATGACTGCTACGCTGCTTTTTTTTAAACAAGCACTCAGCATCTGCAGCCATTTGCTGTAATAATGTGCTCTCACACACAGTCTGAGGCAAAAACTCTAAATGATTTTCCCTAATGTGTGCTCGAGCTCTGCTCCCGTAGTGCTCAGAATCAGGCCACAATATGAAAATTGATGTAATTGCTGTTGTTGTCAGACTGTTTCCTCTGTGACTGACCCGGGGCCCAGCCTCCATTTATTTCATTTTTTATGTTTTTGCCCTTTTCCTTCCTCCACTTCCTCCCTCTCAGGATATTTGCCGACTCCCTCTCTGTGCTGCACCCCTCCCTTGATGCACCACAGCCCCTCAGGCCGGATTTACTCCCAGCACTGAGAGGGGCTCGTGCCACCAGCAGCGGTCAGGTGTGTGGGCGACACAGAGAACATGAAGACCTTAAAGAACCTGTTAGAGAAAAGTTTTAGGAAGAAATTCTTTCCAATAGTCAGATTGTGGATGATGTCAGAGACAGAAAGACCCCGTGAGTCCCTAGCTGTGCTGCACCTGCGAGTAAACAGGGTTTGGGGTTTTGCAAACTCATCTATGAGTCTATGATGTTTGATATTGTAAAGGGTAGAAGGTGGGACTTGTGAGACCCTGGGGGCGGTGTGACTGGATACCAGCTGGTGCTTGATCGCCACGATGACGCCGGATATGATAAAAGCATGTGTGTGGTCAACCTGTTGTCGTGGCACCCTGTTCTGGGGGGTGGGATCGCTCGCAGTTGGTTAGGACTGCCGGCGATGAAGATAGCTGAGTAGGTGGTTAGTGTTCCAGCGCTAGGAGGAGAGGCTAGTCGCCTCCTTTAGGTAGTGAGGGTCTGGAATAGCTGGGTGCTAAGACCACGCCGACATCTGCCACAAATGGCACTTGGAAGGCGAACACGAGCCGCAGGATCTACCCGCCGTCCTCGGAAGTCAATCTTCGGGGCGTTGGACGGCATCGGAACCTCAGACCGCAAGGAGGGGGTCGCACCGACTGGGTCAGCAAGTACCTGGATGACTGATTCTATTTTAACGGGGAAGGAAAGGGTGGATGAGCGTGAGAGGGCCAGTAGGAGGCAGTAGCCACAGGTGGTCTCACCTGAGATGTTTTATTGTTGTGTTAATAAAAGTGTATTTTTGGTAACTCGTGTCTCCTGGTGTTGTTTTAAGGTTCTGTCTGGAGGGCAAGAAATTCAGCCCGTGCAACCCTCTGCTACAATATAAAAGTGTGTTTTTGCACATGCATGAAAAACCACTGAGCTGCAAGTGTTGGCGACCAGCTGGAAGCAGAATTGTAAGAAAATACTCAACTTTTCCGTAGGAATCAGGTGGAATGTTGCAGACAGGATGCAGATGCGACACAAGAGCATGCACTGCAAATTACAAGGAAATCAACAACACTTGTGATTCTGCGGAGACCGTATGGAGACTCCCTCGGGAATGCTGTTCACATTTTATCATACTGGCTTTAGCACAGAAGCATTTAGTCACATTTATTATGATCAATTTCATCATAATCTCCTTTTCTAGTCAATATCCATGTTTCTGCAACACGGCAACACTCTGAAGTAGAGGAAGGTGTTTAAACACGCGTGAGACGTGTCGTTAGTACGCACGTCTGAGTGTGAAGGGGAGGAAGGATGACGGCAGACAGACAAAAGAAGACTCTTCCACGTTCCCGTTCATGCCCGACTCTTCTTTTTGTTTGGAAGTTAAAAAGTGTATCTAAGTGTTTTTGTGTCTCCGTGTGTGTGAAGAGACGTTGCCAAACCTGCCAAGTGGTTTGCAGGTCTTCATCTGCTCGCTGCTCTGTGTTTAAGCTGAGCTCTGCTGCTGCTCTCAGTGCTGTTTTGGGGGATTTAGAGGTTATTGTGATCTCCTGTTGTTCTTCTGCAGAGCTGCCTAATTAGTCGGGTTTTAAACCTCCTAGGGTTCCACTCCTGTGGAAGCAGGAGCAACACAAGCTGGTGTGTTTACCCACACGCTGCTTCTCATCGTGATTAAATATAGCATGTGATAAAGAACACATACAGTAGGTAGTTTAAATGTTCGGCTAATGCAGGAAAACCTAAAACAAATTACAGATATTCACAGCGTAGCTACGGCCATAACAAAGTCACAGAAGTAAAGTCTGTGCTGCCGGGTCAGGAGGACCAAATATTTGGGATCATTACAGGATTATATGTGCTGAAAATGGACATGGATAAAACCTAATAATAAAAAAAAGCACTAATGTTCAATGTTTTAATGGTCCAGAGCGATAATGGAGCCTGAGTTAATTTTCCCAAATGGACCCGAGCAGAGAAAAGTCATTACTAGTCATCATTACTGATGTGCTGCCTCGGATTTGTTGGAACAGAAGCTCACCTGGACCACGTCAACCATCTCTAAACCTGCTCAGAAAACCAGGGAGTCATCTCTAAACCAAATCAGAGGCCTTATTTCACGGTCACTCAGCTTCAGGATGAAAACTCAGGATTACGTAATGTTCCATCATTTTGGAGCGGCAAGAGAAAAAGATCTGTCTCCCGGGGTTACGAGACGAAATCTGGGAACATCCAGGAGCAGCAGAGATTCAGATCTCAGCGTCCTCTTGGGAACGAAATGTTTAGACACGTAAGAGGTGTTCAAACATTTAAAACAAGATTTCCATCCATCCATTTTCATGGGCAGCAGCCAAAGAAGAGAGGCCCAGACTTCCCTCTCCCCAGCCACTTGGACCAGCTCCTTCAGGGGGAATCCCAAGGTGTTCCCTGACCAGCCGAGAGACATAGTCCCTCTAGTGTGTCCCGGGTCTTCCTTTGGGTCTCCTCCTGGTTGGACGTGCCCGGAAAACCTCACCAGGGAGGCATCCAGGAGGCATCCTAATCAGATGCCCGAGCCACCTCAACTGGCTCCTCTCGATGTGGAGGAGCAGCGGGTCTACTCCGAGCCCCTCCCGGATGACCGAGCTTCTCACCCTATCTCTAAGGGAGAGCCCAGACACCCTGCGGAGAAAACTCATTTTGGCCGCTTGTATCCGTGATCTCATTCTTTCAGTCACTACCCAAAGCTTGTGACCATAGGTGAGGGTAGGAACGTAGATCGAACAGTAAATCAAGAGCTTCGCTCGCTTAAAAACAAGAATTAAAATCTTAAAATCAATCCTAACACGAACTGGCAACCAGTGCAGGGAAGACAAAATTGGAGTGAATCTTTATGAGGTGTTTTCATCACAAACACACACACAAACAGAAACGCAGACAAAACAAAAATATTTCACCTTTTGGTGACGAGCAACAATCCTGGTACGCAGCAGGAAGTAGAGTCTTCAAGCACAAATAGCTCCAGAGTTTGACCTTCTATATGCTAATTCCAACTTCCCAGCAGAGTTTGCATGTTTCACTTTAATTGCTGTTTGTGGAGACCTGCTTTCTGATGTTATTATCATTCCACATCAGATGTGTCACGCTGACAGCAGAAATAATAATGAATGTACTTAGATTCGGGATGGAATGTGGGACAGTTGTTTGTTTTGGTACAGCATCCATGAATCTGTGATGAGAAAAACATGTTTGGTGCAAAATGTTCACGTCTGAGACCTAAAATCTGCCTTTATTTATTTTAATTCATTTTTTTCAGGGTCTGCAAGCAGAAAGTGACGATGCTGTTTGACGTTTAACTTTGAGTTTTCATGCTGATGTTTCTGAAAACCACTTGAACGAAATCCTAACCCTAATCCTGACCCTAATCCTAACCCAAATCCTGACCCTAACCCTAATCCTGACCCTAATCCTAACCCAAATCCTGACCCTAACCCTAATCCTGACCCTAAACCTAATCCTGACCCTAACTCTAATCCTAACCCTAATCCGGACCCTGATCCTGACCCTAACTCTAATCCTAATCCTAACCATAATCCTGAAACCAACCCTAATCCTGACCCTAATCTTAACCCAAATCCTGACCCTAACCCAAATCCTGACCCTAACTCTAACCCTGGCCCTAACCCTGACCCTAACCCTAATCCTGACCCTAACCCTAATGTGGATCAGCAGCGACCCCCAAACCTGAACCCTTCAACAGATGATAATTACATGAGAATAAAATTGTGCTTCCTGATTAAGGTCATAAAAAAGAAGTCATATTATTATAACCATCAATTAGGCAAAATCTGGAGAAATTAATTATCCTCTGGTGAGTCCGTTTAGTATTTGGCGGTAATGTTTGGCCAGCTAACTGTCCTGGATTCTACGTGTTTATACCAGAATAATCATCCCACGCCTGTGTGACACCAGGTGAACAGACATCAATATGCCTGCTGGATTTGGCATTTCATCGTTTGTCAGACAAACAGTGAGGACAGAATAATAAAGACAGATTAAAATTAATTCCATTCAGAGACGACGACTAAAGCAGAACATTACCTTCCTCTTGTTGTTGGGGCTCACGTACAGATAACTGAGGATCGTCTTTGCTCCCACTTTGTCGTTCAGCTTCTGGTACGTTGCTCCGTAGTCGGTTGACCTGAAATTTAATCAGAAAGGTCTGATGAACACTCTGTGAATTTCTTGCAATTAGGAAAAATCCCCCTGAGAATTCCGAGAGGAGATCGCTGCAGCGACACAAACCCCTGCAGACGTAAACATCACAACTCCTCAATCTTTACAATGAAACATTTAAACGACTTAATTAAAGACTCAGATTTAAACCTGGTTATTGTTTAAAAAGTTTTGTCTGTGTTTGAGGTGCTCAGTAAGCTCCGCCCCCATGAATATGAAGAAACGAGGACACTCGGGATGTTGTCCTAATGGTACAGCAGGAGTTTTAGCACTAATTAACCTCCAGGCATTTATTCTTTTCATTCTTAAAATTCAGTGAAGGACACCTTTTATACAAAGACCCTTTTAGGCTGATGAATAATAGAACTATAAACTCACCATACCCACCATCTGTTGGCGCTAGGAGATTACCCGAGATTAGAACTCACCATTATACTGGCTGGGTTTCTGTTGGCTAAAGTCAACTGGTTGTGGCAGCCATCTTGAATTAAGCTGGTTCCAAAAGATAATGAGATCAATAAATACTTTGAGAATTTCTTTTGAATGTGTTATGGTCGGTCGTTGAAAGTAGCAAGAGTAGGCAGTATTGCTTTTACAAGCTTTATTTGAACCACCCATGTGCAGTATAGCATCCATCTTAACTTCCTCAAGCACTTCTTCTCTCCCTCACATCCGTCTTACTCTCCTAGGCTGCCCCCTAGTGGTGGACACAACAAAATGCATCCAGTGGTTGATCAGATGTTTCACCAACAGCCAAACATGGTTCGTTATGAGCAGAGAGCTGCTTTGTGTAGTTCCTGGAGTTTGTGTTGGAGATGATTCTTCACTACAACAAACTTCAGCTCAGTATAAGGAGCTAAAGTCATCTACGTCCAGACCATGGGTTCCCTACTGCCAAAAAACATGAATAGGAGTCTATGAGAGGATAAAAGTTATGTGCCATGGATTTAACATATGATGTCTGTGAATTTTAAAGGTGTGGTTCACTGAAAAAAACATTTTTTAATTATTGTTTTTTATTCTAATGGGTCAATCTGAGTTCTTCATGCAGGCTGAACATGAAAATAGTCTCCTCCACCTATCTCCTGCATTAGCTTCTGATAGAAAATAGACTCTAGGTGAAACTCTAGGATTAGAAAATCCTGACAGATCTACGTCACACTGTCACTGAACATTCATGGACTCACCCATCTTGACTCACGACGGGGAAGGCTGTTGTTGGTTTAGCGTCCAGGAAACAGCAGAGAACGTCTCGGCTAGTAGAAGCTAACCGTTAGCATTAGCAACACAGCAGAACTCCTCCAGGCTTGTGTTATTTGTGGAGATAAAACATCAACGTTGCAGAGCAAACAGAGTCAGTGGTAGAGTCGTGTTGCTGTTAGCCAATCAGAGGAGAGATGTCTAAATATCAGGAAATAAGACTCCAGATCCTGCCGTCTGAAGCTCAACTCTGATGTGGCTCACTTCTAGTTCCTGAAACTGGTGCACCGGAGCTTTTTTTCCCCCAGAGTACAAACTACAAGGCATTCATTCCTACTATAGACACTGCAGATGCATTGATTAAATGAGTAAACCACATCTTTAAGAGAAGTTAGTTGTGACTGAATGAGAGCTGAGCTGCAGCATTATCGCAGCTGTTTGTTGGACTAGTTTAATAAACCAAGGGTCGTGATGCAAAATTATTAAGACTTTAGCTTTCCTCGCATTTGTACAGGGTCTTTAATGATTGCGGTGTGCAGATCAATAAAAAAGCACATCTGTGATCAGATACAATCTCCAATGGATCATTAAGAAATGTCCGTGTCACGGAGTCCGTACAAACTTTTAACAGACAGTCTGGAGTTTGTGGTTTGCAGGAACTTTTTTTATTTTTACAAGTTAAGAAGAGAGGCTTGTTGGTCAATAGCTCCCATAATTTTACGTTTTTCTTCGGACAATATTAAAACACATCGGTACTTTGACTCTCGACGTGTTTTCACACCGGGTTTCTGATGGGAACCACTTCCAGCTAGTGACACCCTTGTTTATGGCCAAATGTCTGTAGAGCTGATTGACTAATTATTTTTTAAATTAGCTAAAGTTGTTCAGCTGTGATTGATCCCTAAGGGTTTGGTAGCAGCTCACAGTGAATATTTATTGTTTTAAAGAGTAAAAATCCCTTTTTCATTGAGAAACTTTAGTGTTAGAAAATCAACTCGACCTTAAAAAAAGAGCTGTTAGTCTTTATGGATGTGGATAAATAAATAGCTCCTAATGGTGCTGATCAAGGATCTAATGTGTGCATTAAATCATCTTCATCCATAAACGTTTGCTGTGGATCAGACTTTTGGTGGTTTTCCACCATCAGATCTGCTTCAAGCTGACTTCTGTAGAACCATCAGCACAAAACCATCATAGAGCAGAGAGGTGGAGATTTTTTTTTCACATTCAGACCCACTTTGTAACGTTTATAACGTTATAAATCGGTTTAAAGCCGGTAAATCCTCTGAGGAGAACCAAAATAATCAGAGGTTTAGTCAAAGCACTAAAATGTGAGCCGGGTTTGAGGCTGCGGCGGAAAGTTTGAAGAAGTATTTTGAGCTGTCAGGTCCAATTTGTTTTGAGGAGCCTGAAGCTCAATCAAGCAGCGATTCTGAGTTCACACAAAGAACAGAAGGGAGAGAAAAAAGAGCCAGATCCATGCAAATCCTAAAAATGCAGCGAAGACGCCACCGAACGCCTCGCATGACTTCAAATAAAGCAATCACTCACGTCAACTGCTGTTTTTTCTTCCTCAATCACGCCGTTAAACCCGGGCTGAAGATCCGGTTTACAGGGATTACAGTTTTCAGAGCTTCGCTCTTCAAGTTCACAATCAAGCGTGAAAATACCAGAATTATTCACAGTGAATTATTGGTTTGGCGTCCTTCTGCAGCGCTGTCAGATTTACTGGTGAGAAAACGCATCTGACGGATGAATCTGGTGTCATTCATCAGGTTTGTTGGGCGATGACATCATCAGGCTATTGATCGGCCCCTGTCACAGAAAAACCTAATTTAGGGCCCGCTGACGTATCGGCAGTGTAGCGGCACCTTCGACCTCTGAGCAGTAAAACGGAGCGGCCCCTGCTCATCCCTGGAAGATGAAAGTCGTTTTAAGTGAAAAATGATCGTTTCTCAAGGACGATAATTCTGAGCGGAGCTCGCCTGCTGATTGGCGGCCCGGGGAAGGCTGTTGGCTGGCTGTGTGAGGATGTGTGAGCCGCAGCAGCTGCAGGTGGACAAAAGCTTCAGAGAGTCCACGTGTTGGATTAAAAACGGGAAAACGTCCAAGGACACCAGAATGTTATCATCTCCTTTTACAGTGATACGGCTCAGTGAGGAGAATGGATTCTGGATCTGTTAGAACATTTGAGCTATTAACATTTTTACACAAGCAGGCACCCCCTCTTCACCGGAACAGATTAACTCTATCCACATACCACACGTCTTATTAGAAAGCCTGCGTTGGAACGAGGACACACCGATAGGCAGCGACTAGACGGCATTACCGTTCTTGATTAATGACGGTTTGAGGGATGAGAGAGCGGCTTGTGTCTGAGACCAGAAAACGCCAGCAGAGCTGCTCCAGACACAAAGATGAGCAGCAGCTGCGACGGGTCCTCCACCATGAATTTACACAACCTGGCACTCTTGCACTGTTTCTGAGTAGCTGGCTAAATTATAGCCTTCACTCCCTCCACATCCGCAATGCCTCTCCATCATCGTCCTGCTCGTCACGTTTGGTGGAACACCTCCGCCGTTAGACGGCCTCAGACAGCAGAGGCTCGTTTTTAAATATCTCAGCTGAAAACCGGATGTGGATAAAATCAGGATCTAAAACAGAATCCAGCAGAACTCAGTGGTTCAACTCTGAATGGTTTTGCATTTATCATATAATGTTGTTTTTTATGTTCCTGTTCATTTGCATTTTTGTTGTTCATCCCTAAAAAAATGTTTTTGGATTTATTTTTACCACAAATGAGAAATGAACACAAATCATTGCCATTTTTGCAAACGATTCCCTTATCAATCCAGTCAGTGCGAATGACATCACCACACACGTTGCGTAGCTTATGCATTTACTCAGCAGGAAACATGGCGACTAACCAGCACAAACGCTCAAAGGTTTGGTTATAGTACTTTAAGAGAAAGGGTGGTAAACAGGGCAACTCGCAATACTTGCAAAGTCAATATTTCATCAAAGGGAGGAAACACTACGAATATGAAAAAGCATTTGTGCACAAAATAACTTAAAGTGAATGTCGTGTTTCTGACCTGCTCCAGACTAGTGAATTTCGACGCAGCAGCAGTAACTTTTGCATGTCCTCTCCTGTTAATACGGCAGGTAACTAATCAGCTAACATTGCCTATTGTGTTAGCATCATTTGCCAAATATATACAAATCAACACTATCAGACTCCAGAAGTCTGACCTGTGGTGAGAATATTCCCATCTTGCAAAAGCTACAGCAACACTACATGACTCTGCCTTCACAAGGAGCATAAAGGAGAATATTTGGAAAGATCTTTCCAACCAATACCAGGTACAACTGATTATTTATCATAAATAAACTGACAGTTATAATGCCGTATGCAATTCATTTTTGCCACCTATTGAACTCTGGAATTGATAAGGGATTGGATTGATAGACAGAACCGACAATGGCATTGATGTTGATAAAAACTTCAATTCCCACCCCTAATTCTGTTGGTTGATTTGTGGATAACTAAAAAATACATTTTTTATAATTTTGAAAACAATAATTTGTTTATTACACGTATCATCATGGAAAAAGGCCAAAGCTATCTGGGTAAAGTCAATGACATCGTCAAATAGAAACATTTATCCATGAAACCTGAAAAAGACCACCTGAAAGCTTCAGCCGTAATCAGATTATTTCTGATCGGACATAAAAAGCTGCTACATGTAAATCAGCAATGAAATCAGCCTTTCTAACACTTTTAAAGAATAAATGTTGAAGCTGTAATCTCTTGCAGCTCCGCCTGCTTGTGGTTGAAATCTCTCTCTGAGGATTGTCGGCTCTCCACAGAAGAACCGGATCGGATTTATCGGTTCTGTCCATCTTCACGCCTGTAAATTGTCCACTAATGTCCCGATCTCTCGTTAGGCTCTTCTCCCACTCAGATTGTGATTCATCTGTTCACTCATCTGTCTTTCTGTCAGACTGTCAGACCTCTCCACACACACCTTTAATCACCCGTCCTCAACGAGAGGCTCTGTTTTCTCAGCAGAAACCAGTTAGTGACGGAGGCTCCGGTAAAACGCTGATGTTGGAGTGTCACGTGAGCCTCATTGGATCTGCTAACAGATAAGTGCTGCTTATGATGGTTCATTCACAGCGAGTGCCTCGGGCAGCCTCGGAGGAAGAGGACAAAAAAGAATCTCCAAAAATACTTTCCTTAAGTCGTCAATAAGTTCATCTGTCAAAAGTTACTGTCAGAAAGTCCTCAAGCGCCTCACTACCGAGCTTTTTGTTTGGTTAGAAGGAATTCAGTGACAGATGAATGAACAGCTGAAAATCTGATGTTCATCACAGGTTTGTGTTAAATAATTAAGCATCCTAAATTATTTTTAGATTTTTGTTTCAGTGTCAGAGTTTAAAGGCAGGGCAGGTGTTCCTAGAAAACAGAAGCTATTATGAAAACAAAAAAATGCAAAGGTCCAATTTGCCCCTTTATCCAGGCTCCGCCCTGAGGCCACGTCCCCAGAATACAGGAGAATGACGGGAACAACAGAAACTGTCAAACATCCATAAAAACATAAAGTTATGTTGAGTTTCTGACCCAATGTTGCACCTTTACTGCCATAATTCCTAACATAGCACACCTATGTAACAGCCATGGAGCCTCCAGACTTCTGACGCACCCCTCATAGTCTGGTGCTGGCCAGGAGTTCTCCAGACTCTGTCCCCGCTGAGAGTTTACGAGAGAGAGAAGCCACTGGGACCTAGATCAGAGATCCAGCTGGGACAACTGGGTTTATTACTGTCACGGTTCCTGCTCGCCAGTGCCCCTCCAGAGGCCAAACCAATAACTCCAGTTCCCATCATCCCTCTCAATACCACGTCATCACGCAAACCTATATCTGAAAATTCACCTCATCTACCCAGCACTCAGTCTACGGCCCAATCCCAATACTCACCCTTGCGCCCTTCAATTGCGCGTTCCCAGCCAGGGGTGTGAGTGCGTAGGGTGTCCCGATTCTCAAGTGCAGAAGTTGACCACGCCCATTTTGCACGCTTAATCCGCACTTCGTCCAAGTCCGCATCAATGCAGACTTCAGGCAAGGGTATTACCCACAATCCATTGCTGCGTGGGAAGTTTGAGAAGCAGGCGGAGCAATGGCTCAATGCCTTTTCTGAAAACATGTATTTTCAATGATATTTATTCATCCTCTGAACATTTTAGACTAAGATATAAATGTGGACATCAATGAATGTAAATTTAGTCGAATAATTGTGTGTTTGAAAACTGTTAATAAAGATTTTAAAAAAAGCACAAACTGCGACCAGCATCCCAGCAGTTGATGGACGCAATGCTCACTGTCCCAATTCGGCAATTATTTGCACACTTGTGTACTACGCACTCGAAGCCTCACTTCCTCCAAGTGCACTTCACAGAAGGGTGTAGGGCGCAGTGCGACTATTGGGATTGGGCCTACATTTCCTCGGAATCATAACTAGAGTTTGAGCCTCCCAGCTCTTCAATTACTGAGCCATCCAGCTCTTCAGTCGTACAGACATTCAATTCCAAGTAAGTGTGTTTAACTTACTTTTTCCGGAACAACTATCTGGTCCCGTTATCAGTCGAGTCACGTAGCCGTTCCCAGAACAACTCAGTGTTAGCATCTCCCGACACTAGCATTCCGAGTTTGGGTCACTAGACACGCTACATTCCAACTCCTTGTTCACCCAATTACACTCAGGCTACATAACCGTAACTATTTAGCATGTTAGCTAATATAGCTAGCCGGGCTCTGGCTTCACTTCCTGTTGAGCTGCTCCGAGACGAGAACATGTGACTTGAGAGGGGGAGGGGCGTTCAGAGGGCAGTTTGATGGATGGATCAGGATCCAATCATTCAAAACGGGACATTCATGATGATTGGATGATGTTTTTCCAGGATTGTACATTTCAAAGGAGATTAAAATTTAACATTTAATTCTATCACGTGAAGAGCATTTTAGCAATATCGCAAAAGATGCTCTAAAAACCGAACCGGATCATATTTATTAGGACTATTACATTTTAATATTTGCCTTTTTTATGTTTTAAAGATAATTATTCTTTCGATACAGATACAAATATGTCAACAGAAATTGCTCAGGTATTTCTACGGAGCAGGAAGCAACTGCTAACCTGGATGTAAACCCACCAGGCCAGTGGGCTAATTCTCCTCTCTAGACATGAGGTCAGGTGTTACACAGCAGCTTCCAGCTTGTTTGAGGCTCCTACCAGCTACAATAATTGATCAACTTTAATGTTTGTGCGGTTTTTGTTCCACCTTCCTGATGGTGTCTGCAGGGTGAGATTTTAGAATCAATAAAAATGTATTTTGCGTGACAAAAGACCAAAGCAGAATCAGAATCCAGAACTTAGAGGAAAGTGGTGCCAGTTACCTGGTCAAGGTAATTCACTGGATGACGCCTCCAGCCCCGGTAACTTTATATTAATCCATGTGAGGGGCATCTGGTGCCTTCAGACATGGAACAAATCCAGCACAGAGACAGTCCGGCTCGTCTTTAGATGATCTTCTGACTGCTCTCATCTCCCCGAGTGTTTCATTAATTCTCATTATGACTGAATCAGAATCTGTGTTCCTACAAGCACAGCTCTGAGCCCCTCAAATCACAGAATTACTAACATCAGAAATGCACCGAGCCACCGACAGCAGTCTCCTCAGACCAATTTATGGTGTCAGACTCAGAGGTGCTCCAGGCTCTTCTGGAGAACAGTCCTGATCTCAAAAGCTTACCTCCATAATGAACTCTCAGTCACGCTGTTCAGGTTGAAGTCAAAGAGTTTGGTCAGCATCAGGATGACCTGCAACACAAGAGAAGAGTCAGGTCACTCATTTATTCACCTGCAAGGTGAGAGGGTGAGGGTTGTGTTAGCAGACAGGGAGGATGAATGCTGTCTGGTTGAGTTAGGAGGCGTCCCTCAGGGTTGGATTAGTTTTAGTTAGTTAGGCTTTAAAGCTGAGTTATGTCTTGGTTTCACCACTAGATGTCCTCAGTTGTCCCTGTTCCAGATCCTCCTCTCCCACCTGTCTCCTGTTTCTAATCAGCCCTCCCTGTACATCTACTCCTTGTTTTTTATTTCTCAGATTTAAGCAGAAAAGCACTAGAAATGGCTCAGTCTTTGGCTGAGTTAAAACATTGAGAATTCCCACCATGAAGGCAGATTATGTCAACAAAATGGTTCTTAAACTAATTAAAATAAAATAAAATTCTGCCACACTGACAATTAAAAGCTGCTAGTAGCTAAATCTCCCGTCACACGACGAACCAAACTTTAATTCATGGGAAAAGAGTTTATTTTCTGTCTGTTGAGCAACAAAGAGAATCTTCAAGGAATGAACCCTCCAGGTGAACCAGTTGGGGGCGTGTCCTAGAGGTCATGTGACCTCTCGAGAATAAAACGAGCCTTAAATCGTAGCTTAATCTGACACAACCCATCCTGCTCGGAGCTTCAGCTGCATTCGTGTCTGACATGTCTGCTGTCTCCTAATGAGCTGAAATATTTATTTACAGCAACCTTTGAGAATAGATTTAATATATTTGTTTCCTGTGATGTGGTCCAAGTCCGGAGTGGGATTCAAATATTTACAGATGAAAAATTAAAGATACTAAAACATGTTTCTCTGTTTTAAGATTAGTCTGCAAAGCAAAGTGAGCAGCAGAGATTCTCTTTTCTGCTGCTTGTGCAACAAGTGATTGTGGGCCATAAAGGTCAAAGTTCAGCCTTCTGTTCTGACAGGCTGGTGCTCTGGACCCAACATATTTACAGATCTCAAAATTATATTAAATAGTTACATTTTGTCTTTGTGATAGACTGTCAGCAGGTATAAAAAAGACATGTTTTAAAAAAACATGTTTGTCTTCCTGAATGGAAAAAAGATCCCAAAAGTGACCATAAATAATCTATAATCATCATTTTCTTATTCTGACCCGGACACTCCGGTGAAGCTAACTGCTGCTTCTGAATTAAGCATGGCCAATTTTTATTTAACTATCCAATCAGCAGAAGCTCAGGAGGCAGAGCAGGCTGTCCAGCAATTGGAGGGTTGTAGGATCGATTCTGGCTCCCCACAGAGAATTCTGCTGTTGTGTCCTTGGGCAAGACACTTCACCCACCTTACCTGCTGGTGGTGGTCGGAGGGACCGGCGGCAGATTGTTTATTTGTTTATCTGATTTAGAGACTTTAAATGTTTAGCATTCAACCACATTCCTTTACAGTGAAGCAGAGTCCATGTCTGATTTATATGATGAGGTTTAGGGACAATCAGAAAAAAATAAGGAAAGAAGATTTATTTTTTGTTTAAGTCAGAATGAAAAAGAAAAAAGTCTAAATAGTTGATTCCACCAACATCCTCTTCTTTGTTCTGTTATTATTATTGTAACACACAGGTGAGGCCTTCAGCCCAGCAGCATCCACAGCAAAACCCTCAGAACTTCCTTCAATCCTTCACAATAAAAGTCTTCCACATCTTCCTCACAATTAGCTAATAATACTTTATTATTATTATTATTATTATTATTATTATTATTATTATTATTATTATTATTATTATTATTATGTCATTTACGCTCCAGATTGAGGTTATCTATTTTTTAAGCTAACGACTTCACTCAGAAAATAATAACTTGATTTTTCCAACATTAACCTTTAACACTGAATCAGGGAAATAACAGATTCCTGCTCTCGCTTCTGTTTTCCCTGGTGGGCCTAATTCCTCTCAGTAGATTAATTTATGAAGTCAAATGAAAGAAAACTGCGTTAGCAGCTGAGATTACATGATCAGAGTGTGTCTTTATGCCTATATGTTCATTTAATAATGTCCACTGATGTTTCATGTGAAGGTTGAAGTTTCCTTGTAATAAAGATGAAAGTTTCAGCCTTAAATCAGGCCTCTGAAGAAGTTCCACATGTTCACTTTAACCAGCTCAAAGGCCCTTTTCACTCTAATAGTAAACTAATTAAAAGCTGTTTTATGAAAGTGATTGTGGAGCTTTTCATCTTGTTGAAGCAGGTTCGTGTCAGACGAGGTGTTTCTGTTCAGCAGAAATGTACACTCGTCACAATTAAGCTCAACATACTTCAGCACAAAGCCATAATGAGCTTTGCTCTGTACAAACCGCAGCACTGCGGCTGTTTGAAATTACCCTCATTCTTTTGCCGTCATTACTTAATCATATCACATTGATTTGAAACACTCCACAGGAAATTTTCTGCATTCCGTTCGTGCCCTGAAGGTGAGCGGGATGAGTGAAAGTGGGTCGGTCGAAGTCTTCGGGGAAAAAAACAGAGGCAGAAACATCTCGTTTGGCTCGGAGCGTAAAAGTAAAGCAGCACGGAAACTCGGTCTGTTTACCGGGTAACTGGAGGTGTGTTTGAAACGGATGAAGCTGAAGAGGCAGGAAAACAGTCTTGAAGAGCACGAGCGTTCTCGTGCACGAGTTATGCTTTTGATTTGATGAGAAATCATTGCAGATCTAGAGGCTTTCTGACGGTCTGGTGGGTCAAAGGTGATACAAAGATCAGGTGTTCAAACGATTCTTTACCTGGACAAAGGTTTCGTTTATGCATCGCTGTTCATCTTTTTAACAAAGCTGTAGATGTGTCGACATTTTAAAGTCTTTGAATGGATGCTAAAGTCAACTAAGGCATTTGTTTGGTTGGTTCAATTGAAATTTGTCCATTTAACATGAAGATATTGTGTTTATGCCAAATGTGTTGGTTTGACATGGTCAAAATTGGGTCATTGAACATGGAAATAGGTGCCATGATTAGATTGTGTTCATCCAACAACTGATTTTTTGGGATTAAACCGAGATCTTTTTTATGAGAAACGACAGTTTTTACTGATTTGGTTAAATTCTTTATCTGTTAGCATTCAGAGCTCCCCACTGTGCAAAGACCTAGTTTGCACGTCCTCCAGAAATGGTCTGGACCGACAGACGTAATATAGACAGGATCTGCACACCCATTCGATGTTGATTGTTTGCAGGGTTGTTTGAATAATAATCAATAATGACTACCCAACAAACAGACCCTGAGGGGCTGTGTGTCTGACCAGGTAGTCAGCAACACAGGAGCACCACAGGGCACAGTACTCTCACTCTTTCTTTTCACTTTGTACACTTCAGACATCCAGTACAAGTCAGTCACCTGTCATCTGCAGAACTATTCAGACGACTCTGCAGTTGTTGGGTGTATCAGAGATGGTCAAGTAACTAAGAACAGAGAGCTTGGACTGCTTTGTGACACGGTGAGAGAACAATCACCTGATTTTGATTGTGGACAAAACAAAGAAGATGATTGTAGATTTCTGAAGAAACAGGAATAGGTCAAGCTCTAACATCATGGGAGATGAAGTGGAGGTGGTCAAAGAAAATAAACACCTCGGTGTCCACCTGGACAACAAACTGGACTGGAGACTCAGTGAAGCCATCTACAAGAAGGGACAGAGTAGACCAGGGGTAGGCAATCCTGGTCCTCGAGTGCCACTATCCAGCATGTTTTAGCTGTTTCCCAGTTCCAACACACCTGATTTTAATCAGCAGGTGATTAACAGGCTTCTGCAGAGCCTGATGACTTGCTGAACAGGTGATTCAACCACTGAATCAGGAGTGTTGCAATGAAAACATGCTGGATGGCAGCACTCAAGGACCAGGATTGCGTACCCCTGGAGTAGACTGTACTTCTTGAGGAAGCTCATCAGCATAGTTGACATGGAACTGCCAGTTCCGTCAGATCCCAGAGGGAAGGGGTGAGTGTTCCGTGACCGCATTTGCGTTCAAAACCTAGCTTGTTCGGTTCATACTGAGTTTAATTAATCAGTAATCAGAGCAGAATCACACACACACACTGATATTGTCATACATTTCTGATCAGACCTAGCTATAGCCACAAGTTAAAGTGATGTTTGTGTCTGCTATAGTTCACTAGCGCGCGCACGCATACACACACACACACACACACACACACACACACACACACACACACACACACACACACACAGACTTGCCCCCCAGGCAGGTGGTAATAAACACCCAGAATCAGTAAAGCTTTAACTGGTTGCCTTTGAGTTTTCCCACTCTGCACCTTGCCAGGTCCCCCCCACCCCCACCCCCCACTACCGAGGTGGCAGCTCCACTGCTGAATGACTTGTGTGACTTTGTGAAAGTGTTCCGCCAGCATGAGGTGCCTGCGAGTACACGCAGAACAGATGCACCTTGGGTAGTGAAATTACATTGCGAGGTTGGGGCTCCTGTGATCAGGCTTATTAAATATGCGCTAACATCTGCAGCCTCAGAAACACTGGCGGTGCTGTGGGTCGGCGCGTGGCTGGCAGAGTTCTGGAGTCGCTGTGGAAATCAGCCGCCCAGAAAACAACTAGTGGAAATGCTCTGATTAGGAGATAGTAGCCAGGAGGGGAATGAATAACCTTTTAACGAGCTGGACCGCGCATGCTAATGACCGACCCGCTCCATTTTGCGTCCCAGCTGGAGGCTGAATTCACACCAGAACACCACGTCTCTGGTTCTACGTACTCACTTAGCTTTTTTTTTTTACTCTCTCACTCATTATATTGTTCTCCGTGGTTTTCCCATTAGTGCCGGTGAGTGTGAGCGTGTTAGTGAGGAGGTTGAAGGTGAGGGTAATGGTGCAATTATGTTTTTAGCATCTCTGAGCTACAAGTGTGGCTGTGTGGAGGTAGAGGAAGGTGACACAGCATTCCTCCCCCATGGCGGGGACTTCAGAGGCAGCAAACTCTGGGTAAAGTCCTCTAAAAGGCCCCGGCGAGCGGCTCAGAGACTTGGCTTTATTACTTGAAGGGCAGTGAGCTCACCGGCCTTCTGTCTGCCACATATGGAGTGCATGTAGGCAGTCATCAGTGAGTGGCCCTGTCAGATGGGCTCCCACTGGAAAGTGCATATGCTCTTTTCCTGGCCTTGCCAATTAGGCCTGTGGACTTCTCCTACTGTAAATACTACAGCGAGGTGCAGCTCCCCCCATTAGGGCCTGCAGAAAGACAGATCCTCTTCCGACTGTGCAGCTGAGCATGAAGCACTGAGGAAACACCACCTCACTAGCTGCTGCAACAGTTTTACAATCAAACATGGAAATAATTAGATGCTTTAGAGAAACGGCTTTAACAAGCTCCTCCTCAGACCCGACACGACAGTTCCTCCACAGCGATGCTGTCTGTCGGCGTTTCAGCTGCACTAAATATGGCGGGAAACAGACGTCTGTTCCAAACAACAACGACGGGTTTCTCTGCAGCGAGAGCTCCGGCATCACCAGCCAGGCCTGCTTCAGCGGGTCGAGGTGACAGGAATGAAAAAAAAACTTTATCATTTTATTTAATAAAAAGTAGCTGCTGGAACTTTCTGCACATTTAGAGCATGACGGTGGCGCTCGTTTCCTGGTGGTCAAAGACGATTTGCTTCTCTTTGAGCTGCTAATGAGATGAAGTCAGAACAAAATCATTCCAGGGTTAGAAGAAAAAAAAACATAATTTTTAGTATATATAAAAATGACCATTTGTAATAGTTATTCATATGGAAAAAAATAATTCCAATTCCAATTAATTTCAGAGTTGATTTTAATCTCGTTCACCTGCTGCACAGAACAAGAATAATCAAAAAAATCTGAGTTTATTTATTGCTGCTTTACTTTCAGTCAGCATCCTGATCTGATAAATTCCTGGCTGAAAAGCCCGGGTTTGGATCGGTTCTGGAGCGTCTGCCGTGGACACGGTCCTGCTGGACAAAAAAACCCAGTTCAAAAAGAAAACTTGTCTCTGGAGGATGTTAAAGAAGGAGGCTTCTGAATGTGGAAGGGAGAGGAGCAGAGATAGTCATGCAAAGGGAAGCTCCAGCTGGAGGTGCGGATCAGTCACAACTGTGTCTGAGCAAAGCTCCGAGTATTTAACGTATCCTATTATTTCTTTTTAATCTAAAGTTTGCCTTTGCTGCTAGCAAACACGGTTATCTGCTGTACTCGGTGGTAATTGTCCTTGGATGCAGCAAAGAAAATATCATCATGGATCAAAATTTCCCAACGTGCATATACAAGCAACAATTACCATTTCCCCGGGCACGAGCGGGCAAACAAATATGAAATGCAGAGTATCAGCACGCATTCTGACTCTCCCAGACGGGGAACCGAGCTGAGTTCAGGTTCTGCAGGGCTTCGGGAACCATTTGTTTTTCTCACATCTCATTTTTGTAATCATGTGAGACCAGATTTCTCCAGGGGACAGATCCTTTTGCACTGTTTCATTACCGAGGAGGGAACAAAAACATAATGAAACTCTTCCGAGCCGCACTTTCCAGCAACAAAAGTTTGCTGCAGCACAAAGTGCATTAATGAAACTGTTCCATGGCCCCTTTTTAATCTGTAAATGAATTCTGTAATAAAACCTGGGGAGGAAAAACAGCAATGATGTAAACAAGCTTTACCTGCCAACAGTTGGAGATAGCTGCGACTGTCATGCTCGTGGGGAGGGGGATCAGTGAGCCAGAAACACTCGTCTCTGTGGATTAGACTGTCACATCCTCCTGTGGAAAACGCACCACTCGTGCCTAGCGCTAATATAAAACCAAACACGCTGGGTTTCGCCTCCTTGTCAAATATCTAAAAATAAAGCATTTTTATTGGAATCAGAATTGATCAAGGCCTGTCAGGGCGTGCACGTCCCTGGGAGGCTGCTTTGCATAGCCGCCGCCGCTGCGACGCGAGCTGCTTATTAGTAAATGATCTGTCTTCTGTGGCCTTATTTAGCCCCCTTCCTTTCTGCTGTAATTACTGCAGAGACGCTGCTGAAAAGTTGCACTATACCTTCCATTTCTGTCCTTCCTCCTCATTTTTACTCGATGAAAAAAACACGTGCACTTCTCTATTTTCAGTTCCGTTGGAGCAGATTATTTTGGGGCATGTGAGGTTTACAGGGATGCATATGGAATACTGAATATCTCTGCAGCTTCCGCGCCTACCTGCAGTTTCATGTGTTGCCTCTTTGATCCGCACAGACCTGTCACTTTCCTTTGTTTGTTTTTATGATGATGATGCAGTCACAGGATCCACTGCGAGCATTTTCCTTGATTTGCAGCCAGATGCTGCTTCTAACTGCTCGTTAACCCACTTTGCAGCGTGCACTCTCCTCCACACAACGTTGGGAGGATTCAGAGAGAACATTATAGCAATTAAGAGACGGATCTCTCAAGTGTGCAGCTAAAAAGCATTTCAGGGCTTGAGAAGCTAAAGGAAGCCTTTAATGGGATACTTACAAGTTACACGTAATAAAACTATGCAGAGAAATGACTTTACATAATCATTTTTTCTTTTTCATGTTAGAACTTTAAGTTTTCCACTTGGTTTGATCTTCGGTGTGTCCTGCTGCTTGTTGCTGAGTGTTATTGGGAAAATGATGATAAAGATGGCTGAATTTAAACACACACACTCCAGAAAATGTGTCTCTTTTATCGTAGAAAATCATATTTTACAGCAGGCTTATCACACACTTGACATTCTGGTTCTCCCACATGCTTTTTCCTCCCCGGCTTGTAAAATCAGCGCAGCTGCTGCTCCTGCTTCTGCACAAGAACAACAACATCTTTGCTCTTTTTCAGATTTTGACTTTGGTGCTCTTAAGTTTTGACACATTTTGGCACCTCCTCTTGATTCCCTCGTCCTTTTTATTGCTAACACATTGCTTCTGCAGGCAGAAAAACATGAATATTACAGAGCAGAAGGGAATCTATAAATAAATCCATAAAATGCACCCTGTACAGATGTTCACATCATCAAGTCAAGCCTGTTTAAAAGTCTCTCGGCATTTAAGGCCCGATTTTGCTGAAGAGAATTTATATTTAGACAATAAATCACTGGTTAGCACGTCGTCATAAAGGGGAGATAAGGCTTGACACAATTATTGAAAGTGAATTCATGGACACCGGACCTGCTGATAACAGGTGGGGCATCGCTCAGTGTTGAATTAAGACAAACAGCAAATGGAGTCATGCTTTAGGACGACGTCTTCACTGATCTTCTGAACACAAATGACTGAATCATTGTTCCAGAGATGTTTTAATTCAGCTGAACTCAGACAAAAGGCAGCTCCCCGTCCAGGAAACGAGGTCAAAACAGAGTTAAAGAACATCTCAGTGTTCATTCTGACAAGAAATATTTATTTAGTTTTAGTTTTTTGACTAAAATTCGTTTTAATTTTGGTCAAGATTCAGTCGACTAAAATATGTCCATGTATTTTTCTTCTGATATGCAATAATTTTCAACTTCTGTAAAGGAAATGGCAACTACTCAAAATAAATGTCTAAATTTAAAGCTGTATTTATATCTAGCTACTTATTGTTTATATTTTCGGGCCCCTAGCAACCAGAACATTTGCACCTAACAACTGATATTTGCACCCTCGTCCGACGCACTGGCCTCTAATCTCACAGTTAACACAGAGCATGCTGAGTACTTTCTGCAAAACCTTTAACTGAGATGCTCAAATCTGAAAGAAGGGTTTGAGGTTAAGATCCCGGACAAGCCCCCATAACAACATATTATATGGTCCTTTTTCCACCACCAGCTGAGTGGCCTAGTGGTATGAGTGTCTGCCCTGGGACTGGGAAATTAGGGTTCAAATCCCAGTTGGGTCATACCAAAGACTTTGAAAAAATGGGACCCAATGCCTCCCTGCTTGACACTCAGCATTAAGGGGTTGGATTGGGGAGGTTAAACCACCAAATGGTGCCCGAGCGCAGCTGTATCACAGTGTGTGTGACAACAAGTGGGACTTTAACTTTAACCACCCAGTCAGTGTGGCTCAACTCAGCGTGGATCCAAGTCTTTTCTTAATGTGTCTGTGGTTGCCGTCCCGGTTTGGTTCCCAGGAACACAACATCAGAATACTGTTGGTCACTTATTGACTAGGAGGAGGAGTCACCCTTGCACTCTACTGTACTTCCACCTCACTGTCTGAAGCCTTTTCCAGAATGTTCCACGTCACCACCATAGCCTCCATTGTTGTGTTGTGTGTTTGTGTGTCCTGTACAGATCACTTCATGTTACTTTTTGAACTTCTCACTGAGATGACCCCGCCCTTTCTCTGTCATGGTTGAGGGGGACTTGAGCACATCCACTGGCCTTACAGCACACCGGCTGTTCTGGGATTTTCCAGAGCTCACAGATGCTCAGTCCGCCTCTGAATGTAGTGAAAACCACCCAAGCTGTGTAGAACTGAGCTGAATCGAGAGGCGCTAGAATGGCTTTAGAGATGTAGGTGATTGGTAAGAAAAAAATGTTTCATCTTATTAAAAATGCTTGTTAAGACAAACTAAATAAGGGGGAAACAGGAACAGCTGTATGTGATGCCTGGCATTAAACGATGAGTTAGGAGAAGAGCTCCTGAGCTGAGGTCTTTATCAATGAGGAGCACCAGAAGCAGGTTTCTCAAATCAGCACAGAACTGCTGAGTGTAAGATGCTGGATCTTACACTCAGCAGTAACAGAGGATTAAAAATATTGAACTCCATCAAAGACATTTCTGGATCAATTATTTAAATCATTTTGATCCAGCTCAGATCCTCCAGGGTGGCGTTGCTGTTGCCCGAGGCAAAGCCAGATTAAAAGAAGTCCCCCAAGCAGCTGCCTGGGGAGCGACCGGTGGTGCTAGCTAACAAGCGCTTGTGTTTTCTGCCCTCTAACTCTTTGTTCACATTTTAAATTAAAGATTCCCTGTTCGTGCAATTTGCATTTGATTGAAGGTGATTAGATAACACGCTTACCTTCTGCCAGCTACAGATGTAGACAACATGGTGGACGTTTTCATGTTTTCATCATCAGAGGGGTGTCTATGTTTATCCTGACAGAGGTCAAACTGAATCCAGTAAATCAGATGATAAAACTTAAGGTTTTGGGATGAAGGACTTTGGTAACGCTGGCTGAGACTCAACACCACAGTTAGGAGACGAGTAAGAGCCGTCGGGTTTTTGCAGCAGCCATGTTTTCCTGACTGAACGTATGCTAAAGATGAAGCGTTTGGTCTCGAAGGTCAAAACCAGAGTCAGACTTCACTGAAACTGATTTATACTTGGCCCTTCATCCATTTCCCTGTGATGCCAGTCCTGACCAAAATTTCAACCCAGCCCACACAGGAAGTCATCGAGTACCGGGCTGTTGAGCCAGCCACAGATTTGGCTGCAGCGAACATTTACAAGCTGCAGCAGACGGCATCCTGGCTCCCCTCGTTCAGGAATTAATCCAAGGACAAATGAGCAAGTTTGGCAGAGCTGAACGAGCAAAGAAAGCAGGCGAATCCAAGAAATGGAGTCGTTTCTGTCTCTGTAAGTATCAGCCGCAGAGGCTCAGTGACTGCTACACACAGCCTCTATCTGCAGGCGTCGTGGGCAGAGCCATTGATCTGAACAGGTGTCATTACCTGCAGGTTAATGTAGAGGACATGATAAACATGATGGATGTGTATCTGCTGCTCTGTCAGCTGGAGGCCTTCACCGTGAACCTCCGCTCCACACACATGATCTGGTCCTGGGGCTGCTGTGATTGGATGGTAACAAAGGTCACAACCCCTCAATGTGATATTTAATATTCCAGATGACATTTAAAGGTTTTCATCAGGGTGAGCTCTTCTTATAGAGCTAACCGCTGAAATGTGTGGAGAAAACTAACCGGATATAAGAATAGAACAAAGGTGAAAAAGTGGTAAATGTAGGAATAATTTTACATGATGAGGACAAGAAGGAAAAAGTGACCTTATCATGGATAAGAACACGCTAAGAACATGATATATGAACATGACTCCACTTCAAGGTTTACAGCTGAGAGTAAATTAATGGAATGATTAACAAAACGCATTTCTTTCTCTCCAGTGAGTCGGTTAAACGTTAGCTTTACCCCTCTTTTCCACTGGACACATAAATAGCGTGTAACAAAATAGAGGCGCTTTACTGGTTAGCTCTCTTCCAACTGGGAGAATTTCAGACACCAATTTAGTCCCGCGAGGTCACAAAATCACGAGAGAACTGCAACCCCACGCGTGATTTCGGAAGAAATAAAAGAAGCAATAACAAGCAAGGAGAAAGATGGCTGCATGTATCTAAAAAGGTCTGTGGTTTATTTTCTGTTCGGTTTACCTCGGATACGGAGGTTTCACAGAAAATAACGTGCGTTTTTTAATAGTAAAGCGACTTGAAATCTGAACTTGACTTTTATTTTGAAAATTTACAGATTTTACACTGCTTTCATGTTTGACTTCCTGTCTGGCCCGATCCGAACTGTGGATTTTGACATTTTCTGGAAGAGTAGCGCGTAAAAAATAGACTCGAAAAGGTAACCAACGCTTCCACTACACTAGAATGGCGGCTAATTGCAGCAAAGCATGTTTTTAGCGACGCTTTCGCGTCCGGTGGAAAGGAGGGGTTAGTCTAAACATGTGTGTCTCTAAAAGCCTCTTTTATAAAACAATGCCGCCAATTTGCCGCAACGCCGAGGCAGCATCTGGGACCCCTTTGTTTATGCTGTCCGCCATTAAACCAAAAAGAAGGAAATCACGTTTGATATCGCTGTTTGATGTCATTTATAATGTTTTTACTCACCACCGCCAGGATTAAAGCCATGAAAAACACACCGCTGCACTTTTCGAACGATGCGGTAAGTAAATAAGCCGTGAGGTCACACGTATAGACGTAATCTACATAGATATGAAATCGCATTGCTGTAACAGACTTTTATTTTGAAAATTACCGGGCATTTTACACAGAAACCGAGTGTGATTTCCTGTCTAGCCCCATGTTAACTGCGGAAATTGACACATCCCAGAAGCAGCACGCGGCAAAAATAGAACCCAATCCTATCTTTAGTGGCGCGCCGCGGCGTGCCGCTTCTGGGACGCATCTGGAAATTGCTGCGTCGCGGCTGGTTTGTGACACCCCCATAGACTATAATGGATTCTATTTGAAGCGGCGACGTTCCGCTGCCGTTCCGCGCCACTGATGCTTTCAGTGTGAAGTAGCCTTAACAGTCTTCTGCAGAGCCTGATGAGCTGCTGAACAGGTGAACAGTTCAACTACTGAATCAGGTGTGCTGGAGCAGGTAAATACCTAAAACATGCTGGGCAGGGTATCTGGAGACCTGTGGTGTTTACAGACCGAAGCTCTCCGATGTGAGCGGGTGTTTATGAGGTGAACTCCTCCTGAACTTTGACACCACAGAAGCCATCAGTTTACGACTCTGGGATCAGATCAGATCAACACTGACTGCTGCTGCTGCCTGAAGCTTGAGTGGAGTCAAAAGTGCATTTGGTTAGCATTGGTCAACAGACATAAAGGAAGCCCGCCCACTGTTCAGAAGTGGTTCTGAGGAAATGAAACGCTGCGATTCTGGAGACTGATTTATAGCTGACCCGCGTCTGCCCGCCACTTTCTACGTTTTAATGGTTTTTCTAACACCATCCAATTACTTACTGTGGCGTCATTCGGGCTCGAGTGGATGCCGAAGGAAATTTCACACTGGACCTCTCCAACTGCATAAATTAATAAGAGGCTCAGTGGGAGGGGACTGTTACAGAGAAAACTAAACACAGCTCTGCTGCAAAGGCCAATAAAACCACTTTGTTATCTGCAAGTGTGCTTATTGCTTCCTGTGGTCGTCTGTAACCACAGAGGGAAGGATCGGACCACCTCTGTGCTCTACAAAAGGATCTGATTGCACTGGCATGACTCTCTGTGGTCAGCAAAAACCAGCTGATCAGAGAGGGAGGACTGACACGGGCAGAAGTAGCTCTGGGCTTTCATCAATACTTCTGTAATGATTACGTTTGTGATAAGACTGATCCAGGAACAAACCGGTCCAGGTCAGGGTTTTACCAACGTCGATAAACGCTCCGAACACCAGCGTTTGTCTCACACGTATTGGATTTGTAGAGACAGAGCTGTCAGCTCTCCTGCTTTAAGTTTTCAAACCACAAAGTGAATCTGGGAAAGGTCAGCGCCTAATTTGACGAACAGCCTCAGTGAGATCGGTCTGACAGCTTCGGCGCCGTCTTCACATTTGTGCTGAATAAATGACATTTCAGATCTTCTTTGGGGCAGAAGAAACATGAAGGAGGGGCTTATTGTGCTCCAGCGTCAGTTTGTTTAGTGAGATGGAATTTCTGATGTGTAACCAGGAGATGTTGTGATTAGCCGAGGATTTAGGAGCAAGGGCCTGGATCAAAGTTACCACTCGGAGCAGTTGCATGATCAGCGCCACCACCATATTTACTTTCTATGATTAAAGACACACTTGGCAGTTTTGCTTGCTTCTAGCACCCCCTACTGTCTGTTATTAATTATCTGTGGTCAAAGCAAAAGTGAAACTTATCTCCTCGCTGTGCGTTCGTCGTTTTAACACCAACTGTTGAAATGTCTCCTCAGCCTTCATTAATGTCTACAGGAGCGGTTCATCACTAAATCAAACAAATCAGCTGTGTTCATGATCTAAAACATGCAGGAAACATGCTGCAGCGCCAGGTATGTCAGCTCCACTTCACTAAACAGGAGGCGGCTCGCCACTCTGAAGTTGCAAGTGCAGTACTCTGACCACAGCGGGCGATAGGGGTTGAGTGACATTTCATTAACCCTGTAAAGGGTCATTTTAGCACAAACTGGCTCAAGAAATTGTTTAAAAATGTGAAAAAGTTGCATAATATGGCTTTAAACATTGGCTCAAGGCTGGAGGAGATAATTGCCCCTCATGTTGTCATGGCATTCCAAACCAGGATGCAGGAAAAACAGGAATCAGATGTAGGTTTGTACCAAGGTTGGGAAGAGAAACGGGATTTTCCTCTTGTTAGGAAATCAAAGCTGCATCAGATTAAATTTGTTAAATAATAATAATCTTATGAATAATCTAATGTTAATATAACAACTATATAACGATGTTTTATCTCATTATGTGACTCTATAACACTAAAACAGTGATACAGAAATAGATACAGAAATAAATGAAGAGTTAAATTTTTCAGCCGTCTCTAAATGAATGTGGTTTTTGTGAAACTTGAACATGTCGGGTACCAGAGTCAGAACCGTGCTGCAGAGTGTGGGAGGTAAAAGTTGGAAAAGAAAGTTTGTCTTTTCTTTTCTCTTGTCGTGTTCAGCCTGCTCACTTCACCACTTCTCCACCCGACCTACAGCAGAAACACGCTCCGTCCTCCACCTCATCATCTCCATTTCCTTAAGCAGATTCAGAGGAAGCTCAGAGTCGTGTGACAGAAAAGCTTTTTGTCTCACACTCATCCCTCTGACTTCTCCCGAGTCTAAGAAGCAGAGGCGGACTGGCAATCTGAGTTCTGGAGAATCCCAACCCCCGCCCCCCCGAGCTCTGAGATCCCCGTCAGAGGATCGAGCGAACTGCAGCAACGATCCGCCTCCAACCCGCTCGGGAAGTTTATGCAGAGGATTCCTCCGACGGCGTCCACCCCTCCCTCCCGCTAATGCAAACGGCCAGTCGAAAGGAGATATTCCAGTAGCCGCTGCTGCACAAATCCCTATTTACTCTGTTGACTCGGCATCAAAATGCCCAAACTCTGTGTTGTCTATGGTTGTTGCAACCGCTCTAATCGGGACAAAGACTACTAACCCATACCCTAACCCTAAACATAACCAATGCTGTTCTATTCCTAACCCTAACCTAAACTAAAACATACCTCTAAAACCAGGTATTAGTGCATTCTGCACTGTGTGGACCAGCTAAATGTCCCCATAATGTGGACATGTTCTCACGTTACAGGTTAAAAGTTATGTCCACAAAAAACATATAAAGACAAGTATACACACACACACCCCATCTCTGCTTCCTGTTACCCAGCATGCATCAGGGTGCTTCAGACAACACGGTGGAACAGAAAACACTATAGATGACGAGAATTCTTACATAATGTGTCTGAACTTGGGTCGTTTGTCTCTTTTATGGCATAAAAACCTGTTTTTTCCACGCGAGCCGTTTGTTCAGAGCGCCAGAACAATAAAATCTCTCATGAATCTCACCTGTCGTTTCTAAATTGTTCTTCAGGATTATTAACAACCTTAATAAAGCAAGAAATCCAAAGAATGAAAGTAAAACCTGCTGAAATGAAGAGAATACGTCAGATCTGCAGGAAGAGCGAATCATTCATGATGACTGATGCATCAACAAAAGAACGGAAACCAAACAAGAAAAACTCTCTAAACTAAAGAGCTCTACTGCTGAGCAGCCTACTGTTAATGGTAACATGGTAAAGGGCTTGTATTTGATAAAGCACCCTCTAGGGTTCTGTGTGTGTATCTGCCGTGAGTCGTGACAGACAGCTGCTCGTACTGAGGTTTCTTCCTGTTAAAGGGTCGCCTAGTGAACTAGACCAAATCTTGCTTTGCAGAGTTTGGTCTAGGCACGCTCCATTGGAATCCTCGCAGCCTGTGGCTGTCCAATCACAGCTCGCTATCGTTTTGGTTGGGCCAATCACAGCGCTCTATATTTTGGGCCAATCACAGAGCGGGAGTAGCCGATGACGTCAGCGCTGCGGCCGCGAACCCAAGCAACATGGCGCCAACGCCGGAGCCACGTTCGTTTGAAACGGCTTTGTCATCAACATTGGATTATTTAGACTCCAACGTGCGTAAGTCTGTCTGATATACTTAGCGGCTTCTTATTTTTATCAAACAAAGTAGTGCAATGTCCCAGTACACCTGATATTCACATGTTTTTATACAAAAACGACAGAAATCATTGATGTTAGACGCCATTGCTGCCTCTCGCTTTTCCGTTGCTGTGATTACGTCACGTTGTTCGTTACTCTGATTGGTCCTAGCGCTATCCAATTGCGTGCTGACATTTTGAAAGACAACCGTAGATCCCGCCTCACGACTGAGAGCCGTCAATGGTTCGTGGCCAGACTATATATTCACATATATAGGATGGCTTGCCAGGCTAGTTAAAGGGAGTTTTCCTCTCCACTGTCGCTACATGCTTGCTTAGTATGAGGATTGCTGTAAAGTCTCTGACACAACAAGTCAGTGACTCGATGCAACCTGCTGCGTTTCCTTACATAGGGAACCTTTAACTAACTGGCATAATGAACTGAACTTAAAGTTAACTCACATTAATTCTGAGGAAAATTTAAGAAGCAAGCTGTGAAACCAAGGCATCCTCTGGTGTCCCTGTTCTATTGGTTCTAGTTTCGGTCCAAGTGTCCCGTCGCTGATGGACGTCTCTGATCAGACAGTTAGGTCTCCATTTGTACGAATCACTAGTTATTTTGTGCAGATTAAATCTCAAATCCAATTAACTTCAGTTAGAATTATCTATGTAAGAAGATTCAAATTCAACCCTTAAAGTGACGGTGTGTATTTTCCCTGGCGATAGGGGGCAGTACATAACTAAATCATTGCAAGCAAGCAGTATTTTGTGTTTGAGTAAGGCCTTACCAACGGATAGCTATTAGGGTCAAAAATCTCTGGGAGCGCAATTTTCAAACGAGAACTTTGTCAGATCGTTCAGCCTCCAGCAACATGACATCAGGCTCCCTTTCATCAATGGCAACGAGCCAAGAGGTAAATGTTTAAAACAACGTTTATGAATGGTGAAAGTTTCTTAACTATTTGTTACAAATCTGTAAATGTGTTTTGTCCTCACGGGCTCCCGTAGAAGGAAACATGGCGTCGCCCAGAGACTAAAGACCGCTGATGTAGTTTAAACCTGATTTTTATGGTTATATGTTACGAAGCCGCCAATATTTTTTTTTATTTCCAGAGATTAACAGTAACAACTACACACTGTCTCTTTAACTAATTTAGATAAACATGATCAATTAACTTTATTTTGTCTTATTAAACATCCATTCAGCACCTAAACCCTAACCCTGCAGGAGCTTCTCTCTGATTCACCTGCATCATTTCCCGTCTGCTGATTCGTCTCTCGGCACGTTGATAATAACTCTGAGGTTTTCTCATTTTGCCTGAAGTTCTGGAGGTTTCTCATCCCTGGCCTTGTTTTAAATGTTTAAAGACTATCGTCTTGTACCCGCTGACTGTAAGTACAGCGTGTCTCTCGTCTCCTACCCAGAGTCCTGCTCTTGTCTGAGCAGCTGTAACATGATGTTTGGAATTAGACAGACTCGTGTGCCGAGCTGGAGGCCACAGCTAACTGGAGCAAACCGAGCTCAGCCCATCAACGTGGCACAGAGTGATTGTTTTAAGGACCTCTAGCACTGGTCCCTGTGGAGGCAGCAGATGACGGAGCCTCCAGACAAGCATGTGTCTGGTGGAGCTCAGCTCGCCGTGGGTCTGATCTGCAGACTTTGGTCCTTTTTCTAAAATCTGTGCTGAAGCTGAGAGTTCACGTTCATAAACCTGCACCATCAACTCTTTGCTCTGAAGGGAAAATGCCGATTAGCCGATTGTGTTGATTTTCTGCTTGGGAAGTTTTGCTCATGAGCCACATTTATTTAGCAGAAACGGCAGCTCTGCAGAGCAGCAACAGTTGGTCTTTAGTTTCTTTTTCCTTCCACCTCTTAAGCGTTAAAGATCTTGGCTGTTGGACTTCACTCAGTCCAGAATGCTTTAAAGGGAACCAGCGCCACATAGAGCAGCGTAACTCAGACGTTTGGTTAAAACAAACAAATCAAACCAAACAGTCTTGTGCTCAATTATAGAGGTTTATGAATTCACACATATCAGTGTGAGTTTTTGCAGCAAACATGGTGTTTAAAAACTAGAAAATAACCACTCATTTACAAAAGACTTTCTGTTTCTGTTGACTCTGTCTACATTGAGTGATGTCATCAGTGATGAAATAACACTTCAGAAGGATAAAAACATCATCCTAGCGTCTCAAAAGGCGGTAGTAAAACCTGATTGTTTCCTAAAAACCTTGTTAGAACATGATGCTGAAGAGGAAATACTTTTATTTTGCTTCTAGTCTTTATTTAGTATTTAAAGAGCTGATTATAAATCACTTCTCCAGGTCGGGAACAAGGTCCTGCCTCAAGTGGAGGAGTTCAAGTATCTCAGGGTCTTGTTCACAAGTGAGGGGAAGATGGAGCGCAAGATCGATAGGCGGATTGGTGCTGCGCCTGCAGTGATGCGGGCGTTGTACCGGTCTGTCGTTGGTGAAGAGAGAGCTGAATCAGACGGCGAAGCTCCCGATTTACCGGCCGATCTACGTTCCTACCCTCACCTATGGTCACGAGCTTTGGGTAGTGACTGAAAAAATGAGATTGCAGATACAAGCAGCTGAAATGAGTTTTCTTCGCAGGGTGTCTGGGCTCTCCCTTAGAGATAGGGTGAGAAGCTCGGTCATCCAGGAGGGGCTCGGAGTAGACCTGCTGCTCCTCCACATCGAGAGGAGCCAGTTGAGGTGGCTCGGACACCTGGTTAGGATGCCTCCTAGACGCCTCCTTGATGAGGTTTTCCAGGCACGTTCAACTGGGAGGAGACCTAAAAGAAGACCCAGGACACGCTGGAGGGACTATGTTTCTCATCTGGCCACGGAACGCCATGGGATTCCCCCGGAACAGCTGGCCCAAGTGGCTGGAGAGAGGGAAGTCTGGGCCTTTTTGTTAAGGCTGCTGCCCCACGACCCGACCCCGGATAAACGGAGGAAAATGGATGGATGTACACACACACACACACACACACACACACACACACACACACACACACACACACACACACACACACACACACACACATATATTTAAAAACAGCTTTTTTAGAACTTAATAAAGATTAGAGGCAAAATAAAATCATTTACTCTTCAGCCTTAATCTCTAAATAGAAGGAAGATGCATATGAGAGTAATTCGATTAATTAATGCGATTACTTTAAGTGAATTAAACGTGACTGAAGAGCTTTTGTAGACGGAGGAACGCCCTCAGATCTAAAGCTGTTTAACTTCCTGTGAACATTCATCCCAGTGATAAAGGCAGAAATAATGAGAGGATTTTCAGCGACAAACCGCTTTTAACTGGGATCATTCTCCACTAAAACAACATGTAAGTAGCAATTAGAGGAGAGTGGGCTGACGTTAAGCTGCAGGTTTACAGACTGACTCGTCTCGTGTTGCTCAGCCTCTGAAATCACGTTAGAGGAGAGAGGAGAACCTCCTGATGTAAAGGTGACTCTGGGTTTGATGTTTTCCACAGGTGAAGGAAGCTTCAGTCACAATCATACAGACAGAATTCAGCTGCTTGTTCCTCCGACGACGGAGCAGATAATGAATTCAGCACATTTATCCCGTCATGCGACCTTCTTTTATTGCAACAAAATGTGGTTCTGTTTCTCATTCCTTCCTCTCAGCTCTAAGAGTCTTCCACTGCTGCCAAGGCACATTTCTAAATGTGTGTTAAATCCTTTGGCTGTGCTCTCTGTAGCGGCAGACGCTCGTCTCTCTGCATCTCCCAGACTCGTAGCCTGACAGCGGAGTTGTTTCACTGCACAGATCTCATTACCTAAAATCCTCAGCTCTGAAACAGAAGGTCAGGGATCAGCAAATCCTCACTTCTGGCCAGGCTTATGTTTCCATTCTGATGCAATTTCCCTTCTGCCGTTCCCTGAATATCACACTCACGCCAGACAATTTGATATCTCATCTGAGATCGGAGCGGAGCCGTTAACTCCACTTCGGTTTTCAACAACACAACAGAAAAACTGAATCTTCACAACAAATTAGAGCTCTCCAGACGCTGGCAAGTCTCACTGATGCAATCAGAACTTAAAGACCTGTTGATGTTTTACGGCTTTGTTTCAAGTTTCTGCGCCCTGGCTTCATGTCGTTTGGGTCAAAGGTCAACAGGAAATGACTCCATTTCCTATTACTGTTGAAACTTTAGAAATATCCTCTATCACCTCGTTTATACTATCATCTGTCATTTAAGCTTCATCTGTAAATTAAGCTTGAAGTTATAAAGCAAAAAAAACAACAAATGGCATGTTCACTGAGAAACTGTTTTTTACTTGTTATTTTTCAAATCTGACCAGTCATTCTGAGTCTAACATGCAGGCTGAATGTGAAAATAGTCTTCGAATCCTATTTCTTCTCATAGAAAATAGACAGGGAAACTCTCAAATTAGAAAATCCTGACAGATCTACGTCACACTGTCACCTAACATTCATGGACTCACCCATCTAGACTCACGACGGGGAAGGCTGTTGTTGGTTTAGCGTCCAGGAAACAGCAGAGAACATCTGAGCTAGTAGAAGCTAACCGTTAGCATTAGCAACTCCACCACACAGCAGAACTCCTCCAGGCTTGTGTTATTGGTGGAGATAAAACATCAACGTTGCAGAGCAAACAGAGTCAGTGGCAGAGTCGTGTTGCTGTTAGCCAATCAGAGGAGAGATGTCCACATATCAGGAAATAAGACTCCAGATCCTGTTGTCTTCTGCTCCCTAATCCTCAAATCTACTTCTGGTGCCTGAAACAGGAGCTCCAGAACTTTTTCCCCACAAAAAACTCACAAGGCATTCATTTCTACCAGAGACCGCTGCAAATGTGTTGAAAAAATATTAAATCCTGGAATAAAAGGCTATCATATCAGATTTGAATACTACTAATAATATAAAAAAAATAAAATGTTATAATAATAACAACAATAATAATAATAATAATAATAATAATAATAATAATAATAATAATAATGCGCTCACACATTCACACACTGTTGATAGAATGGATATTAAAATATGTAAAACTGTCAATCACTCAGTTTATTAACAAAGCTGCTTTGGTCGCCAGTATGAGTGGATGAGTTGTTTTCTGTGGGACGTTTCTCTTGTTGCATTACAGGGACTTTTTTTATTTGGAAGCAAACATATTAAACTATATTTTCAGTGTTTTTGGTTTTATTCAGGAAGTCTGACGACATGGAGTAAAGCCTGCAGAAAAATGTTGGATCAAAGACTGGACACGTAAAGATTTAGGGACTTTGGAGCGTTTAAGATTCCCGTAACATGTGGGCTAAATGCTAAATGGGATTACGGAGCGACTGAAAGGTTTGTGTTTAATTGTATTTGGATAAAATGAAATCTAGTCAGCGCCCAAAGATGAGGATAAACAAGCACACATGGTGCCACAAACCAAGCTAATGTGAAACCTGGAGGCTTTTCCAACAATCCAGTCATTTTATCACCAAAAAGCATCAGATGACACATAATTAGGCGTCTCTGAGGTGAAAAATGTCCCCGCAGCTCAACAAACAGGTGGCCAATCTGATTATGATGGTGTCAAGGTGGAGGAAATTTGTATTAGCTCAGAGGCGTCCTCAGAGGAGCCGCAGATGATTTATAGAGGACAGAATCAGGAATGTCCACATGATAGGAAGGAATCAACGGATGTAGCATCACCATGATTCTGTGGGATGTTGTTGGTGCTACTGGGATGAACTGGAACAAACTGGAACCAGCTGGGGTAAACTGTGACAAACTTGGATTAACTGAGACAAACCAGGACCATCTTGGACTAAATGGGACCAACTGAGATGAAATGGGACAAACTGGGATGAACAGGCACAAACTGGAATGAACTAGGACAAACTGGGACTAAATGGGACCAACTGGGATGAAATGGGACAGACTAGGATGAACTGGGACCAAATGGGACAAACTGGGGATAAATGGGACCAACTGGGAAGGAATGGGACAAACTGGAATGATCTTGAACCAATTGTGACAAACTGGGACTAAATGGGACCAACTGGGATGGACTTGGACAAGCTAGGACTTAATGGGACCAACTGAGATGAAATTGGACAAACTAGAATGAACAAAGACAAACTGGGATGAACTGGGTCCAAATGAGACAAATTGGGACTGGGATGGAATGGGACATACAAGGACTAAATGGGTGCATTTCTTTTTCCAAAGTCCCAAATTCAGACCTTAAAGAGGACCTAGAATGCAGTTAATCAACAATCTAAAACAGCTTTGAGCCTCTAAAAGCATCAGAAATGTTCTTTAGGCTTTCATCTGTCCCAGGAGCCCTGATACAGGCCATTCTAAACCCCCTAAACCAGCCTTGCTGTAAAAAGAGCTGTTTGCCCCTCCCACTCAGCCAGGACATGAATATGATAATGAGCTGCTTGCTGATTGGTTGGTTTCCCCAGAAGGCCTCAGACACTGGAGACATGCAGGTTTGAGGAGGCGTGGCTCCCCCTTATGATGTGTTAAGGAAGGATTTCTCAGATCAGAAGTTTTCCTATCGACTTTTTCAACTTTCTAATTTACATAAAAAGTAGGTCACACACGGCTTTGACTTTTTGGCATGCTACTGTTGACCACCCAAGCTGTCTTATTCAACAACAAGGAAAATGTTGATGAACATTCTAGGTCCTCTTTAAACCAGTATCCCAGTATTGGGCACAAATTCCAATTCTGAAGGGAGTTTGTATGTCTTGAAACACAAAGAGGTCCGTGAAGCCTGTTTAACACGGACGTGATCCAGTTTCCGTGTCAAAAATCACTGAGTTCAATCAGAGCATTTACACCGGCTACGGAGCAGCACGGATCTGGATGTGGAGCTCCGGAAAGTTTTCATGAAGTTAAAGAAATGACACGAGCCAGACAGGAAGTGAGACACTTTGGATAAAGGCGTCGGCTTGTTGACCAAACATTATCTGAGCAGCTGTTTCAGGCGATCTAAACCGGTTTGGCTTCAGTTTGGTTGAAAATGTGAGAAAACTCTGAGAGGAGTTAGAAACCAAATCTGGCAAAAAAATGAAATTTAATTTAAGTCAAACTGAAGCAAGACTTTTTTCCTCATATATTGATTAAATTTATTCAACACATAAATGAATCTAGAGAAACTCAGATGAAACTGAAGCGTCCCTGGAGCCGATGAGAGATGTTTTTAAATTAGAAGCAGCAGCTTCTCCTTTTGGGTCCGATTCTGGAACGCTCTCAGATTTACAGGAGAAACTAGTTTCGGGAAAACTTACTGTAGAAGCCACAAAGGACATCCTGAGAGATCCACATTTAAAGCAAAGCCCATACAGGCTGTTTCCACCGTTTTATCAAGCAAACAATCTTTTTTATGTTGCAGCATTTGAGGGAAACCTGAAGCAGGAAGCGTCTCCCCGATGTGCGTCGGGCGAGATACGACTAGAAACCGCGCCAGGCTCTCGTAAAAGCAGCCTCTAAGCTTCTATCAGCGCCGCCGCTTTACATTTACATTGATTGAGGATTAAGTTTTCTTGTGATTAAAAGCCTCCTTTTAAGGAAAATCTCAGCGCCGCCATTAGAGGTCGGATCTTGTTGTTCTACACCCCACACACACACACACACACACACACACAGACACACACACACACACACTTTACTGTCAGCATATCCCTGAGCGGCGTGGACACACACTCTGCCGCTACAGATGCCTCCACTTCTCCGCCGCCTCTAAATGCTGATGCACATTCCTACGTGGACGGAGATCATTTGTTAAATGATGTAACTTCATGAAGCTCTTTAGGGTGAAAAATGTCCACGATTTCTCCAAAAGCACGAAACTCACAGACTGGGCAGCTGTGCTTTTATAAATAGGATAAACACTCGGGCGATCCCATACAGGGAAAAGCTGTTCCCGAGAACGGATGAAGCGGTTATATATATAATGGAATATATGCAGCCTGCTTTATCGCAGGTAGGGGAATAACATCTACAGGCTGTGAGCAGAAACTGCATGAATAAGCAAAAGATGCACAAAATTAACACCTTCTTTGGGTTTGCACTAATAAAACATCTGATGGTTCTGGAGCATGTCGTTCCTAAGGGTTAGGGTTTCCTAACACTTCATGTTTTCATCCTAATGCAACAGAAAAAAGAGCAAAAATATAAAAAAGAAGGTAAAAGTCAGGAAGTTGTGATGCTTCCCTCGTCTACCTGAACATTTCAGCTCATGAATGAAACATTAAAGAACAGTTAGAGGCAATTTTACGAATTTGGGGATTATGGCTTAGTTAAAATTCTCTAACTGATCCCATGAAACAGCCACTTTAGATGCATTGTGTGGGCAAAGCAGAGACTAGACGCCGCTCCTCCGTCAGTTTGCAATTTTCAGGTAAATCTATAATAAAGATTTAGGAGCTGCTTGAGAGAAAAGCTGTGCAGCCAAAGTGCCGGTTCAGAGCTGAATCTCAGCCTGCAGAGCTGCTCAGATGCTCGGCTATCAGGAAACCAGGAGTCTAAGAGGTGATTATTGAGGGATAAGTTCACTTGGTGTAATCCTGCAAAGGGATTAAAAAAAAAACATCAGCCCTTTTCAATCTATATCGCCTTAAATGCTGGAATTACAGCAATTAACAAGAAGCAGGGGAATGGTGGTGGCTGGAAGAGTCAGTAGATTAGCGCTCTACAGAAGGACATAATCCCCCCTCATATAATCAATTTAAGGAGAAAGTCCTCATGAGGGGCCAGCAACAGCCACTGATCTCCGTGCAACAGCTGGCGGGGGTGCAATAAAGACGCCGTACGGTGGCTCTTCTCCAGCGATAACTTCTGTCCCTTTACCACGACGGCCAAGGTCAGATCTGATGGAAACATGATGAAGCAGCAGTTTATCTTTACTCTCTTTTTTCCTCTCTTTTCTCCCCCCTCGTGCTCTGTTTCTCACCCCCCTCCCACCTCAGACTCCCCTCCTGGCGCTGAGTTATTGAACACTCGGGGACGCAGAGTTTTAATTACACCACGATCCACAGAGTTAATTGAACGTCGCGCAGGCCCTAATTTCCCTTTACAGCAAATCAAGATGTTAGCTATGTAAATTCAGTCCTGTCCCATTGGGGGGGCCGTGTGTGTGTGTGTGTGTGTGTGTGTGTGTGTGTGTGTGTGTGTGGGGTTGTCATTCCCTCCCCTCTGGAACTGGGCTGCAACTTACCTGAAGGACTTTCTCTCCAAAATTCTGCTGCATTCATTAATATTTATTCAGCATGGAAGCAAATCATAAATCCTGCAGATTTTAATCAGAAATGTTTGAAACATTAAAGCAATAAAGCAGGAATATTTACATTTTATTAAATATGGAGACACGAGTGACTGCTGAGGTCATCGCCGATGAAAACGTGACATCATTCTGTTGCTGATTTAACAGAAGTGATTGAACATCTGCAAACAGGAAGGAGGATGAATGAATATTTGTTTGATTGCTTTGTCAAAAGTTTGAAGTAAATGAGTTTTTATTTGTGCAGGTTGTAAATCCTGCAGGGAAACCTCCAGTTCAGCTTATGAAGCCATGGTGTTAAATATAAACATCACTAATCAAACAGCAGAAAAAAAAAGTTTGTTTTATTCACGATCCACGTAAGAGGCGACTAAATTAAATCAGATTTCAAGATATATAGATAGATATGTGTGTAATGTTCCTTTTTCTTCTATATGAGCCTGAACCCAGCTAACGCTGCAGCGCCGGCATTTGTAATTCCACACCAGCAGGCACAAAGCACCAGAGTTGTTTAAAGATCTGAACCCAGTAAACAGGAGCGACCCAGAAGTTATTTCTTGTACCCCTAAGAAGCCACGGCATCTTTTTGTTTTACTCTAATATTGGGTGAAGCAAGCTAGAGGCTAACGCTGAGCTAACGTTGCGCTAACAATGCTAACAGTGAATTAGAAGCAAATAGTGAGCTCTAAAAATATCTCAAGCTACTTTTTCAATTACCAACAACTCGATATTACAGTGACGTGTGTGTGAAGTGAATAATGAGTCAATCGTGGCGTTTTACTTCCTTTAACGAGTTGTTCAGAACTATAGCAGCAAGCTAACAGCAAGATGGCAAACAACCACACTTCCGATAATGCCAGAGGCAAACTACCGTAACAAGTGTAGTAAGTGCTCCCTACCATAAAACACCCAAGTGCGCTAACACCAGATATGACAATGTATTTATCTACTTATCAACTTACTGTGTATGACTCATGTTTGGTCATCATCTAGAATCTTCTGGTGCTGATCCATATCTGGCAACAGCCATGAAACTCATTTGTTTTGCTACAGTGACTGCAGTACCCTATTTCACCACCAGATGTCAGTCTTACTCAGTGCACCTTTAAACGCGTTTGAAACGGTTTCAAAATAAAAATCATTTTCCAAATGATCACAAAGAATCAGGATCTATTCAGTTCAGTTCAATTATGAGCCCTGCCTGATCTGAAGATGATAGATAGATAGATAGATAGATAGATAGATAGATAGATAGATAGATAGATAGATAGATAGATAGATAGATAGATAGATAGATAGATAGATAGATAGATAGATAGATAGATAGATAGATAGATAGATAGATAGATAGATAGATTAGAGGTGTTTTAAGGCGGCACTAACACACTTTTGTCTAGGCTCAGCTCATTTCTGAAGGACATAAACTTTATTTCTGTGAACAGAGGCTGTTCTGGAAGCTGTCCAGAGCAGGTATGTTAATGATATAGCTTTTACAGAGACACTTGTTAAAATGGCTAAAAGCTCCTTTTAAGAATTTCTCTCTTAAGGAAAAGTTCCTTCATAACTAAATAATGTGTTTTGAAGTTTCCAGCTCAGCATTCCCCTCCAGCTCATCTCTGGCACCAGTCAGCTTGACCCTTCATCCATAATCCGTCATGCACGAGCTGCGAGGATGCTCTGTGTGCTAACTGCTGTAGACAAACAGCCGTAGAACGAAGGCGCGCCAAGGAGCATTTTAATGAGACCTGATAGATCAGCAGGAATCCTTTATGGCTGACAAGGTGTTAACTGTGGTCTGAATTTTAAAAGCCCCTGGGATATGTCGAGGACTCGTAGGGAGCAGAAATCACTGATCCAACTGGGAGACACACCTTAACGGGACCGGGGATTGGGTATTCTAATGTGATGATGAGCTCCAGAAGAACAATGTAATGGAAACTTGATTGATTTCAAAATAAAGGTCTGAACTGAATCAGGATCTCTGGAGGGTTAGTTCACTAAAACTATCTGGACCGTCGTTTCCTCAGAAATCCCCTGACAGCGAGCGCAACAACACCTTTGTTTCTGCAGGAAGCTCATTCACTCAATTCCCCTTAAGGTTTGTTTGCACCGCGGGCTCATGGGAAATCCCATCCAGCCGCGGGCATGGCTGATAACCACGGTCTTATCTTAAATACCTTGAAGTGGATGGCGGTTTTGGTTCTGAGCTGTCAGTAGCGCTCCAGCGAGAAGAGTCTCTCTGGCTGATAGGACTACGGGTAACTCCAGTCGCTGCAAAAGGAGCCGGAATACCACACTTGGAGCTTCTTAATATGCAGCTCAGATCTAATAAATATGGGAAGATGCCTCCGGAAAGAAAGGGAAACTAAGCATCTTAGAGAAAAAAAGAGTTTAAAGAGAGAAGAAACTTCTCATCCGAGCTGTAGGAACATGTCATCCATTATCTTCCCGTTTTGTTCCGTCCTCTGTGACCCGACCACGAAATCCATGGAGCTCCGTAGGATCCCTCTAAAAGCCCAGGAAATTCAATGAGGCAGCGTGAGGCCTGGTGATTTGCCATAAGACGAGCTTTCAGAATTTCTCCTAAAAGAAATGATTCCCCTCCTCGCTGTGCCACAGTGGAAGTGATTTTACCACTCGGCCGTCTGGGCCGGAGAGAGGGAATCATGTTCAGAGTGTTCCTGAGCCAAACCCTCACGCTTGGATGCATCAGCCTGTACTTCATAGGCTCTGGTCATGTTAAAGGTAAATAAACAAGACCTTGTTTTGTCTATCTCTGTTTAATTTCACATTCAAAAGGTTGTTTTTTAATCCCAGGGGGAACTTAAAGTAACAATAGATTGTTTTTTAAATTTTAAGCTAGCGCTTTAACGTTGATCTCAGTGATTGAGTTAGAAACTTGACCAGTTTCATATTTGACACCACTCTGCTGCCCTCTGCTGACCAAAAATCACATTTAACAGTGTTATGGAGCGGGTAGGTGCCCTATAGGGGGAGCTCTTTACCTACTTTACGGCTGTTAGCTGTTATGCTAGCAGTTAGCATTTTCAGTTTGACGATCGTCAATAAAATGATAAATAATGATAAATGACCTGCACTTGTATAGCGCCTTTCAGAGTCAGACGACTCCAAAGCGCTTTACACTACAGTGTATCATTAAGCCATTCACACGCTGGTGATGATTAGCTACAGTGTAGCCACAGCTGCCCTGGGGCGCACTGACAGAGGTGGGGCTGCCGAACACAGACGCCGCCGGTTCCTCCGACCACCACCAGCAGGCAACGTGGATTAAGTGTCTTGCCCAAGGACACAACGACAGCGACAGACTGAGTGGGACACAAACCTGCGACCTTCCGATTGCAAGATGGCCACTTAACTCGTCTGCCACCATCGCCCAAAAAGCATAAGAAGAAGAAAAAGAAGTTTGCTTTTTCTGTTGGCATCATGACGAAGCCTGGAAGTAAATGTAAGGCGAAGCAAAGAGCTAAAACCGGAGTGAACATCGGTGCGGCCTATGCTAGTTTGAGGGAGCTAAAGGAGGCTTCAAAATCACGGACTGATGGTGACCTGGCTTTGTTGTTACTGGACTTGTAAGTAATAATATTTTTTGTCCAACAGTGTGGATCTTTTTACTTTGTGGTTAATGTTAAAATTAGTTGGCTCATGTTAGTGTTAGCTTGCTGTTAGCGCTAGCTACAGCAGGCTGCAGCAGGGTTGTTTACAACAGTTGTAATTCCACTTTCAACCAGTAGGGTGGAGGAGCAGGAAACTGCTCTGTGATACTTTAAAATGTTTTTCACTCTTTTAGTTCAGCTCCTCTGGTGCAAATGGCTTCATAATTATGGTAATTTGTAGTTTTTTCCTGTGGTTCATTAACTCTAACCCCAGAGAAAACTACAAAAAAGTTTTGCAGCTGTTTCTAGGATGATAATGTCGAAGCTAAAAGTTGTTTTACTTAAATAACCATTTGGTTTTAAGACCTTAAGAATAAAAGCTGCAGAAAGATCAGCTGTTCTGATGAATCCGAGCAGAGCTGAAGATCACAGGTAGCAGAAACAAAATGACGCCTGTGTGAAAAAACAGGCTGACAATGAAAAGCTGTCTCGCTCCTCTGTCCTCCTGGTGTCTCAGCCCTACAGAGACTAATTATTTCTGAGGTTTTACCCGATCCTTTCCCTCCATTCTCTGTTTGACTTTGATTCGCTCCTCAACCAGATTCACTTATTTTTGCATCTTGCCTCGGGTTTATTTGTGTCTCTTTCTAGTGGAGCAGAGACAGAAGATAATGACGCGTGGACGGGTGTAGAGCCGAGGTTCGTCACGTCTCTCCTGGTCCTCTCCATCTCTGTCTCTGTGCAGATTCCGCTTCTCCTAACAGTTTAGCCAAAGAGAAGGAGTCCTTTGAAAATTAGAATAGATGATGATAAACGGCACTCTGAGGAGAGGGAGGAGGAATGTTTTCTTTAATCCAGGCTGTCGGCACGATTCCCCAAAAACACGATAAGCCTGCAGTCCAGAGCGCTAACGTCTTTTATTTGACTTATTCAAATATCCCAACTTGGGCGGATTGAGGATGACAAGACATATGTGTTTGTGTTTTTATGCGAGGCACATCTCTGGCTAATCACACACACACACACACACACACACACTAATGATTGATAATGTTTTATTAATGCAAAATATTCTCTGCCAAGGACCTAAACAAATTGTGGCAATTTAGTCCTTCCGGTGTGCGTATCAATCATTTGCAGAAAGAATCCATCATGCATCATTGCTTTTCCTTGCAAGAGAGGGTTGGAGGTCCGGAGGCAGCAGACGCACTTTCAGGAACAGGAAGCTCTAAAGTTTACTTCTACAAGTTCACACCAAACAAATCCTGAACTCTACGTGGAAAATCAGTTATGGAGATCAGAAAACTTTAGTTTCACCACTGATATGAGGAACTGTCGGGCAGACATGATGTTTCCATAAACGTTCAAATGTTTGAGCAAACGCTCCTGCAGGCGCCACAATGACCCATCCTACCTGAGAGCAGAGCTCACAGTGAGTCAGCACTTTTTGTTTGGTGACGAACCGTGGACGTCAGCTGCTCCAGGAGGTAGAGCTGGTTGTCCAGGTTTCAGTGTAGAAACACAATTTCACTTAATTTATCCACAAATATCCGTAGAAGTCACAAATTAAGCATCTTAATATGAAGCTAAAAAATCTTTAAAAATCTAAAATTCATGACTTTAAGCAAAGATAAAAGTTGATGGAACTAAATCAGAAATGCAAACATACAAAAAATGCAACCAAGTTAGGAGAATTTGAGCTGTTATGGAAACATTCTGAACCATTCCTGCAAATACAAAATCATCACATATATCAATACCCTGATACATGTTAGAATCTGGTATCCAGCAGCAAAACAACAAACCAGCAATCACCACTAACAACCACTGAACTGGCCACAGATTCTGTCCCAAATCGTCTCCTAAATAAATAATATCTGATTTAAATAGAAAATAGCAGCGCAGTAAGCACCTTATTATGTTAATAATCCATGAATAAAGAGACCATAGGACTTTCATTTAAATATAAATTATCCCCGGTACGCAACATCACGTCAAACCTTAGAAGAGAAAAGTGATCTGGTTTCTAGGCAACAGCTTTACATCACGTGTAGGAACCTGGACTGGTTACAGAGCTGCAGCCGGAGATAAAGAAACTTCAGGAGTGTGAATGTGGACGTAAGAAACCAGAGGGTATTTATAGTTTAGGTATGTTTACCGTGTTTCCCTTTTTACTTTGGTTTCTATCTGCAGGATGAGCTTAAAAACAAGAGGATAAAATAGTTAAAGACCAAGTTCACTCGTTTTTTCAGCACATTTGCATTGAGCTCCAGTATAAATGGATGCATTCATTTACTTTGTTTTATCTCCTCAAATAACACAAGCCTGAAGGAGTTCTACAGTGTGGTGGAGTTGCTAATGCTAATGTTAGCTTCTACTAGCTAAGAGGTTCTCTGCTGTTTCCTGGATGCTAAAAAAACAACAGCCTTCCCCTTTGTGAGCCAAGATGGACGATTCCATGAATGCTAACTTGACATTATGACATGCTGTCACTGGTTTTTTTAATGCAAGTGTTTCCTCGTCTTATTTCTATTGGTGGATAATGAAGGAAATAGGGGTAGAAGACTATTTCCATATTTAACCTGCAGGTGAAACTCAGAGTGATCAAAAATAACAAGTAAAAAAAGTTTCTCAGTGAACTAGGTCTTTAGGAAGCCTGATCAGCCACATGCGTTTGTGCAGAAATATTGGGTCACATGGTCCTAGTGTCACAGCCTGCTAATGTAGCTGTGTTAGCTTCACCTAACAGAAAAACCCTTAATGAGATTAGGAAACACGACACCTGCAGTGCAGCTCCAGCAGATGCTGCTATTTTATTATAAAATCCAACTGCACGTTTAACCCTAACCCAACATGTTGGGTTCTTCTGCACCAACATGGCCGCCTCAAGTTTGGAAACAAGGTCCGCGTGGAACGACCCAAAACAAACCAACACTGATGTTCATGCATGTCTGCATTTTACATGATTTTCCTTTATTCTAAGAATTACTTTGAGTTTTATGAGCTCATTTAAAGTTTTACATAATCAAAGAAACAGAGCAACGTAAACACAGGAAATTCACTCAGTCAATAAATGGAAGTATTGGACTTACGTGATTGGATGGTTACAGCAGTTATGTTAAACATATGTAGAGTCTGGAGAATAAAGGATTATGGCATAGTTGGAAAAATGTGACTGAAATTATTAACTGTAACATGGTGTGGAGTGGGTTAGGGGAAGGGGAGTGTTCTGTTATGTTTCCATTAAAATCAGGCCAGAAGTTAAGAACACATGACGACTTTCTGGGTTTGTGTCAAACCGGAGTTTATATTTTATTTGGGTTATTTTGTTTTTCTTCATTTTTAAGCTCTTTAACTTGGATTCGAACAATGAATTCAGTCTTTGTAAAACAATCCTCTCTACTTAAAAGATAAATAATAAAACAGTCGTGTGGATTCTGCTGACTGACTGCTTGTCTCAAAGGAAAAAGGTGTTGCTGATGTGTTTATGTGGAAAAACTCCAGGTGGTGAGGGATATCTGCCAGCCTGACCTTCACAAGGATCCCTGAATATTGAGCCGGAGGAGGAGAAGGATGAAGGAATGGAAATATGTCATCAAACTGCCAGTTCCACAAGATCGATCAGTTTGGACAAGTCATTGTTCTTGTCAGTGGTTAAAAGGACAAAGGTGTTTCTCTGCAGTAAGGAGAGTGTCCTGGGTTAGGACAGGTGGACAGCTGGCACCTGTCCTGTACGTCATTAATAATTAAAACGTGTCCGTGTTTTATCTGAAAGGGAGTTTTTGGGTTTGATGTAAAAAAGCAGAAAGAACAAAAAGAAATCTGTTTGATTTTTATCCAACAATCTGTAGAAATCTTTGATGAATGGAGTTGTAATGCTTTTATCGGCGGCTGGTCGACGGGATTCTGCAGAACTCAAATTATTACATCAGGTGTGTTGGAGCAGGGACACGTCTAAAACCTGCAGGATAATTATTGTTTCACAAGTGTATTCGTTCTATTTTTATAGCAATAATAAAAATGTCTGTTTTACTCAAGTAGATGAACCCTTTTGAAACAACAACGCTTCAATATTAATCAGAGATGAAAACACCAGGGCAGCAGTACCAGAGAGTGTAGGGTGTGAATGGGGAGTGTGAGTGGGTGTATGACATGCATTCTTGTGTGTCTTTAGGTTTGCGGGTGGAAGTGTGTGACCCCTCTCCTGGGACATCTTATGGTATTACAACATCTTGGGCCTATTCTCCCACTGTCAGGTCTCCTGCTGGTGGATGGGGCCTCCATCTATCTGTGGCTGGGTGTTGTTGCATCTCCAGGCCCACTCCCAGTGACCTGGGCCCTTGGGCTCTGTCGGGACTCTGCTGGGGTCTGAGCGCCCCTAGGTCTCAGGCCACTGATGTTCAGGCTGGACCTGCCCTGGTTTGAGCTGCGGGCGGGGCCCAAGGTCTTGCTGGTCTGATCTCCTAGGCCTCTGGCACGGCTGCTGTTTGGCCGCCTGCACCTGCACCCTCCCGATTAGAACCATGGACAGCGCCGGTTCCCCTCCTGATCAGCACCACGGACAGCACCAGCTCCCCTCATGATCAGCACCACGGACAGCACCAGTTACCCTCATGATCAGCACCACGGACAGCACCAGCTCCCCTCATGATCAGCACCACGGACAGCACCAGCTCCCCTCATGATCAGCACCACGGACAGCACCAGCTCCCCTCATGATCAGCACCACGGACAGCACCAGCTCCCCTCATGATCAGCACCACGGACACTGCCTGATCCCCTCATGATCAGCACCACGGACAGCAGCACGCCAAGTTTGAGCTTCCACCCCTCCTCTCTCCTGCATGCGGCCTGCACAGCTGTTCAGAGTTGCCCTAATGACACCTAAGGAGTGGAGTTCCTTAAAACGCAGAGGTTGCCAGTTGCTCTGCCTGATCCGTGCAAATGTCCTCAGATCACTCTGTGTCGCAATAATAGTGATATTGTTTGTCTTAGAAAACTCAATTGTTTCATTGGCTTCATGCTTTAGACAACCACTTGTGTAGTTTCTCAATGGAATAGCCTAATAGTGCTGCCTCTTCCCGGGAATATTATCCAATGGCAAAATAAATCCTTTGTTCATTTTACATACTCGCACACCCTCCTTCACCTTTTTACATCTGGATTTAACAAGCATCTATAAAAAGATATAAACTCGTTTTTTACATTTTCTCCATCTAACTGATAACATCTGCAGGAAGTGAAGTGACAGAGGGGGGGTGACAATGAAGAGCAGCAGAAGAGATTCAAATCTTTAATATTTTAAAAGTACACACCCGGTCTGAGCCTTCTGGAGTGGGCTGGGTTAAGTAGCTCAGAGTCTTGTTGTTTGTTTGTCTATAATTACTCCTGAATCTCTGGATGTGAAGCAAAGGCAGCAACTCTGAGCGCTGCTTGCAGACATGTGTTCACAACGGCTCTGTGCAGAAACTGATAGTTGGGGCGGAATGTAAATAGCATCATAAAATTCTAACGTCTATGTTTATGGCAGAAATAAGAGCTGACAAGTGAGTGGAGGAGAACTTTCATCTGTGAGAAGGAGAACGTTTGTGAGGCTGCCTGCTGGAACAAAATAAACCAGAGAGGTTATTTCTGAACCAGGACTGGATCCGTGTTCCTGCTGCTCGGGCTTCTCGGGTATAACACAAGAAAAAAGTGTCTCGACAGGGAAAGAGTGGCTCTCCATCTATTATTGCACCACAGGCATCATGTTAAATAAGCAGCTTGGCATCAATAAGCTGGAGAAAAGGCTCCTGAATAGCAACAATACCTGAATTGTAAAATCAAACAGCATCTCAGCAAAGTATTGATGGGAGAAAACAAAAAGATGTGAGTCAGATTAGAAGTAATAAGCCAGTAGAAGACAGAAACTAGAACAATTAGGAGAGATCAGAGCTAAATCTTTCTGTCATAAGATGAATAAATATCAACCGCGCGCGTCGCTTTGCAGTAATTATAGTCGAGACGCTGATAATGACCCGGAGCAGAAAGGAAGAAATAACCAACAAGCTGTATTGATTACTCGTGTTTAGAAGGTCCAGCGTTAGGAAAACAAAGATCAGGTAAACATTTTATAGGAGCAGGAAGTTTTAAAAATATGAAATCTGGCAGCAGAGTGAGATCAATATGGTCTGAATTAATGAGCAGCTTAACAAGGCACTTAAAACCATCTTAACAGGCCTGATAAAAACCCAGCGAACTCTGAGGGGTAATGACCATTTTTTATCCACATTAAGCCATCCGCTTTATTAGCCCAAACAAAAGAAGCAGAGACTTAAATTACACACCAAAACTGACTTGTAAATAAATATATGTGGCTGAAAATACAAGAGATTATTTTAATCAGACATTTTAGTTCCACTTCCTCCTTCATCGGACAAAGATCGATAATCTGAGCCGTGCGAGGCTTCAGGCTAAAGGTGACGTCTGACGAATGGAGGCTTAATTCCGTATAAATCTTGAGTTTTGTGATCCAACCCCAGAATTTTAATGTTAATCTGACTTTTACTTAAACTTTAGACTTAATTAAAACATTTGATCACCTTTTCTGCAGGATGACTGATTAATATCCTAACGGAATAACAAAGATAGTTTGAATCAAAATAATTACCAGCTGAATGTGTCTGGGTTTATGTGTGAGCAACGCAAGTTTCATGAAGCCCCATTATTGTCCTGATGATCAAGTATTAAATAATAAATGCACGGTTATTTAAGTAAATTCAGTAAAAATTCGTTATAGAACAAGATTTTTGTTACATTTTTATTCAGAGTTCTGCAAAATGTCTGCAGAAATAATCATTTAAAGTGGTCCTAGAAAGCAGTTAATCAACCATCTAAAACAGCTTTGAGCCTCTAAAAAGCATCAGAAATGTTCTTTAGGCTTTCATCTGTCCCAGGAGCCCTGATACAGGCCATTCTAAACCCCCTAAACCAGCCTTGCTGTGAAATAGAGCTGTTTAGCCCCTCCCACTCGACCAGGACATGGATATGATAATGAGCTGCTTGCTGATTGGTTGGTTTCCCCAGAAGGCCTCAGACACTGGAGACATGCAGGTTTGAGGAGGAAGGACTCCCCCTATTGACATGTTAAGGAAGGATTTCTAAGAACAGAAGTTTTTCTCTCGCCTTTTTCAACTTTCTAATTTACATAAAAAGTAGGTCACACACGGCTTTGAGTTGTTGGCATGCTACTGTTGACCACCCAAGCTGTCTTTAGTCAACAACAACAAGGAACATGTTGGTTTACATTCTAGGTCCTCTTTAAATTTGTTTATGTTTAGTCATTTAGCAGACGTGTTTATCCAAAAACACATTTTTTACCTGACATGCATGTTTTTGGTCTGTGGGAGGAAACCAGAGAACCCAGTGAAAACCCATGCATGTATGTGGAGAACATGCTAACTCCACACATGCATGGGGACAACACGCTATCTCAATGCAGAAAGTCAATACTGCTACTGCTGGAAAACTGAATTTTCCAAGGGAACCTTTCCTGAGGGATTAATAAAGTTAATCTGAGTAAGAAAGGCTGCAGGTGGGATTTGAACCTGCATCCTTCCTGCTGTGAGGCCGCAGTGCCTCCACCTGCACCACCATACAGCTGAGTGTGAATCTAAACCAACAACAATGTAAATTAAGGCTCTGTGCATGAAAACTTGTGATTTTGTTAGATTAATATTTGGTCTTGGCCCGGCTAACGGGTCATTAGCTCATCAATCCAGTCAAAGCTGATCCCTACTTCTCTAAACAGAAGTCATTCAAAGATCTATGATTGGTAACATAAACGGTTCATCGCTGTCCTCCCTTGGATATCAGAATCTAAAATGCAAGAAAATATTTTTGTAAAATTTGGTTCCAGCTTCTCAATATTCGGAAAATGGATTCTTTCCTGCAGGCGCTGCAGAGCCCTGACCAGCTGAACCACCTCCTCCTCACCACCCGTCTCACCTCCTAGAACAAAAACCAACCATCTCCAGAAACCAGTCAGATCTTCCTTCATTAGCTTGTTTCTGTTTCTCAGCTAAACTCATCTAAATGATGCTGCTGCTTACAGATTCATGCACATGAACAGCTGCAGCCACATCCATCCCGTTTCAACGTAATTGGCAGATAAAATATTTGAAACTTGATCTGACTGATGTTAGCGAGCAGCATTTCCTTATTTAATGCAGAATTTAAAATGTGATTCACTGTTGAATTATATTATGCAGGAACATGTTTGAAATCCCAAACACATCATAAAAGTCTTGATATTTCACCAGCCGTATTCATTGTGCATCTGCTCTAATTGCTGTTCAGACAGAAACATTTAAGCTTCTCTAATTGTTGATGCTGAATGCGTCTCAGTGCCGGGCTTTACCACACTAGAGTACTTCTGTCCAGATTAACCACACCCCCACTACGCCATGGGGTGCTGAGATTGCTCACACCAACAACAAATCAAAACACAAGACAGAAAAAAATTCATTTTTGGGTTTGAGGCATCATTTAAAGCGCAGACTACATAAATAAGAAAAAGAAAGAATTCACTTCTTCACCACTGTGGAGATTAAACTCGCTGCAGCTACACGGAGAGACTGGGTGTTGGTATTAGTGTCCGGTCTTGAGGTGAATGCAGCCGCTAGGCAGACCAGCAGAGGATTTGCACCTGAGGTAGGAAAGTGCATGTGTGAAGCCAAAAACAGCTTTTTATGAGGAAATAATATAACATGGTCTCAAGCTCCAAAACGTGGATTTTGTATGATATAGAGTAGGAGCTTTAAGGTCCACTTGACTTGTTTTGTAAAAGTGTCGAATGTTTGCAGATATATGAAAGCAATTGTGACGAGTTTTACTGTTTACACAGGAAGGTTTCATTGAAATCGTTTTCCTTCTCAGCTGGCTGGGGGGGGGGGGGGGGGGGGGGGGGTGTCAATGTTTCTCCTTTCAAAGTGGTCAAAGATGGACGTAGTCTTTGTTTACAATCTGTGAGCCTGCGAGGTTGCTGAGTCTGTGCCAGCTAACGCTACAGCACCAGCTGGTAAAACACAGCAGTGCTTTTAAAGAACCAAGCCAGTAAACAGGAGCGACCCAGAGGTTATTCCTCGTACCCCTAAGAAGCCACGGCACCTTTTTGTTTTACTCTAATAACGGGTAACGAGTAGGGATGCTCCGATCCACTTTTTTCACATTCGATACCGATATCAGAAGTTTAGTATAGTCGATATCGATCCGATACCGATATGGAAAAACCCATATTAAACTGTATTACATAATGAACTATTTGTTACTATATGAAAAATACTGGGATCATCCTTTTGTACAGGGGCCCAAAAGTTCCAAATTGCCGATCCTTTTGCTCGCTCCATTTTGAAATCAACGTGAGCTTCCGCACAGCGTGGGACTGTAGCACATGACGTCGTCACTCACAGCACATAGAAATATACTGAATAGATCAATTCTTATAGATCGGACCCATAGTCTCTGATCTAGAATTTTCTTCTATATCTGTACCGATACAGATATTAAGATCGGATCGGTGCATCCCTAGTAACGAGGGATAAAGGCTAACACTGAGCTAACAATGCTAACAATGAATTGGAAGCAAATAGCCGCCTCTAAAAATATTTCAAGCTACTTTTTCAATTACCAACAACTGGATATTACAGTTAAATGTATTTATCTACTGTTTGTGACTCGTCTTCGCTCGTCATCTAGAATCATCTGGCACTGAGCCATAACTGTCAACAGCCATGAAACTCACAGGAAAGTAGTGAGAAAATCACCCATGTGTTTAAAAATGGGCTGCAGTACCCACATTTGACCACAGGATGTCATTCTTACATAATGCACCTTTAAAATCCTAAACAATAATCAATATTCATGTCAAAGCGAATAAAGAAGGTCATGTGAAGGTGGAAGATAAAAAATAAACAGAAAAACAATTCAAATAATTATTATTAAAGTCAGAACACTAAATATTTCAGACTTCAGCAGGAAGTTAAGATGCAAAAAGTCGACCAAAATGATTTTTCCTATTGAGACGATTCTGTGAAACAACCAAACATCCCAAAAACGAAGCCTTTCATTACTGTAAATACAGACACAAATAATCAAAGAAGTCTCAACACCAACTACTGTCTGAAACGCAACACAGTAATCTGCACATGTGTGTTTTTGAGCTTTGAAGATGTGAGCTGATTTGTTACCACTGTGCTGCTGATGTAGCTCAGACACTCGTTTGAGCAGCCTGCTGAGCTCATCGCGGCTCACAGTGTGACCGGATTAATCGACACACATGATGACAAGTTTTCGTTAGCATTGAAGTGTGCAAAAGACAGATAAAGTACTCATTTTTATGCAGATCCTTCTCATCACCTCAGGAGAGAACCCACGGTTCTGCTCATCGCCTTTACCTTGCTCTCAATCAGGAAGCTGCCTAAAAGTCTGACGCCACCATAAGGGTCAAGGAAAGCAGCTTTCAAACGCAGAAATTCTAATCATCATTGGAATATCTGGGAAATATCTTTACTGGAGATTTCAACAACTCAAGAGACAAGAACAAATTTCCAAATGGTCTCTCTGACAGGGATCATGCGGAAGGATGCAGAATTCCGACTGTTTCCTTTAAAGATGATGAAAAAACTGTAGAAGATAAAACTGATGTTTAACATTTTCAGGGAGATGATCACAGAAAGGATCAAAAATAGAAAGTGTGGTGGTCCTCTGCCAAGACTTTTGTTTTCCTTCAGTTTCATGACTGATGTCAAAAATTCCAAATAGATGTAAAAATGTTGATCGTGTTCCAAAAAAAAGTAAACAACAAAACAAACAAAGCTGAAATACCAAAAAAATGTGTTTTGAGATAAAACCAGAACTGCAGCAACTGTGACCTGATACGTCACGTTTTATTAAAGACCAAGTTCACTTGTTTATGCAGCACAGTTGCAGTGGTCTCTAGTATAAATAAATGTCCTGTGAGTCGATCTCTGTGGAAAAAAAAGCTCTGGTGCTTCTGTTTCAGGAATTAGAAGTGATCCTGAGCAGCGGGGAGCCTCACACGACAGGATTTGGAGTCTAATTTCCTGATATTTGGACATCTGTCCTCTGATTGGCTAACAGCAACGTGATGCAACCACTGACTCTGTTTTCTCTGCAACGTTGATGTTTTATCTCCACAAATAACACAAGCCTGGAGGAGTTCTGCTGTGTGGTGGAGTTGCTAATGCTAACGGTTAGCTTCTACTAGCCCAGACGTTCTCTGCTGTTTCCTGGATGCTAAACCAAGAACAACTTCAACATCGCGAGTCAAGATGGGTGAGTCCATGAATGCTAATTTTCAGTGTGACGTAGATCTGAGTGGCTTTTCTAATCCGAGCGTTTCCTCGTCTGTTTTCTATCAATGGCTAATGCAGGAAATAGGGGTAGCATGTGAAACTTGGAGTGACCAATCATATTTAAAAAAAAACAAATAAAAAACTGTTTTACTGTGAACTTGGTCTTTCATAAAGAGCCAATCAGAGAGCTTAGATTTTCTCGCCTTATGGAGTGCAGTAAGGGGCGTTTACAGCAGCCAGCTGCATCAATATGAAGGGGAATGGAGGGCGAGGAGGAGTGTGAAGACGATACGCCTTATTAATATTTTAATGACAGTGTCTCGAGGGTTTGATGGACAGTCGTGAGGTTTTAAGTTGTTTTATGTCAGAGTTATGATGATTTAAAACACAAGTGTTTCAATGGTTTTACAGACTGAAAGGCACCTGGCTTATAACGGTAGTCAATGGAGCTTAATTTGGATATTTGGTGCAGTCTGGGCATCGCTGTGAGGGAACTGAAGGTCGTGATGATGAACGTCACACTGGCTGAAAGATGACAAGAATATCTGTGTTTTTTTAATTTCTTTATCTGAGTCTGTTCCCACTCTTGCAAGTCATGTGATCTTGAGAGCAGAGCTTAAAAAAAATCACAAATTTAACAAAGAGGACGTGTTCCTGCTGCCACCATGTTTGGATTACATTCATGAATGATGTATTAAAATGTAGGGATTTCTATCCTCTTGCAGCAGTTTGATTCTCATTTTGCTACAAGTTCTTTCAGAACTCGTCCCAAAATGGCATCAAGATGATGATTTAACACTTTCTCAAAGAACAATTTAATGAACCTGCAGATTTCTGCTCCACAGAACAGAATAGCAGGAAATGATTCAAGGAATCAGGAGGAATATTGAGTTTAAAGGGATACTATGCGGTTTTGGCTTGCTTTTAGCACCCCCTAGTGTCCGTTTAATTAAACCAAAAGTGAAACTTATCTCCTCGCTGTGCGTTCTTCTTTTTAACACCTTAATCTAACAGCTGAAATGTCTCCTCAGCCTTCATTAGTGTCTACAGGAGCGGTTCATCACTAAATCAAACACATCAGCTGTGTTCATGATATAAAACATGACCAACAGGGACCAGATTGCCACTCTGAAGTTGCAAGTGTGGTATTCTTGCCACAGAGGGCGGTGGGGGTCTGAGTGACATTTCATTAACCCTGTAAAGGGTCATTTTAGCACAAACTGGCTCAAGAACATGATTTAAAAATATGAAAAAGTTGCATAGTATAGCTTTAAGGTGGACCACCATCTCTAATCCCAGATGACACCACATCCAGAACCATAATCCATCAACAGCTGATAGAAACTCATGGACCACAGCGAGCTTTCAGGAGTTACATTCACAAACTTTACTGAGCAGAGAAGAATCCTGATGTTGGCTCCATCTGGGATGGACCAGAACCACAATGGAATCATGGATCAGTATCCCGGATCTATTTTGGAATAAACCCAGAGTGTCCTGGACCAAAGATAAAGAAGTATTCAGGCTGTTTTCAGCATCATGTCCAAGAGCTGGGTCAGGGGTGATACGGGCTTGGGTCAGGGTTCCTCTGGTGGCGGGAATGCCACAGAAAAGTCCAGCAGTAATTCTAGGAATGTCCAAAAACCAGATCTGAATGTAATTACCGGTAAGTGGATTCACAGATTCACCTTCTTCTTTTGTTGTTTTGAAGGTTATTGTTGCACACTGCTCATCAGTTCAGAATATTAAGACTAAAGAAAAACAAACTCTTCTGAGGCATGAGAACAATGAGAAAAACTGTCTGACTGAAGCCTTTTAGCCAGAAATGAGTCGTCAATCCAATTCTGCAGACGAGACAAAGAGGAGATTAATCACCAACTTCATTAATTGACTCACATAAAAAGCACCCAGAAGGACCCCAAGAAAACACCATCTGCATAATACTGGTTCGGCGTGACACACCTAGACCTCTCATTTCGCCTGGCGGTGCCGACCTACACGTCTGGATTGCTAATTTTCGACACAAGCAGCAAACTTTGTTTGGTAAATTATTCAGAATCAGATTTGTGGTGGGAGCCCCCCCTCCCCCAAGCAGATGGCTTCTTTTGCTATAATCTACACCCTAAACACTGGGTAATACAAACTTTAATGAGTTCAATGCCAACTTTAACTCAGTGTCTCACAGCTGCTTTGCCTCAGAGTCACAAATCAATCCGGCGTTCCAGGTAAAACAACAGCCGAGCGAGAGGGGAGAAACTCTGGTCATTAGCGGTGACAAATGAAGGGCCTGGGGATACGGCGTAATTCATCTGGAGCTGAACAGTCTACATCCACTCCCGCAGACGACCAGCCTTGGAGGAACGTTGGTCCCTGAGATCCTCTATACATTGATAATCGGTCTAAACGCAACAAACGTCCTGAAGATCGGCACCAACGCCATCAAGCAGGGACGGATGGATGGACCAGACTACGATCCTAAACTGTCTTGTTAATCCTGGTCGACTGGTTTGATCCACCTTCGGTACGGTTTTACAGTTTGCAGTTATATGGTCTCTGTCGCCCTCTAGAGGCTTGCTGCGTAACGTCACTGTCGTAACATTAAATCTCTCTCTCAGGCATAAGAGGCATGTTTACATTCCTAATGTCAGGCAAAACAACAAAAACAAACCTTTCCACCTCCACACATTGAATAAATAGTTTTATCAGGACTGTATAACAACTTTATGCCCGACCAAACACAATAACCCTGGTGAAATCATTTATTACTTACCTAGCCATTAGCAGCACGGCTAGGTCAGAGTCCGTAGTTCATGCTGTTCTTTCTAAAAGAGCTCTCCAGCGAGGAAAAGACGGCCCAATAATAACTCTGGTCTTTGCTCTTGTTCTATCACGTTCTTCTTTTCTTTTCCTAGATTCCTCTGATAAGAGATTTCTAGCTTTCTTTGGTGAATCTGCCACTGCTAAACCGCGAGTCTACGTTATACAATTATGGCAAGCCAAAGGGATAAAAATAATGCGCGTTCTAAACTCGCATTATGTCCGTCAAAACGCGCGTTCAAGACGTGCATTTTGGTGGACATAAGGCGCGTTTAGAACGCACGCTTTTTTATCCATTTGGCTTGCCATATTCTGCCGTAAAAGGACACCCAGTCAGTACTTTCGTCGCTACCCGAAGCACAATAACTGTATAGCGCAGTAAACAGACGTGGGACCCCCCAACACTATCACAGGTATGAAAATGAATATGATAGATAATACTATGACGCAAAAACTTTACAAAAAAAGCATAATTTTAAGGTGTAAAAGTTGCAGAATGTTGCTTTAAGTGAGGTTTCAGGATCGGCGTGTGGTTGGGATGAACAGAGATTCTGTTTACATCAACAGCAGGTCAAATCTGAATCAAGAGAACCGCTACGACCCGGGGAAGTTGCTATGGAAGGTTCCCAATCTGGAGGGCATTCCCTCGCCAACGTGGAGCTATAATCCCTCCCTGTGTCCTGAGTCGACCCGGGGGCCTCCTACCATTAGGACATGCCTTAAACACCTCCACTGGGAGGCGTGCAGGGGGGCTTCCTGACCACACGCCTGAACCACCTCAGCTCCTCTGGACATGGAGGAGGAGCAGCTCTACTCTGAGTGTCTCCCACATGTCCAAGCTCCTTTCCCGTCTCTAAGGCTGAGCCCGGACACCCGATGCATTTTGGAAATGCATTTTGGCCGCTTGTGTTCATGAGTTCTTTTAGTTGTGACCTAAAGCTCATGACCTTAGGTGAGGGTTGGGATGAAGATCGGCTGGTAAATTGAAAACTTTGCTTTGTGGTTTAGCTCACAAATTAGTAGGGCATTAATCTTTCTACCTGAACAGTCATAATTTACAATTAGCTACTTTACGGCTACGGCCTTTTGTGGTTAGTTTTTGGTTTATAATTTTAAAAATTTCAGCTGCACCTGATGCAGCTCACAAAAGAGCCATAAGTAAATATCCCTAAAGATAAAAGCATCATGGACATATTAATCTAATAAAACTACAGCTAACTGATGCTTGATCAGACTTTCTGCATCCAAATGTAATAAATATGAAAAGCAACTTCCTTTTTTTAAAGAGCACTTTCTAAAAACTGCCTCTGATCCAAAGAACAAAAACACTGTAAAAATGATTTCTGTTAATATTTTGGACAGGAACATGTAAACGTGCATGAAGTTATTTTAAACTGTGACCCGGCATGTTCGAAACAAACTCTTCCCAGCAAACTGAGTTAAAACAGAAGCTGGATGATTTGACAAACAAAGAGAGCAAATATTTGTGTGATGAGCTTTTTGGGATGACAAATGATGGCGCATAATTTGTTGTAATTATGCAGAGAAATGCAATTCTTCATAGAGCTCGATTCTTCTGCAGCCTTTTGATAGAGGAAACAAATCAGAGGCGGCTTCAGCTCAGCAGAGACGTTTGTCTGGAGCAGCTGTTCGACTGGGATAACAAACAGCCTCCATTCATGTTCACAGTAACAACAAACGCTTCAGATGAGCTTTTTCTGTTTCTGTGCGACTCCACGGCCTCTGAGAGATCACTGATAACGTCGCCTGGTTTTGACATCTTCACACATTTGATCTAAAACCAAACTTCATCAAGTTTCTCTGGTTTTGTTTCAGTTTGTTTGTCAAACATGAAGTAAAAGATAAATGACCTGCATAAAGCATGAGACATGGTAGTCGGCCTGTCTTTAATATTGCACCTTCTAGGGTTTTATAACCCCCCAAGGCACTTTATAGCACAATCGGCCATCCACACATTCACACACTAGTGGTGTGAATGTAGCCACAGCTGATCTGGGGCACACGGACACACATGCTGCCATACTGAAGCGTCACCGGTCTCTTTGACCACCACCAGCAGGCAAGGTGGGTGAAGTGTCTTGCCCAAGGACACAATGACTGCAACAGATGGGATTTGAACCTGCAACCCTCTGGTTATAGGGTGGGTTCTTATCTCCTTTGCCACCATCGCCCCAAGATATACCTCATTAGTTGAACTAATAAATGTTCAAACACTTTTATAAGGCTCAGAAGGTCCTACCAATTTGAGCTAAAGCCACATAAACAAAGCTCTTGTGAAAGAAAAACAGTAAAACGTTGTTTAAATTACTTGAATCAGAATTTAACTACTTCAAGTTTCAGTGAAGTCAGTGACAGTTGATGAAACAAAGTCCATAGCCAATAGTACGCTAGTGTGACAACATTGTTAAATTAAAGAATTGTTGTTTGTTTGTTTTTTGTTTATTAGTTTCCTGGGAAAAAATAATCATACAATCAGGATTTATCCCACAATGGCCAACTGACCGAGATCTGAACTTCTTTTGGGAATTCTTTGTTCTCCTTCAGCGGTCCAAGTGGAGCGTCTCATCATCTGTTCTCAACATAATTCTGCATATAATTTCACACCCATTACACACACACAAACACACACACACACACGCATGCACGCACACACACACTAACATATAAACACGCACACACACACACGCATGCACGCATACACACACACACGCACGCACGCACACACACACTAACATATAAACACGCACACACACACACGCATGCACGCACACACACACTAACATATAAACACACACACAAGCAACCACATGCACACGCGCGCTCACGCACACACACACACGCATGCACGCACAGACGGGTGCACGCGCACACACACACGCATGCATGCACGCACGCGCGCACACACACGCACTCACTTACACATAAACACGCACACACACACGCATGCACGCATACACACACACACATGCACACACACACACTAACATATAAACACACACAAGCAACCACATGCACACGCACGCTCGCGCACACACACACACACTCACTAACACATAAACACGTACACACACGCATGCACGCCTACACAAACACACACACATGCACGCACGCGCGCACACACACTAATATATAAACACGCACACACACACACGCATGCACGCATACACACACACGCATGCACACACACACACTAACATATAAACACACACACAAGCAACCACATGCACATGCATGCTCACACACACGCATGCACGCACGCACGGGTGCACGCGCACACACATACACGCACACTAACATATAAACACACACACACACGCATGTACGCCTACACAAACACACATGCATGCGCGCACGCGCACACACACATGCATGCATGCATGCACGTGCGCACACACACACACAATAACATATAAACACACACACAAGCAACCACATGCACACTTTTATCTGTTTTTGCAAATGAACTCATGTTTAATGTTTCTGCTCATCGTTTCCCTAACAGTCATACATGTCCTAACACTTGCTTTGTTTGTAATGTGCTCATAGTTTAAAATGCAGAAACATGATTTGTCAACAGAGGAACCGTGCATGTGCATGGCATCGACTCAGCATCCTGAGAGCAATTTAACAATCAGTACACAGACACCACCCACCATGAACGACGGCACGTTTCGTGGCTCATCTCTTCCAGCTAAGAGCTCAGAATTTGAGAATTAAATGCAGATTTTCTAAATCTGCAGGCATCAACTAAATACATCCATAAAAGCAGAAAATGACTAATAAAGGCAGAAATGAGGTGCCTGTGGAACCTGTTTTTAATCTTTTGCAGGACAGGTGCTGCTGATAGCTGTTAGCTAAGAGACAGAAGTCATTAAAAATGAAAGGTTTTAATAAGAAAAACAAAAAAATCATTTCACTTCTGTAATCTCAGTTTAGCAGCAACGTTCCTCCTTTTAAAGGTAAAACAAAGATGTTGTTATCAGTGTCAGGCTGCAGCATCTCAGCTGTTAGCAGCTTTTATTTTTATTATTGTTTTGCATAATCTCACACAATAATGCTAAATTCTATAAGATCAGCTAATGACCTGATCGTTAGGTTGACTGACCTGGAGCCATTTCTGTTTGAGCTAAGGTCGATCAGGTGTAGCAGCCATCTTGAATTTGGGTTACTTCTATAAGTTAGTCACATTCGTCCAACAATTACTGTCAGTCATTCTGACCTGATCATTCAGATCCTTTTATGCAGCGCGCCTCTGTCACCTCGTTTTCTGATTGGCTACTCATCACATCCAACAGGCAACAACACGTTTGACCCCAATAGTCGTAACAAAACAATCCAACACGTTTGTTATCTCAGGTCCTGGGGTGCTTCCAATCAGACCAGAGCACCCGTTACACACCACACATGGCAAGATTATCTGATAAGATTATTTTTAGAGTCGTTACCAATCATCCTGCCATGTGAACCAAGTCGGAACTCCTTGTAAAGACCCCAAGCAGGAGGATATATAATCCCAGGGACCAGGAGGTCTCCTGATCAGGAACCATCTTATCTGAGCAGCAGCTCCATTCTGATGGAGCTCCTCGAAGGCTGAGCTCAGCCACAGAGCAGAGTCTTTTCAGCCTTTTGGATCCAAGATCCTGTTCTTTTGGTCATAATCTGAAGCTAGGGACCATAGGTGAAGGTTTAGATGGTCCCGTAAATCAGCTTCTTCTTCTCTGCAGCAGACCAGAGCAACAAGCTCCTTAATGCAGATGAAGTCCTGACACGTAGTCCAGCTCTTGGTCCGTCCGACCATCACTGAGCTAATCCTCCAAGCCAGTGGCAGCATCCCACCTTACTCCAGTATGGTTTCAGGCTTGGAAAAGCTGACTGCTGATGGTTGAGACTTAAAGACACCAAAGAAACTCACAATAAATGCAACAAGTCATTAACCAGGTGGCTCAGGTAATGAGCTCTAATGAGAGTTTCCGTCATCCTGTCTGCTGTAATCTGACCCTACAGGACATGAGCACATTATTAAACCCAGACACAATGTTTCATTAGTGTGAATTAGAATTAGCCATGCCTTTGATGTTTGCACATAACCATTTATTTCTAATTTCCACCGTGACTGCGAGTAAATGGCTTCCTCTTTATCCGTGGACAGATTCTACAAGTCTCCCGTTTTGATTTAAGGACAGCTTTCGGGGGTGAAGAGACTCCATGTTTCATCACCTCACTCCCTCAGATTATCACTCGTAGAGCTCATTTTGTGAAGACCTCAAACATTAGGACTTTTACTGCTATGAGGTTTCATAAGTAGACCTTCCTTGGGGCAACAGTGTGTCTGTCTTATGTGCTGCAGCCTGATGCTAATCCCAGTTCTGGTAAGAGGTGCTCATGATTCTGCAGAGATAAAAAAAAAAAAAAAGTTCCGTGGTGAAACATTAATCTTCCTCCATGAAACAGGGAGGTGTGAAAAAGAATTATAAATTGCAATATGGTGCCGATCGGAGTGATGAAACTCCTCCCGGTCTGATGTCTGGCTTGAGATGTAATGACTGCACACAATGACTGATGGATTTACACAACCTGTCCTCTCTTCTCAGTGCTGACGGGCCAAAGTCTGAATAAAAAATGCTCCTGACAGAGGAGAGAGTTACGCTCCTGGAGGGGGGGCAACAGAGGCGAGGATCACACAGTTTCACACTGCAAGGATCAGTAGAAACACGCTATTCAAATGAAAGCTAAGAGCTGGATTATGGTGCCCACACAACGATGCCACCAGAATGAACAGAAAGCAGATGTCTGCCTCACTTACGGCTGAATTACAGCCACTCTCTTCTGTTTTAATGTGATGTATTGATTTGTCACTCAGGATTATGAATCAGAACCAGCTAATCTCTGCCCAGATTAGAAGTTCAGCAGCAGTTAGATAATGAATCAGTTTTCTTTTCCTCCTGCAGATTCTGAATTTACACCTAATAAGCAGAAAATGTTCACTTATCAGTAAATCTGACCATGAAGTGGTAATAATGCTGTAATTTAATTACAGGGACGTTGATGCTGCAGGTTCAGGTGAAGTGGCTTCATGCTTATTTCACACCTCCATGTTGCTGCTGATTTAAACGATTTCATCGGTGAGATAAATAAACCTGCAGCATCACTTCAGTCCAGCTGCTTGAGCCTGGCTGTGGTACGTCCTATTTACTCAAAATAGATTCACTTATATTATAATCTTTTTATTTTACATCTTGGAACAATCCATGTATTTTCTTATAATTGTTTTTTTCATTATTGTTGAAATAAATTGCAATTTTTCTTGTTTTTGTTTAAATATGTCATCCATAAACAATGAAAATTAATCATAGTGCATTTTTTAATAATCATACCTCAGAAAAAATAAAGTGAGTTGTGGCGTTCCTCAGGGATGTGTTTCTGGACTCTTGTAGTTTAATGTCATGTGTTTTATTTGCCGATTGTGTCAAAGTTTTACATTAAAAACAAACAGATCAGCTCATAGTACCAAGATGTGTTTAAGTGTAACAGGCACATAACAACAAAAAAACAACAACAGATTTTTAACGTAAAGGGAACATAACTAATGTAATATCGGGAAATACTTCATATGCATGTCATTTAAAGGACACCAAGAATGTAAACCAACATGTTCCTTGTTATTGAATAAAGACAGCACACGCATGCCAAAAAGTCAAAACCGTGTGTGACCTACTTTTTATGTAAATTAGAAGTTGAAAAAGGCGAGAGAAAAACTCTTGTTCTGAGCAAACAACGTCACAATGAAACCACTCCTGCTACAGCTGCATGTTCCAACCCACTTCAGGCTCAGCAGTATTTAAATGCTGGTTTCAGCAACCATGGATATCATATATATCACTAGATGCCTTAGCTGGGAGTCGACAGCGTCCCTACACGGCGGCCATCTTACCTCGGACAGCTTACGTTCCGTTCTCAATGGTAGCAGATGGAAGGTGAGTGAACAACCTAAACTAAAACACTCTTAACTCTATGAAATATTAATGGATTTACAAGCGGGTTGCATTATTACAAACCTTATAGCACATAGACTTGATAGGACATACTTTAACATTTTTAAATTAATGGGCCAAATCCGTCATATTTTACAGCCACATCTCTGGCGTTTATAACAAACCAAACCGTTTGAAATTTGGTTGAAAATTGAGCAAGTTAGAGTTATTTAAATAGTACATTCACCATTGACACCAATGCTATGAAAGGGGGCAGCTGTCCGAAGTAAGATGGCCGCCGCGTAGGGATGTTTGTCCAATCGACGAAGAGCGCGGGTAAGGCATCTAGTGATATATATGATATCTATGTCAGCAACGCTAACGCAGAGCTACGGTTAGCCGGGCCTCTGTTAGCACCAGCCTGAGCTGTTAGCTTCAGCTAGCAACAGCCTTGTTGAAAGAGAGAAAAACAAGCACTCACCACTCAGGTTCCAGGATATTCTGGTAAAATCCAGACTAGAAATGAATGCCAGATAGATCCACAGCTTGTGGTCCGGGCCAGCCCGGTATTTTTCTTCCTTGTTCGTCTGCAACCCTTCTACAAGCAGCCTGTCTTTGCCACACACTCATTCTTGACTCATTGCTTGATTGGGGACTTTTTTTTTTCTTTTCAGAACTTTATTGAACAAACGAACAACAAAATCTATACAAATTAAACACAGAACATGTGCCAGCCAGGGTGCAACAATATCATAATATAAATTCAAGTAATTTATATGTAGTGCAAATATTAATTGTTTTAAAGCATTTTTGTTAAAAGTTCTGTTAATTTATTTCATATAAGGCCTGAGTTGGGACCTTCTGAGAAACACTGACTTTAGTTTCTGCTTTCACTTGTCTCTCTTCAAACCCCCCAACACACACACACACACACACACACACACATACACTGGTGGAGTGGGCGGGGAAAACAGGTCATTTATAATGAGCCTTATTATGCGTGTTTTAGTTGGCCATTTCTCAGCTCCAACAAATTTTTATATGCTTTATAGAGGCTCAAAGATCAGTTTTAGATTGCTGATTAACTGCATTCTTGGTCACCTTTAATTTATGTTAAAATATTTCAAAATTTTTGAATGTGAAAAAGCACTAACAGGAAGTCAACTTTTACTTTGAAAGCTGCACCTCAACTGCAAAGCGCAAGTATTGCAAGTTTGCATGGACAAAAAAATCAACATGTGGGCTGTTTTCTCCGTTGTTTTCAAAGTTTGAGGACGGCCTGACCAAAGTGTGGAGGAATTTGTTCATCTGACTAATTATTGCTTCTTAAAAAGGCATAAAGAAGCTCTGGCTGTGTCATCTCCATTTGTTGCTTCTGGACGACATCCCACGAGATATCAGCGTTTCACCCTTTAGGGCGATTTCATTATTAAAGATGTCATTTTGGGAAACTGTCTGCATTGACAGTAACACACGTCCGTACTTATGCTTGTTGTAGGGATTCAGCCTTTATGAGAGACTGGAATCAGGGCTCGAATTACACGCCTCCGGGAGAGCCCAGTGAGAATGCCGTAAGAGCAGAGGGGTAAGGGTGGGGAGAGGTCATACGATCACCCTTATTATGAGGGGGTGGGGGGGGAGACGCTCGTCCATCCAATCACCTCTGTTAAAACTTCGAAAGAGTGGGGTGTTATTGCATCTATTGATCCCCCTGAAGGGGGTGTCAGATGAGGGCTTCCGGGGGAGCCCATCACCCTTTCGGGAGAGTCGGGCTCCCCCAAGCTCCCCCATATTTCGAACCCTGACTGGAATCACTGCAGACTCAAGTTTGATCTCTGTGACAAATGTAAGAAAAATCTGAGACATTTTGTTCAGATCTGATCAGCTGATGGTGAAAAACCTGAATGAATGCTGAATAAATAATAATCAGCTGGCCTGCAGCTCTGCAGAATTTCGTTGCATCTTTTACTTGATAAATTATTCCAGAAGCAGCCATTAACATCTTGAATCCTAAATTAGAAGTGTGTTTGCTCATGCTCCACTCATCTTGGAAAAAAAATTCTACTCATCATTAAGCTTTAAATTACTCACTCTTAATCAAGACGCCTAATTATCCATTCACGCTTGTTTTTGCAACATTAATTTGACGCTGCTTTGGGTAGAACTGTGCCAGTTTTTGTTGAAAAACAGACTCAAGCCAACATTAATCAGTAAAATTAACTATTTCATGATGGAAGTGGATGTAAAATGTACCTAACTCTCCAGCAGGAGAAGATCAGCGCCTCCATACAGGATGGAGATTCTCCTTCCTCTGCAGCATCGGTACCTAGATCTCCAGTTTCAGAAGCTTTTGAACATCATCAACACAGCAAGACGCTACCATCTGTCAAAAAATGTACTAATTAAAGCTGCGCTAATTATTCTTTCCATATGGAATCGGGTTGACAAGACTGAAAATTCTTTATTCCATTAAATGATACAATGCATGTGTCATTCAGACCTGATCTCCTTTTTTCTGCAGCAATTAAAACCTGCAAAGCGCCGGCAGACGCAGCATGCCTCCATCTCCCATCATCTGAGAGCTTTTTCATTTTTTTACTCTCAGATCAACTCATCAGAGCGGTGCTGACGGATCAAATGGGCCAGAATTTGCTTGAGGTGCGAATCTGAAAAAAAGTCCTTCGATTGAAGAATCCGGTAATAAGACCTCCACTTGAACTAAGCAAGGCTCTTGAAGCCCCCAGGCGAAGGGAAAATCTCATTAGCCACAATTCTTCTCTACACGGCTGCCCCATCCCAATGTCGAGCAGAGAGAATCCCAGCCGCCAAGTTTAAGGACGGGGGGGGGGGAGAAACAAAGACATCCCACCCACCTTGATGTACTTCGGTGGCACTGAAACAGGCACCATTTCTATAAAAAAAAAAGAAAGAAAAATGCTGCCAGGGTGCAGATTTCACAAGATGAAGTAAAAGTGCTCCAACAGCAATATTCTGAATTCCCAGGTGGAGGAATGGCAGCTCTGGCATACGAAGCACAGAACATACAAACAGCAAAAAGAGTCTCGCTCCGGATAACGGAACAAAAGTCTCGCTGATAAAAATAAGGTTTCTAACCAGTCAGATGTGGTTGAGCTGCAGAGTCGGGGCTTCAAGGTCAGCCACATCCGAAGACCATTTCATTTAGTATTCAGGTGTACACGCTACTGTTGCCCGCTCACTGTCGACTGCTGCAGGTGAGACGCTCACTGTTGACTGCTGCAAGTGAGACGTTCACTGTCGACTGCTGCAGGTGAGACGTCCACTGTCGACTGCTGCAGGTGAGACGTCCACTGTCGACTGCTGCAGGTGAGACGTTCACTGTCGACTGCTGCAGGTGAGACGTCCACTGTCGACTGCTGCAGGTGAGACGTTCACTGTCGACTGCTGCAGGTGAGACGTCCACTGTCGACTACTGCAGGTGAGACGCTCACTGTCGCCTGCTGCAGGTGAGACGCTCACTGTCGCCTGCTGCAGGTGAGACGCTCACTGTCGCCTGCTGCAGGTGAGACGTCCACTGTCGCCTGCTGCAGGTGAGACGTCCACTGTCGCCTGCTGCAGGTGAGACGCTCACTGTCGCCTGCTGCAGGTGAGACGTCCACTGTCGCCTGCTGCAGGTGAGACGCTCACTGTCGCCTGCTGCAGGTGAGACGTCCACTGTCGATTGCTGCAGGTGAGACGCTCACTGTCGCCTGCTGCAGGTGAGACGCTCACTGTCGCCTGCTGCAGGTGAGACGTCCACTGTCGACTGCTGCAGGTGAGACGCTCACTGTCGCCTGCTGCAGGTGAGACGCTCACTGTCGACTGCTGCAGGTGAGACGCTCACTGTCGACTGCTGCAGGTGAGACGTTCACTGTCGCCTGCTGCAGGTGAGACGCTCACTGTCGACTGCTGCAGGTGAGACGCTCACTGTCGACTGCTGCAGGTGAGACGCTCACTGTCGACTGCTGCAGGTGAGACGCTCACTGTCGACTGCTGCAGGTGAGACGTTCACTGTCGTCTCTTGCAGGTGAGACTCTGACTGACCACATTAAAGCAAACCCAACAGTCGTTGCTCTGCAGCTAATCATATCAGAGCGATCTTTGGGATGTTCCCATAGGTAATACCATGTATGGTTGCACGTCAGGCTGCAGCATCCTCACTCTTCCAGGTTTTTTTAAGATTTCAGTCATGCTGACAGGAATCCATACCCTGACCACAAAGCTACATCTGGAGATGATGATGAGGAGAATAAAGAAATGCATCATTGTGGCTGTTTGAGCCAAGGATTTGGTGCAACGACACGCTTAGAGCCCAGGCTCGGCGGCACCTGTGAGGGTTCTGAACCACACAAGGCTGTCTCAGCTCGATTGTTAGATTCATTTCTAAAACCTCGAGTACTTCCAGGAAGACAGACACATCCAGTCTGGAGCTTTTTACATAAACTACAGCAGAAAATCATCTAGTTTGACGTGAACAGAGGACCGGATCCAGTTTCACGGGCAGAATCTGTCAGAATAGACACCAGGGAGACGGATGAAACCTCTTCATACCCGCGCTCATCATATCAGACTTGATTTAAATAAATCACAGTATCTCAGTCACATCCCTGAGCAGAACTTTATTACTTTTTGTCTTTAAACTGGAAAACATTTCATTTTATTTTTTAGATTTTACATCCCTCTGCCTGGCTTTAATATTTTATCAGCTCCTGCTTGTAAGTTTTAATCCGTGTTTAAATCTCCTTCCTTTTCCAATTAGCCCTGCACACCTGCACCACGCAGCTGCAGGTCCAGGCTTTATGAGCCTCTCAGGGAAGGGCGCTGTTTCTGCAGCTCAGGAACCAAACGGAGAAGGAGCATTGTCATTTTCATCAGCGCTGCTTGGGCTTCCTCGCCTCCCCTCTCTAACCTGATTCAGTCAACGGCTGACAGCTGAGAGTGAGACGGCAAAAGAAACAGTGGAAGGAGGGCGAGATGTAAAGATGAACCCACACACAAAGTAAATATGGTTTCTGTCTTCCTCTGCCATGTTGCAGGGAGAGGCTCAGGAATAATGATGCATCATCTAACACGATCATTTACAAGATCAGATCAAACACATAGAAATATCAGCTGATTGTCTTTAAATGCATCTAAATAAACAAGTCTGGATAAAGTAGGACACCTATCGTGTTACCAAACATCCATGTGTCTGCGTTAGCTCACAGGCAGATAAGAGCGTATCAGCATCTCTGACATGTGCAGCCTCAGGGACGTTTCACAAGTGCCACAAATCGAGCTGCTTTTCACAGATACAAAAGATCTGCTGCTGCAGCTTCTTTTGCCAGTAACCTTGACCTTGTGCGGCTTTGCGGGGGAGAGCGCATCGTGTGGAGTGATCACTTTGAGCCTGGACTTCCCTCAGCGTCGCGCTGCAGTGCAGGCTGTCATTTCACCATTGATCGCTCCGTTCTTGATTTACGACAATCAGGAGCTGAGAGGAGTTCTGAAAAAGAGCTACAAGCCCGACGGCTCGGTGGAGTGTATTTAGAGCTGTGGAATTTAAGTCTGCCCTGATTGTCCATCACGTGTGTGTGTGTGTGTGTGTGTGTGTGTGTGTGTGTGTGTGTGTGTGTGTGTGTGTGTGTGTGTGTGTGTGTGTGTGTGTGTGTGTAAATTGCTAGTTTTTCATTTTCCAGTGGAAGACAGATCTGATAGCAGACACGGGGCACAAAGGAACACTGGATATCTGTAAATCTCTGAGTTGTTTGCAGAAAACCGTTTCCCTGCCAGCGGTCCCCAGAAGGGCTCAGGAGGGGGGCGGAGTGATGTAACCCCACAGAAAGGCCATCTGGCCTGAAGAGGTCTACCTGACTCCGGCCTTCCCACCAGGGCCTCGGGCACCTGGCAAAGCTGGCAGGACACCGCTGGCAGGTTGCCATCGGTGGAGAAATCCTGCTCTGAGTCGGATGGAACCACTCAGCATGGAGGCCTCTGACTGGAAGGTTACCAGATGAAGCAAAAAAAGTTCAAAGGTCAGCTCTGCTGGAGCTCCGTGTGCTTCTAACTCTCACAAAAACATCAAACTGAATTTCACAAACAAAACTAAATCAGTCCATAAACAGGAAGTTAAACGGTGAAAATGCAGGTTTTGTGTCATTAATGTACCTATATGAAGGAAGAAACGTATAAAAGTACATAAAATACTATAAAAGTCACATTACGTAACAAAGCGTCAGAACACATCAACACATCTAGATGATAAAGAATAAGGATGAGCACAAGATGAAAGGAGTTGAAAAGTTCAGCGTTGTTTCCCCAGAGAACGACTTCATTCCCACTGAGACCACTGCAAATGCATTACAAATATGAGTAAAGTTGACCTTTAACGAGACACTTTCTGCTCTAAAATGATCTTTTTTTTGTTTTTGTGGGGGTTTCGAGACGATAATGTCTGTTAGAAAGAATTGTTATGGAAATCCCGCTGGAATACGTCACTGGATTTCAATTCAGGGGCTCAGTGGTTAGGACTTTGCCCTGTAACCGGCTTGTCCCTAACCCGGGTTCAATCCCAGGGTCCATCAGTCGTTGTGTCCCTGGGCGCTTAACTAGAAGTAGCTTCAGCAATTGTTTTCTTTTATTTCTATTCTAGAAGTCATCTCAAGACCCCCTGTGTAGTTCTTGGGGACCCTCCACGTTGGGAACCACTGATCTAGACAATGACGTCACCAGTTAGCTAAAGAAAGGTGGAAAAGTTCTGCTGATGTCAGTTTCATCCAAAAGACTCCATCCGTGTCTTTCTGGACCTTTATGATCACTTTTTTATCGGGTAGGGAAATCTCTGTGGTTTTCATTCTTGTATCCTGATAAATAACTGAATCAGCTCTGGATGTATCTTTAAAGATCAACTTTACTCAGATTTGAACACATTTGCAGTGGTCCCTGGGAGGAATCAATGCCTTGTAAGTGCTTCTTTGGGGGCAAAAAAGCTCTGGTGCACCTGTTTCTGGAACTAGAAGTGAGTCAGATCAGAGTTGAGCTGAAGACGGCAGGATCTGGAGTCTTACTTCCTGATATTTGGACATCTCTCCTCTGATTGGCTAACAGCAACACGACTCTACCACTGACTCCGTCTGAAGGAGTTCTGCTGTGTGGTGGAGTTGCTAATGCTAACGGTTAGCTTCTGTTTCCTGGACGCTAAACCAACAACAGCCTTCCCGTCGTGAGTCAAGATGGGTGAGTCCATGAATGTTCAGTGACAGTGTGACGTAGATCTGTCAGGATTTTCTAATCCTAGAGTTTCACCTAGAGTCTATTTTCTATCAGAAGCTGATGCAGGAGATAGGTGGAGGAGACTATTTTCATGTTCAGCTTGCATGAAAAACTCAGAGTGACTGATTATAATCAGAAATAACAACAGCCTGAGTGGCACCAACTCGATCCGAGCTCCTAAAGGTACGAGGCATAACTTCTCCAGCTTCTCCAGTGTCGACAGCAGAACTGTCCCGCTGTCTAATGGACCATGATAGCTGGAGGCTGGCATGAAGAGGTGAGACACGAGGAAGAAGGCCGATCAAAGCTCCGTCCTAGTTACGCATGGTAATTCACATGGTAATGACGGCACTGAGGTAAATGTGGTGAGACGTCAGCAGATGTGTCTGGAACCATACCTCCAGATGTCTTCATCTGTCCCCGTGCGTCTTTTCAAGGATGCACACAGATGGACCCCGCCAACGAACAGGAGCTCATTTCCTGTGGTTAGGAGACATCTCAGAGGACACGGGCGTTGTAGAGAGAGAATGGATTTGGGCCCGGAGCAATAACTCAACAAAAACAGACGCCGGTTTGACCAAATTAGCTGTTAAACATTTTAATTCATGTCTCACCTGTCCGACAGGTGTCTCTTATCAGCGTTCAGTCAACAATGAGTATTAGTTTAATTCAGATCTTACAGATTTCTGCTTCATGTTTCTATTCATCAGCTGCTGAAAACAGTCACTCAGACATTCTTATGAAGAAAAAGAATAGAAAATACACACATACATCTTTTTGCTTCACAGCCTTAAACGGAGCGTTCTCTTGCAACTAACAGCAATCAGCCGACTACGGGTGGCCAGCCACTTTCAAAAGATCTCAGGGACAGAGTTGTGGATTGACATAAGGCAGGAGATGGATACATAAAAAAGGCTTTATCAATCCCAAGGAGCTCAGTAAAGTCTATAATAAAGATGTGGCAAGTGTTTGGTAGTACTAAGACCCTTATGGATCCGGTCAGCCCTCCAAGCCATTTCACAGGTGCTCCACAGACCGTGCGTGAACCAGCTCAGTGACCTAGTGGTATGAGTATTCTCCCTGAGACTGGGAGATCATGGGTTCAAATCCACGGTCGGGTCTTAACAAAGACTCTAGAAATGGGATCCAATGCTGCCCGCTTGACACTCAGCATTAAAACCCCTTAACGCCTGCATTTATTTCCAAATGTGGAAAAAAAAATATTCACTTGTGTTTTTGCTTTCAGGTAGATGATAAATTATGTTGAGAAAAAAAATTTGACAAAAATACAGGAATGTGTTGGAAATGCATCACTGGGCTGTGGAGAATTACGGACGGTATTATGGTTGCATTTGGAGCGGAAGTGGTTTGATGCGAATTTGCGACACTCTGCATGAAGGGGCTAGCGGGTTGGATTGGGGGGTTAAACCACCGAATAGTTCTCGAGCACGACAACTGCTGCAGCTCACCGCTCCCTCAGGGGATGGGTCAAATATGGGGAAAACGAATTTAACACACCAGTGTGACGACTAATGGGACTTTAACTTTATAACACAATTTTCATTGAAGTGGGTATTTAAAAAAACAAAATAAATGTACTTATGTTTTCCTTTCTCAGTGGTACAAACATTTTTATTCAAACTGTTTGTTATTGAATCAGCATCAAACTTGATTTAAAACACTTTCAAGTTTCAACATTACTTTTATATTTTCCGACTGCTTTAATAAATCAGCTTTTTGTAATATTTCTAAATGTGTGTATTTAAATACCACGTGATTCATCCCTAATGCAGATATTAGATATTCCATCCATCCATTTTCTGTAGCCGCTTATCCGAGCAGGATCGCGGGGGGGCTGGTGCCTATCTCCAGCAGTCATCGGGCAAACAGGAGGGGTACACCCTGGACAGGTTGCCAGACCATCGCAGGATATTAGATATTGTAAATGTTAATTTAAATCAGTGTTTTCAGATATTATTTAATAAATTTACCTTAAAGGAGCTATGTGGGATATTCATCGAAATCATGGTAAAAATTGCGACTCTTTAGCGCCATGCAGTTCAGAGTAAGTATTGCAGCTACGGTGGCCCACTCAAAAAGGCAACAACTCCAGCGTTCACTCCAGCCATCTGGTTCGTTTTTTATAAAAAGCATGAGATTGATTTATTTCCAGTCTCTGTAGCCTAACCCACACACAGCATATAACTACTCAAGCAGGTAAAAAACATTTTTTAATGAGTGTTCAGTCATAATGCATAATGCCAAGCGTAGCCCCCCCCCTCCCCCGACGAGACGGTGTGCGCGCACCCCCCCCCCGCGACGAGGCGGCGCGATCCGCCACCCCCCTCAGTCTACAAGCATCACGGCTATAAACATTTCTAGGGGAAACACTGCTGTTAGCTGTTATATCAACCTACCAGTCCTGAAGGAAGCTAGCATAGCTGCCACCGATTCACACACGGAGGAGGGAAGGCATCAGCTGTGGCGTCCGGTGTCATGTGGATCAGAGCAGCGGAGTAAACGAGTCGGCCGGTCAGCCATCAGCTGATCGTGGCACACGGTATGAGCCGCAGTGAAGATCGAGATGGAGCTAACATCAACCACTGGCTGTTTAGCGATCGGATAGCCGATGAGGTTTGGCTGGAGCCGGGGACACGCTGTGGAAATAAAGTACCGGTAACTAATGCTAACGTAGCCACCGGCTAGCGGACAACTGCTGAAGCGTGTTGGGAGAGACACGGCAGGCTGCGGTAAGAGAGGAGGCTTTAATAGAAGGAACTTTCTTGAAGAAGGACTTTGGAACTGATATGTTGGGACCGGATTGGGAGCTTTATTATGAAGAAAAGAAATGATCAGCTGAGGTGAGTCAGGAACAACACTTGGAGGCTGGTGTCTAGCTGTTGCGGGCGGGGTTCTCATCATATGCAGCTGCTGAGTGTTGGAAATCAATAAGACCTGACATATTTGATGTGTCTTTTGATTTCATTGTTTGTTATTCAAACTAACAAAGTTACAGCAACGTGTAGCAGCTAGTCTCATCTCTTTAGTTGCATTGTCAGACGCCATGCTTCCACGGCGCACTGCTGCCCTCTGCTGTTTCTTTCAGGTTACAGTCATAGTGCAAACGCGTAACTCAGAGCTCGTATGTCCCTAAATAGCTACCGTATTTCAAGATGGAGGATGACCATGGAGCATTGACCACAATTTATGTATTAAAAATGTAAAATTTTAAGCTGAGAGGAATATTTAGAATTGATGTTGGTGAGAAATATTAATGAAAAAGGACAAGTTTGTGCACTGGATGCACAGAATTTTTGTAGAAATCAGGTAAAAATATTACACACTGGGGCTTTAAAACTCCCAACTAGAACATATTTATCTCAGATTTATTTGACCTTTTCAGCTTCTTTTCAAGTTTAAAGTCTGAAAATAACGTTTAGTGAACTTTTCCCCCCTACATCTGTTTTTCTTTTGCTCTAAATCCCACATTTGTATTATTTCAGTTTGATGACATCAGGTTTACTGTCTTTGTCTCAAACCATCTTTGGGAAAAGTAATAAAAAGGAAATGAAGAGACACAGGGAAGGGAAACCAGAGGAGCTGAGCCTGAGGTGGAACGTGTCGTTCCCGCTCTGAGTCACTCGGACAACGTGAACTCTCAGCAGAACTCCTGCCCCCTGCAGCAGGTTGGGAAAGCAGGTGAAACACAGGAAGTGTCAGCTCTAAACAGCGTTCTGACGTTAAATAATCCCAGCTTTACCTTCCCATCAGCGAAGATCGTCCTTTTGTGTTTATTATTATTTAGTGTGAGTGAAATTCCTCGTGTTGATTTGCAGCACTAATGCGCCATAACTCACCTCCACTACGCTGCAGCTCACTTATTAGTCACACTATGAATGAGATTATCAAATGCTACATGTTGCATTAATTAACAGCTGGTTTTATTTAGAATTATCTAGAAGGATCTGGAAAGGGGACGTTTTCTGTTCATCTGCAGCTTTTTGTCACATTAAAACTCCACTTTTAGAGCCCTGCATGAATCTAAAAACACATATTCAGACATAATTCTGTTGTTTTTAGTCATTATCTACATGAAATGAACAATTTTCTCACCTGTCATGTTTGGGTCTCTTCCACAAAGACCTCTGATCCCAATTAGGAGCTTCTAAAATCAAACTAATTACGGGATTTTTGTAAGAAAGCAGAAACCAAATTCACCTGAAAGCATTATTCTGCTGTCGCAGAAACTCACGCTTGTCTAATTACCTGCTGGAGTCCATTAAAGGTCTAAACTCCTTCAGGTTGAGAGAACATGCCAAAATATTAGCCTGTAAAAGTAAAAGTACCACATTAACACAGCCAGCTGGTGAAAACCCACTGCTGTTAAATCTGGCGAGTTACAATTCTTTTCATTATTTTATAAAGAACTACATGTTACAGATGAAATCCAATGTCATTCAGTGAATTTATGTTTTCTCTTAAGTGGTTTTCTCTCTGGAGAAGCTTCACCAGGTCTGGTTCAGCTGTGATAGCCTCCTGGAGGGAGACGTTGGCTGGCACTTTGATGCCAACCACTGAACATTCTCCCTCTCCTGATATTAACATTTAAATTTTCTTTATTATAGAATGTGCTACTACTAGTTTATGTGTGTGTGCATGTGTGTGTGTGTGTGGATACATGTGTGTGTCTGCTGTCTCTCAAGCCCTCAGTGAGTCGTGGCAGATGGATGCTCGTAACGATCCAGGTTCTGTTGGAGGTTTCTTCCTGTTAAAGGAGTTTTTCTCTCCACTGTCGCCACATGCTTGCTTAGTATGGAGATTGCTGTAAAGTCTCTGACACAACAAGTCAGTGACTCGATGCAATCTGCTGGGTTTCCTTACATCGGAATTTTTTTACTAATTGGCATAATGAACTGAACTCAGTGCACTGATAAGTAGGTTCAACTGGATTGTTTACTTTGTAAAGTGCCTTGAGGCGCCTCTTGTTGTGATTGGGTGCTATATATAAATAAACTGAATTGAACTGAATTAGGACTGGGCGATAAATCGAATTTTTATCGTTAGCGAAATTTCGGACTCTAACTGACATCATTTTTCCCATGTCAATAAATTTGATGATAATAAAAATGAAAAGATGTGTGTAAGTTGGCGACGTTCATGTCCCTTTAAGAAGCTGTACTACAGATCTGGGGGAATAATACTATCAATAAAACTGGCTGTGGAGCAATTATGCTTCCACAGCCCCATCTAGTGGACACTTTTGTTTTTGCGCATACATGTAGTTATCGTCCATTTATTGTTATCGAGGTGAACTCCTCAATGTATCGTGATATTAATTTTAGGCCATATCGCCCAGCCTTAAACTGAATAAATTCAGATTCAAATTAAATCTTCATTCTGTTACAAAACCCGGTTGTGAGCGTGCACGAGTGGAGATGAAACCACCATAAGGACCAGATCCAGGAAGATCAGCCTTGAGTCTCAATCAGTGCAACCACAGGATTAAAGGGACATTCCTGTCATTTTGAAGAGTTTTATCAGTTATTTATCTACAGTAAGGACCGTACCTGGAGACGATCCTCTGACCAAAGCAATATCTACGACTTCTCACTGTTCCTACAGACTCTGCTCACTTTTAATGACGTACGCCTGTAGGTACGGTCCTTACTGTGGATAACAACAGGTAGAACAACACTTCAAAATGAGCAGAATAACCCTTTAAAAGCTGAAGGATACTAGTTACACTATTTTTCTTTACAGTAAAACTGGGAGCACATCAGCGCACAGAGCCCTGGACTGGATGACCTTTCCACCTGATGGGCGGGAGACATCCTCCATCACTGCTCACAAGGTCAGAGCAAACAAGCCAAACAAGGAACAACACGCTTCAGAAGTTTATTCTAATGTCTGGACGGGTTCTAGGAGAGGATCATTCGTAAAGATGAAAGAATGAACAAACAAAAATGACAGTTTTATAAATGTTTTTCCAGAGTTTCTGAGTTCCAGGCAGCGCTCAAGTGTCTAAGTCCTCTTGGTCTCATGTTCCAGCAAAGCTTACTGGTTTCCTGTTGGGAAATTTATATTTCAGAAGTTATTAACTCATAAGATGCAAGAGACAAGGATGTAAAACTGTTGAGATCATATGAGGGTCTACCTGCAGAGCTGTAGAGTTCCAGGTGTGTTTCCACCTGAGAAGGTGGAGTAAATGTGGTGCAAATCAAAGAATTATTGTGATTTTTTTTATCCATAATGGAGCGTCTCTACTGTCAGTTTCCTCCTCCTGCTCTATGCTCCCCCCCTGTGAGGAGCAGAGTTCACACCAGGAGATGCAGATGTTTCAGTGGCAGCAGCATCAATATACACCACGCAGGTTCATCCAACAGCAGCCCCGAACAAAAACCAAATGCTGTGTGAACTTTAGTCACAAGCATCATTTGTCTGCTGCGGTTTCATGCAGCAGCTTTTGTCCGAGGGAGCAGGAAACGTTATTGATCATAATGAATCCCAGCGTGATGCCAGCTTGTTAACGGATTTGTGAATCGTAGCGTCGGGTGGTTTTTTACACGCCGAGCAGGACGTGTGTGGGTTTATCTGAAAGGCTGGGGAGAGAGAAAAGCTCTGATGCTTCTGAACACAAAGTTCACTTTGCATCATGTGAGTTTTAAAGAGCGTGAGTGGGCAACACCAGGTCGAAGGAATAAACAAGAGAAATCCTCAGAAAACATCGTTAAGTTTCCCATCGCCACCTGGTTTTTATTCAGCTACTTACCGAGACATTCCCTCCTCTCCGGATTTTATCAGACTTGGTCAATTAAGTTGACCGGCCATCTCGTGTGCGTCTCCGTCAAAGTGCTGGCGGCTCTTGAAAACGCCTTTTTCATCTTCACTTTCAGACACATTCCAGCGGTTTACAGATTGCCAGGAATTCAATTTGTGCCACTGAAATGTCCCGTGCAATTCTGCAGCAGATCAGAAGGTGAGATGGGACTCTCCCTGAAAAAGGACCTCTGGCTGCCTCACAACAGCTGCAGGAATCGCTCTTGTCAATCTGAATTGCTACATGGGGAAAAGGTTTCACAGGAAGCAGATAACACATAAACGCCGTGACCAGGAATTGAATCCTTGTGCCTCAAACTGGAAACCTGCAGTTAGAATCAGCTGACCGCTTTCTACCAGATCAAAGTTTGCTGCTTTAACCTCATTTGTACCATGTGGTGGTTAAATTACAATTTCTCACACTAATCTGGTCGGTGAGTGTGTGACGCTCTGCAGCTTTGGAGCCGCACTTCAATGATTTCCTAATAGTGTAGCGAGATGCTCTGAACACATCACTTCTGTCACTATCAGTCGCATCAAGGTGTCAATCACATGGCAGGGCAGCGGAGGCAGCGGCGCCGTCACGGCACAAACTAAAGTGAGCTGATGTTTGTGAGGAGATAATGAAATGCTGTATCACACAGACATGTTGGGTCTTATGCAACAAGCCGAGCCTGCAGCAGCAGGTTTGCTGTGAGGTTTTAGAGAGGAACTTAAAAGAGCAGAAGGATGAATTTATTTTAACGTAAAGAAAACAAAAGGTGATGCAGAAAACGTCTTTGGGAGCAGGCATCTCAGTTGTGTTTCCATTATTGGACCTTCAGGGTAATTTTACCAGAACTTCATGGCACGGGCGTGTCTCCACTTCAGCGGGACGGCTGAAAGGACCGTTTTCTGGGCAATGTTTAGGAATCAGTGGAGTGGAACTTTTAGTTAACTTAGCTGATTGGTTGTAACTCAGTAGGGTTAGGGACATCGGCAGATGTCGCCCAAAACAATTCTACTTGTACAGTTGCAAGAGTTGTCGGTGAATGGAAGGAAAAGAAAATAATCAGCATTTATGCAAAAATGCAGCAGAAATCCCCCAAAAAGACGTCATTGAACGCCACATTTTATATCACACAGCCGCTCTCCCGGCCCTTTGGAATGATTAAAACACAGCGTACTTTGACAGAAAAACTTTTAATGTTATTAATGTCCATGGACGCTTTTTAGCACTGATCAGTGACATCACTCACTGCCAAAATGGTCACGATATGCTGATGCCTTAGCAAAGTCCTGAAAGGGCTGAATTTATCCTCACAGATCTACATCACACTGTGAAATAGCATTCATGGACTCACGACGGGGAAGGCTGTTGTTGGTTTAGCATCCAGGAAACAGCAGAGAACGTCTCGGCTAGTAGAAGCTAACCGTTAGCATTAGCAACTCCACCACACAGCAGAACTCCTCCAGGCTTGTGTTATTTGTGGAGATAAAACATAAAAGTTGCGTTGCTGTTCTCCAATCCGGGGAGAGATGTCCAAATATCAGGAAATAAGACTCCAAATCCTGCCGTCTGAAGCTCAGATCTGATGTGGGAAACATTTAGGTCAGCGAAATGGTGCAACGGTATATTTTTCCCCCCAAGAACAACTAACAAGACATTCATTCCTACCAGAGACCACTGCAAATGTCATCATCACTTGATAAACATAAATAATAAATTCATTTGGAGAAATACCATCACACCTCCCCATTTATGCTGACTTACAGTTACTATGCAGACGTCCCGCCCATGGGACGTAACTACTATCAACCACATTACAGCTATGTGACCAGGTACAGGACGTTAAAGGTTAGTTTTGCTGTTTTGGTCAATTTTAACAAAAAATAATTCAAATAATCACTCAATCAAAATCTTATGCCATACTTTAGAGATGTTTTCATCTACAGATGTGTGTTTAATGATTATTTTCTGAGACGTTCATTAAAATCCATCATTTCCTATATCATGCAGAATCCCCGTTTTCTGAAAATTTGACCAAGTTCTACTATTATTTTGCACTTTGTTTTTTTTAATTAAAAAGCTCGTATGGCGGGACATTCGTTCATTGCTGCTAAGTTTAGTTTTAATTTCTACACCGTCATGGTTGCTAGGCAACATGGTCAACGATGAGGTAGGGCTGGAATAAATATGGAGGCTAGACCGTCCAAATTCACAGCCGTAAACTTCCGTTCTACGTCGTGCACCGGTGAGGACGAGTCCTCAGAAGAATGCTGCCCCTGAATTTAGACACAGCTGTGATCAGGCTAGTGTGTGTCGCATCTAAAAGAGTCCAGACAGAAACAATCCTAGTAAATATGTTCTGTTCTGAGTTTATCCAACAGATCTTGCCCTTCAGGAGCTCATCGTATCGTCCACACGGAGTTAACGGTGAAGAAAACGTTAAAGCCTCAAACATTTGTGGACAAACTGCTCCCCCTTTGTTCACTCACGCATCTTTAAACAGTCTTACTGATGCTGTGGGTGAGTTACACCTAGACACAAGCAGTTTTTCTGCCTAAATGGTTTTCTGACTTCACGGTTATTATGATCCTGAAACAGGAAATAAAGCAGAAAGCAGCCGGCACCTGTTGCAGGGCCTAAGTAATCCGGTGAGGGTGATTTCTCCCCACCTACCTACTTACGGCAAATTGACGCGGCCATAAATTGAGTCGGCTGCAGCGAAAGAAAGCACAAAAGGAAATGGGGCTGTTGGATTATTGAAAAGTAAAGAATGGCAGGCGCAATTGGAGCGGTTCTCTCAGCAGCACCTTTGGGCCTCGGGGTTCCTGCTTAAATAAAGTGTGCATTCACTGGGCCTCGCAGACTCACATATCCTGAAATATTATCCATAAAACGTATAGTTTCAGAGAGGAGTCAGCCTAAAGGAGGGCTTGGAAGGCTCCTGAGACATTTACAGCACATAACTACACACTAAAGGAAGTAATGACATATTTGTGTGGGAGTCAATTGGGATTTTTGCTTCTATAAAGACGGAGAGACCGGGAAGCCGGTTTGTTTATAGGCAAACGCAGCCTGGTGGCAAGTAAACGCTGTTCGGCAGAGCGTGACAGCAGCCGCCTTCCTGATCACTCCCAGGCACGTACCCGAAGGATCGCTTAGCCCACACAGTGGCGTCGGCTCTGTTTGTTGTTTTTCTGCTTATTTCTTTAAGTCTCATCTCGCAGCAGGATGTGCTAACTAACAGGTCTGAAAGCACACAGATTAGACTCCACACACATTCAAATTGGATGTTCACAACCTGATTTAGAAGCTTGCATTGTAATCACAGCTTTACATGAGAGGAGCGAGGCCAACACACAAGGTGCACGTCGGTGAAGCCAACGGAGGAAACGGGAGAAATGAAACATGAAATGAAGGCCTGCTCCTGCACGAATGGATCACACGTGAGATGATTGGAGCGAGTCGGATTTAAGCGTGTGGGAGGTGAGAAGGTTTAACTTGATTTGTGAAAAATGTGCAACTTAGAAACAAAACAGGCTTTAAATTACATTCACAGCAGGTGCAAACACTGTTAATGCAAATATAGGTGTCACCTTCAAATTTCAATTCTACACATCCTGATTATTTCCCTTGTTCCAGACATTCCCGGATTATAATTCCAGGTTGTGACTCTACAGAAGTTCCATTATATAGTAAACTATTAGGTCTTTTACATGCAAGTCAGGAAAATACCAACAAATATCAGCTGGAAATGTTTCTCTTAATTTGGAGAAACTCAATCAGGATGAAAGTCACAATAATAATAATTTTAGTAAGTGGTGGGAGAGAATGACGGTCCACACTCCAGATCGGTAGGTGGCGGTAATTTACCTCATGTTGTTTGCAGGCCTCCGTAGTTCGCTGATTTAGCTAAACGACAACATCCACTTAAAGGTGGAATATGGAACACCAAAGCGACATCTAGTGTGTGGAGGTTGTCATTGCAACAATAGAACAAGGTTTGCAGCCGTCGGAATTCCAGGCTCAGTGTCGATACGTGAAGTGAGCAGCCAGCACCGTGTCCATGACGACCTAAACTCACTCTGGTTTTAGATCTTTTATGGTCGCTCCTCTTCTGAGAAGGATAACGACATCTTCTGGGCTCAGAAGCAGCTGCTTGACTTGTCGAGTCCGCCATTTTCCACAGAGCCAGCCTCGCTGTGCTGAGCGGACTGTTCACCATATTTGGCAACCCGCAATGGTGCCCTCTAGTGGCTGGTAGATGCAAACATAAACCCAGTGTCGTGCCGTCAAATAAATATTTGATTATTTTTTATTAAAATATAGCTTTTAAAGGAAATACTTCTTATTGACTTGTTCCATATTCAAACGTTTCAGTACAAAAAAAACTATAACTACCAGAAAAACTTCAAGTTGAAAAATTATGTAAAATCTAAGCTCAATATTATGAAATAATTTTCTATTAAAATGTGTTTATTAATATAACATTTTATTTCAAAAGTCATTTTTTCATAATAATCCAAAATATTATTGAGGCGTTTTTATTTAATTCTTTCAGTTTTTATTACATAACCTCTTTTTAACAAAGTCAGCTTTTATTTCATAATAGTGTTTTTTCCATGGCTGATTTATTTCATAATGAGACTTTACAGCAGATTTTACGTAACATTCTGTTATTTCACAATTTCATTGTCAGATTACATAAGTGTCTATTTATTCTTGTAGATATTTATTTCATAATGTCTTATTTATTTATTTAATGTTGAATACTTTGGAGTTCCATAAAAAATGTCCAAAGCCAAGTGTCCATTACCAACCATCGTTACCTTTTATGCATATCATACGCTACCAGTGTGTGTTCCCCTCATTCTGCCATCTTTACTTGTTCTTCTCAAGCAAAAACCGTGATTTGGGTTTATTGCACTCCTCTATTTTACCCTACAGAAACTAATAATCTCATGTTTGTATCAAACTGCATCTGGTTCATTTCAAATAAAATAAAACCAGAAATAATTTCCAGGTTCAAATTTTTGTGTTTTTCTTTTTAAGGAGCCATTTGAAGGTACTTCTCTATCTGCTTTCTGAAATTACCTCTGGTTGTTTTCAGGTTTTTCCATCTTACCAGAAAGTTTAGAAGAAAATTGATCAACTGTGAATCTCATCATGACAATGATAACAATGAGGTTATTAGAAGTGCTGCTGACACTTTAGTAGTTCCACGTGAAATGGATTTTAGCAGAACTGCACTTCAGAGTCTTATTTAGTCTGAGGATGCCTTTTGTTGGAGCAGAAGTGGAACCACTTAGAGAGAAAATGGATGCAGCACTTCTTTTGCATCAGATGAGGACAATAACCTTGAAAAATATCAAAAACAGGTCATGAATATTGGTTGTTTTTTACCCTTAGAAAAGTCTAAACGCCTTCAGAACCAACCAAAGGTTACAGGAACCAGTCGTCGTCATTGAACCAGCCTTCTGCCCATTCCCACTCTTCCCCATGCATTTATAGAGTTAGCATGTTCTGTTCATGCATGTGTGGACTTCCTCTGGTTTACTCATGCATGCAAACATGCGTGTTAGTTTGGTGACTCTAAATTAGGGGTAGACCCATGTGTTGGACAGATATTTACCATTTATCTGCATCGGCTGATGTACCTCCTTAATAAAGCCAATTTAATGTCAGGCACATCCCCGGGCAGCCTGGTGCCGCTGCAGAATTTAATTTAAATGTACATTTATGCTCCTGAATAATACAATAAATGCTCAAAAACATTATTTTCAACTACAATTTATTTTTATTTACAAGTTTTGAATATTTAATACTTGATCGAGCACAATATTAGGATTTAAAGGTGTCGTTCACTGAAAAAACACCTTTTTTTTAAATGATTATTTCTGATTATAAATGATCACTCTGAGTTTTTCATGCAGGCTGAACATGAAAATAGTCTCCTCCACCTATCTCCTGCATTAGCTTCTGATAGAAAATAGACGGTGAAACTCTAGGATTAGAAAATCCTGACAGATCTACGTCACACTGTCACTTAACATTCATGGACTCACCCATCTTGACTCACGACGGGGAAGGCTGTTGTTGGTTTAGCGCCCAGGAAACAGCAGAGAATGTCTCGGCTAGTAGAAGCTAACTGTTAGCATTAGCAACTTGGCAGAACTCCTCCAGGCTTGTGTTATTTGTGGAGATAAAACATCAACGTTGCAGAGCAAACAGTCAGTGGTAGAGTCGTGTTGCTGTCAGCCAATCAGAGGAGAGATGTCCAAATACCAGGAAATAAGAGTCCAAATGCTGCCCTCACTTCTAGTTCCTGAAACAGGCACACCAGAGCTTTTTCCCCAGAGAACAACTTACAAGGCATTCATTCCTACTAGAGACCACTGCAAATGTGTTAAAAATATGAGTAAAGTTGATCTTTAAGTCTTCATTTGGGACTTTATAAGTAGATCAACACAAAAAGGCTGAAAAGTCATGAAATCATCACATTTCACCAACCATATTTCACTTATCTAGTTCCCAAATGTTCCCAAACATTCTGAATTCTTTGCTTTCATACAGACTATTAAAGCTAAACTTAACAGAAGATTGTTACCAGAAAACTTGCTTCAAGTTAGAAATATAAACAGTAGGGAGTTACATATTTTATTATTCGCGGCTCACATCTCCTGTCATGTCACGTTGACACTGCTCCACAACAAGGCAGGAATGCAGCGCCATTAAACCCTTTCTCTCCATAGATTGTGACAACAGCAGCTTTTTTCTGTTGTGGTTGAGCTCAGACTTGTTCTACCTGCTGCTCTGAATGTCTCACAGAACAATGCTACTTATGTTAGAGACGGTTTTAGTGAGTTTTTCCAATAAGAAACATTCTGCAAAGGTTCTGTTGAGGCTAAAAGATGGCTAAAGATGTGTTGATCTTTTTTTTTACATTCTTTGTCTGATGAATAGAATTTAAAAACATAGTTACAGTTAAAACAAATGTAAGCTGCAAGGTTAGAGGTTCTATTAAAGGTCTACCCCCACAGAAAAACATGTCAAGTGTGTAAAGGCCCAGCTCGTCAGCGTCAAGGTTCAGAACGTTTACTGCAGTCGGAATAAAATGGGATGTTCTGGAAGTCATTGTCCTGTAACGTGTCTCAGAGGACAGTGGTTGAAGAGCATGGAATGTGGGGTGGGTGGGGTCAGAGGTGATCATGTGGGCTCTGCTCAGTGTCCTTTGGTGGTGTAGTTGATGGGGGTGGGGCTGAACCAGTAATTGACTCTGTAATGATGCACTGGAATCACAAATGGGGAATTAGGATAAAGTACCCCCCCATAACACCCACCTGTTGACGAAGGAGGAGCATCAGCTCTACTCAAAGCCCCTCCCAGATATCCAAGCGCCTCACCTTATTGACCATTTGCACCTATGTCACCTAATCACATGGGTCCACCATATTGGTTGGCAAAAGCATGTAAACAGTGAGCAACACGAGTACTAGACAAAGGGAAAAGTAGCGCCTGTAATAGTTTTTTTGTTGTTGTCGTTTTTTGCGATGTTTAGCCTGGCTTCAACTAGTTCAAGCCCAAGGGGGTAGTGCACCTAGGTTGGGCAACGGTGAATTACGGGAGATAACTGAGGTTGTGTTTTTGCCAGTTTAGCCTAGTTTCTACTGGTTCAAGCCCGGGTCACTTGTGGGAATGTTTAACACACCTAGGTGGTGTTCATAGAGAGCGGTATTTACAAAAGTTAAGTGTTAGCTAGCTTACGAATGTTAGCTTACATTCTCCCTGCTGCTATCACTGGAATCCCACAGTATTCACTCATATCAGCGATATGCTTGAGGTATTTTGGCTACTGCAGTTCTCCGTACCTGTTTCCTGATTACACAGGGGAGGTGTTTGGCCCATCTCTCCACATAAACAGGATAAACAAATCTCTGTCGGCAGCCATGGTGAAAAGGCTCGCCGAAACACGTCCCCAAATAATTAAAAACCATGACGCCAACCGCAAAGATTAGGGCCAAACGTTACCCAGAGGTTTCCTGATTGAGCAGATGTGAGAATATATATATAATGATGTTTAGAGATGGCGCAAGCTAGCCGCTAGCGTTAGCTGCGTCGCTAACCCTAGAACTATACTGGTTGTATATTTATATTGATTTAAACATTACTGAGTCATCTTGTTTCTTGTTTGAAATTATATAGATATTTTAAAAATATTAAGATATCGCTCAGCCCTAAATATGTCCGCTTTAATGGAAAAGTCCATTTGTGCCCATTAGATTGGTCAATCAGCCTGTTTACACAAAGATCAATCACAAGACTCAAGTCCCCAAAGAACAAGTCCAAGTCAAGTCATAAGTCTTTGTTTCCGTGACTCAAGTCCAACTTGTAGACAGGGGCGTCCTACTGGGGGGAAAAGTGGACCTGACTACCCAGGGCCCAAGAGGGGAGAGGGGCCCATGTTTCCCACGACCCCCCCGTTTTTATTTAGAAAACATTGTGTCCCCTTTGTGTCAATTTGTTTCATTATATTGTTGTTTCCAACTAAATATGGGAAAATCGAACCAGACTTTATGTCAGTGTTCGTTTTCCCCAAAGGAGGAGCTAAATCTAATCAATAGAATCCACTTTCTACAAACAGAACACCCATAAGCTGTAAATAAACGTGAGGCCGTAAAATAGACGCTACACGTATCCAGAAAAACACACAGTGACACAACGCAAGATATTCACAGAAGCAGCCGGCGTTTAGATTAAAGCCCAGACTCACAAACAAGAAGTACCACTTAGTTCAAACCGTATGGAGCGGTGCTAGCCGCTAACGAGGCAGCATGCTATTTCCTGAAGCCAAAAGCTAAAATGAGGCTTACCTGCAGGTTATAGCCATAATCCGTGTGGTGTAGTAAAAATAATCCACTCGGTTCGTGAAATTCTACATCCCAACGTAAAAGCTTAGCTGATCAGACTGTTTGCTGGCATTGTTTTGCCAAAGACTATATAAGAGTTTGCCCGCCCGCATTCATCATTTTCCTGTTTACGTGGATTCTCTCCCTGTGATTGGTTAACACGAAAGCCAGCCAGCTGAAAAAAACTCAACAACAAGCAATTCGATTGGCTCAGGTTTCACACATTGGAACCTACTAGTAGCGTTTGCTACGTCAGGTTTTGAAGCAATTAACTTTATTTGTCACTGATGATTTCACAATTATAGCAAAGATGGCTAAAAGGTTGGACAACAAAAAAATATTCAGTGGAAGTAGTGTGTTGCTGCCGTGACTTGCCGTGAATTGGCACAGATGGAGCCACACTGTGCCAGCCTGTGGAAAGTTTTCCCCTCAGGGCGGGGTGAACAACCTGACCAATCAGCGATCTCCTCCCCCTGGTCTGAGCAGAATTCACCCGGTGAGGCGGCGACGATCGCTAAAAGATGCGACCAACCGCTCTCCTATTCTTTCTCGTTGTGGACGGTTTGGGGACCCACTGCACATGCGCCAGTTAGCCCATATTAAGTCAATGGTAAAGATTGCTGCGCCCGCGAGAGGACACGTGACAAGTACGTTGATGATTCGGCCGTGTTAAAAGTAAAAAAAACATTATTAAACACAGATTACACACAGCACTTAGTCCACATGGTGTATAGATCGTTTAGTTCACTTTTTATGTTTTTTAAAATATATTTTGTGATTCCTATCTTCTTCTTCTCCTTCCTGTGAGTGGTGGGGCGGCGCCCTAGCGCCCCCTATGGACGAGCCGCCACTGGTATTAGCAAAGCTTAACATCATGAACCACATGGCCCTTTAGATGCAGCAGCAGGGCCCTCATTCTCTCCAGATAGCACTGAGATTTCACTTTTATTATGCTGGCATTTGTATTTGCTCAATATAGAGGTTAAATCGTTTATTAACGTGTCTTACAGCATGACAAAAAATCTGCACGAGAGATATTAAACAAGTGAGCGTGTGGGCCCACCTATGGCTTGTACCTAGGGCCCAGAATTTGGTGCTACGCCCCTGCTTGTAGACTGGAGTTTTTATTTTATTGTCAAACAACTTTGTCTTCACACCTGACCGACTCGACCCAACAGCAACTAACCAGCTAAAAATCACCAAACATTTCTGATCCACGGGTTCTGACAGGACAGCAACGTGTAGACTCGAGACACGTATCAACCTGGTATTGCCTCCTGTACAATTCCTTCATTCAGACAGATAGATAAACCATTTACTCATCTCATAGAGAGAAAATCACACTTTGTTCAAATTCACTTTAAATTCAGTAGCATCTGTTTGCTCTAAACAAAGCTGATTCCAATGAGCAGCTTGCAGTTTTGCTCAGCGTGGCCTCGACAGACAAATGGCAGATTACGAGGCCTTGATGGTGCAGAGAGGAAGCAACAGAATCTGGTGAATAAAATCTGCGTTCAGGATGAAACTGGGTGTTGCCATGGCTATGAGGATGCAAATATAGATCCCTTCAACACCACTAAGAAGTAGTGTCAGACTGCATGGAAGACAGCATATGTGTTTGAGTTTCTCTCACCCATTTGGAGGGCGTCATGTGACCACCACATCATTAATCAGTGACAAGATCTTTGATATGTTGTGTTTGTGCGTGAAAATAAAGAAACTCACAACAGCATGATGTTGCCATGGAGCATCGTTTTCTAATTTCCCTGCTTAATTGCTTTTATTGGACTCCTGCAGGTTGCTGCGTGTCTCTGGATGCTCAAACTTCTGGGCCTGGGAGACGATATGTCAGCCCGAATCCATCCCAGTGACAGACTGAAGTGCTTAATGGCTGACATTTCATCATGTAAATAAAGCCGTCCCCATGCGTGTCTTACATCCATCTGAGCAATATGCCACACTCCCTCGATGAGAGTTCTCTGTACCTGGAACCTTTTTCCTCTGCAGCTCCATTGAGCAGGAATCTGTATGATCCCTCTGAGATCTGGAGAGATTTTATTTTAGTTTTTAAACATTCTTTGTTCAGAAGATAAATTTGTTATAAACACTTCAGTTATATTTGCCTTAAAGGGCACAGATTACGCTAAAATCACCTGTAGCATCCTTCTGCGCTGCCGTGTGGGTCTCTACTGCCTCTATAAACACCTCGACATGTGACATCACACGCCCCCGGAAGAAGACGGCACACCCCCGTTGACCTCCACTGTTATTATCTGTTAGTTGTCAATAAATAATGTATTCTATAGTTGGCATCACCACACAAGCGCTGCTAGGTGCTATAGTGGTAGACAAACTAACTGCATTTGCCAATTGAAAAAACACGGTCAGAGCGCTTGGACGTCAAAATTGAGACTTTTATGCACAAACAGTTACTCCTTGACTCATTGACATTGGAGCTCAGTGATCTTTTGAAAGGAATGATGATGAATTCCAAACACATCAGGTCAAAAAATAAGAAATTTTGTGTCAAAATATGACATGAGGATGAAATTTGTGCACAGGAACCAAACTGCTTTGTTTTTGTCTCTTTTTGCTGAGCATTGAGCTCCTGGTCCTACCTGCTGTTATTCTAGCTTAAATGTTTGTTTTGCTGCTGCATCAAATTCACAGGAAATTAATTTTCTTGTTTCCTCACCAGTTGTTAGTGTCTGACTAATAGTTTAGAGTGAAAATGCTCGCGTTTGCTGCAGGAACATCTCAGAGCTTTAACCTTAGAGGGTAAAACTTGACATCTTTTAAGGTGGAACTGTGAATTAATCACCTCAGGTGTGCAAGATTAACAATGCAAATATAAATACTAGATCTAAATATTGGTGCTTTCCAGACTCATAAAAATGTACTAAAAGATTTAGATACTTTTCAGTGGTAATGTATTGATTAGGATCTTCATTCCTATAGGTGGTAAAAATATTAATAACATTAACATAATTTTATCACCTCTAGATTATTTAATAGGAAACTTTAGTAGGAAAAAAACTTTAAAGTAAAATTAAACAAACTCCTGAACTTGTTTTCATTGCTTCTGTTGTTATTAGGATCGTGTCAATAAAACCAGCATCCATAAAAAAAAAACATGAATAAATTTAAAATGGCTGTTCCATATCAGCCGCTCCTACAAGGCTGCCAGCAACACTCATGGCTTTTCTGGTCTTTTTACTGGTCTCCTGAAACATTCACCCCATGCCAACGGTCTCAGTTAATCAGCTGTTGCCTCGATTGTTGAGCTGATGGAGTCTGCGGCACAAAAACGTCTTCAGATCAATCCTCTGCTTCCCACAGGGCAGTGCAGTCCACCTACACACCTCAACACAAGTTCTCAGCTGCTCTCAGATCAAATAATGCACATGTAGGAACAAAAGGTTGGCCAAGATGACAAAGTAAACCCCAGAAATGGATGAAAAGTACAGATGCACGGTTTTAGAGAAGGTCAGAGACTGATGGTGGGAACCAACCTGGGTCAGGAGCACGTCAGAGGCCCCGTGTGTGTGTGTGTGTGTGTGTGGGGGGGGTTTGTATGTTATGTGTGTGCACGTGTGATGAGTATATGTGTGGGTGTGTGTGTGTGCCTGTTTCCACGTGTGTGTGCACATGTGTATGTGTGGTTGGATGTGTGTGTGGAGTGTGTGTATTTATCTGTGTGTGTGCACGTGTGCGTATTTGTGTGTGTATTTATGTGTGTGTGTATTTATGTGTGTGTGTATTTATGTGTGTGTGTGCACGTTTGTGTGTGTATTTATGTGTGTGTGTGTGCACGTGTGCGTATTCATGTGTGTATTTATGTGTGTGTGTATTTATGTGTGTGTGTATGTGTGTGTGTGTGTGCATGCATGTGTGGTGTGTGTGTGTGTGTGTGCATGCATGTGTATATGTGTGGTTGTGTGTGTGTCTGTTTGCACGTGCTTGTGCATATGTGTATGTGTGGTTGGATGTGTGTGTGTGTGCGTGTGTGTGCATTTATGTGTGTGTGCACGTGTGTATTTATGTGTGTGCATGTTTGTGCATTTATGTGTGTGTGTATTTGTGTGTGTGCGTGTGTGTGCATTTATGTGTGATTGTGTGCACGTGTGTATTTATGTGTGTGTGTGCATGTTTGTGCATTTATGTGTGTGTGTGTGTGTGTGTGTGTGTGTGTGTGTGTGTGTGTGCGTGCGTGTGTGTCCGCTCATATACAGTAGTTTCTGTAGGCAGCAGATAAAACCAATCACCAACTTTCATGAGTTGTAATTATGACCTCCAGTCCAACCGTCTGATGCTTTATGGTTGGGGGTTGTTCTTTCTTCATGGATGAGAGGTTAAACACCAGGAGAACCTATCTGACATTCGGTACGATGTACTGTTTACGTTTCAGTAACCCTTTCACTTTTTCTCTGTGGTTCATATTTGACACATGGCTTTATTCATACAGCAGTTAGCATGCATGTTTACTGATTACAGCAACAACGCCACAGATCCCCCCCCCCCCCCCCCCCCCCCCCCCCCCTTTCATGCCTCCAAGTGACTCAACTGCAGAAATGGGAGCAATTTATTGTATTCTCAAACAAGCCTGTTCACATCTTTAAATCAAACCAAGTGCCTCAGCAGAAGTGTTATTTTTAAAGCAGGCATCAAGTGAAGAGAAAATCTTGGAACTGTTTTTGACATTCAGGATTTTTCAGCCACCATATCAGCCTTAAGACAGTTTCTATGTTAAGCCACTTGTCTGTATGGGATGGGGGGTGGGGGGGTGGGGGGTAAGGTCACAATAAATGACTCACCTTAAATCAGAACTCAGGCCTTATTGTTTTAGATCATTTAAATATTCTAACAGATTATAATTTACAGCTTCCATCCATTACAAAAGGTGTTCCACAGGGTTGTTGCTCTTTTTGTTGTCCTCATCGAATTGAACTAGAACACTTATGTATGCTGATGACAAGTTAGTTTCTATTATTCTATGAATCAAAAGTTAGAAATCTTTAACACCCTGTGAAAACTTTGGGGCACTTTTGAAAACTGTTGCTGTGAATTAGAAGTTTAAAACATGTATCACGTCCTCCTGAGCCAGACCTCAACATGTTGGCGTCTTTGATTAAAATCGTAATAAAGAATAGAAAAACTTTTGTGGCATCTTGAATTCATGAGAAGTAAATTTCCAGTGATTTTGTTTCTGTGCAAATTCATGCAAAGGAAACCAAATCAGTTTTCTCATCTCTGCAAAGACGGGTCTATAAAGAAGTATTTTAGGGATTTGCTGATCCAGAATCTGTGGTGACAAATTATCATCAGCATTCCTGAAGGGCTTTCCCTAATGTCTAGGAAAAAAGGAATGTTGTATTGTGATAATTTTTTCCTCAACATACTCCAGCCATTACAGATTCCTGGAACTCTTCTGAATTTAGTTTTCCTACATCAGGGACTGAGGGACACGTGTGACAAAGCAGGGCTGGGCGATATGGCCTAAAATCAACATCACGATATATTGAGGAGTTCGCCTCGATAACGATAAATGCACGATAACTACATATGTGCAAAAACAAAAGTTGTCCAGTAGATGGGGCTGTGGCAGCATAATTGCTCCACAGCCAGTTTTATTGATAGTATTATTCCCCCAGATCTGTTTATATACATTATTTTTAATTTTTACTTTAAAAACTTCAAACTAAGTACTAAGAACTTTCAGTTGTTAAGATTGATTGAAAAACCAAACTGAACAAGTAGAAAAGTAAAATAATTAAAATTGCACGCCGTTACCCGTGGAGCGAGCAGCACCGAGCAGAGAGCAACCACAAGCAGCGGCGGCCCGCGAGTAGCGAATCACTCAGAGCCACAAGCTAAAAGCATTCCGATGCTTCCATATTTGAATCAGCCTCCATTTCCTGTTTTTTCCTTCTTCTTACTGGATGGGTGGAGTCACGTGACTAGCTGTGATGCGGACTCCACTGCTCTGTGCCACATCTTCTTAAAGGGACATGAACATCAGTAACCTACTCTTGTCTTTTCATGTTTTTATTCCCGAATTTACCGACATGGGAACATTCTGTAACGATAAATTTTTATTTTTTATTGCCCAAATTTTGGAGAAGTTGACAAACAAATTGCCAGTTTGGTAGCTAAATACCACAGGACACGTGACCCTGATCCGTAACGGAGAAACGATATTTAGCATGTTTTTCCCATGAGCCCATGTGGCGAAACATGTTGAAGATGCTCCAAACTCTCACTGAAAACATGTTTCTAGTGTAACTCATGTAATTATCTCATGTTTTCAATGTGATTTCCACATGTGAAGTTCATGTGTTCATAAAACATCCGACAGTTTCCCTCTAACTGGAAAAAAGAGATTTCAGATCTTCCTGTTTTGTTCCCGGTGTTCCGTTATGAGCCGCTCTGACTGCCAACATGGTTTGTAGACGTGGAAGTTTGTGTTTTAAATTTGAACTGTTTTGATTTAACAGTGATTCAGCTTTAATGTTGGATGTTTTGTTATTAAGTAATTAGGATTGTGTCTTCTATTTGGTTTTTTATAGGTAACTGCATTTTAAAGCGCTCCTTTACCCAATAAACGTCTGATGATTGACCACACGCTGTTTATGTCCCCTGATGTAACGTAAAGTTTTTTTTGGAGATGTAGACAAAGCGCTGCATGAGGGACATCAGGTATGAGACGTGTCCCTGTGGGACAGTGGGACGTGCAGCATCAGCAGAAAAGACTCGGACTCAGAATCTAAATTAAAAATGAGACCATTCCTCATCAGCCGGACTCTTCTGGTTTTATTTACTCTGATTTGAATACATTTTGAATCATTTTTAGTTGAATTTATATTTATTTTTATTCATTTATTCTGTTTTTGAGAAACCTTCATGTTAAAACTGTCAGTGTGACCTTCCTGTAGAGGTTTTAGAGGAACGGGACGTAGGAATGTTGTTGTCTTGGATTCTGTTTTCTTCGACCAAATTTCACAGTCAGGGTCTTTTCTGGATCAGCTGATCTGAGCTCAGGTCTCAGACACACCTGAGGGGAAACTTTCTGTCTCACATGAAAACCTGCTGCAGTATAAACAGGGGGGGGGGGGGGGGGGGGGGGGTCATGGTTCCCCAGCAGCCTCACCTCTCCCACAACCTGCAGAGCTCACTCACATCGTTCCAGCAGCTCATGAAGCTCATGGATAACACTCAAAATCTCTCAGACACCCCCCGCACGCACCACGCACGCGCACACACACCGAAATTAAATCTACTGGACTCCCTCACATGCACAAGCTCACGCGCACGCGCGCACACATCCAGCAGCGCAGGTTAGTCTCGTGGCCAGCTGACTGCCGGAGAGCGCGCGCCCTGCTGCGTACCGGGCCAGGCAGACATGCCGGGTGACTTACGCTGCTGTTCTGGCCGGACCAGTGCACCATCGCCTGGTTGTGGGACGAGTCTCCGGTCAGGGCGAAGGTCGAGCTGTTGAGTTTGGGTTCGTCCTGCCTCGCGCCGCTGCCTCTGCGCTCCTCTCCGCTCCAGCGCAGCTCGGAGCGCGGAACTCTGCGCCCCGCCGCACCGGGAAGTCGGACTTCATCACCGTCGCTGTTCCTCCTCGCGCCCTGAGACCCCACAGCATTCCTGGCCTCGTTCTGGAAACTCGTTTTGACCCGAGGAACTTTCCTCTCCTCGCCGTCTCCACCTGGCGCGCGCAGGTTCTCTGTACTCCGAGTCTTTCGCGCGTATTCCGCCCGATCCAGAGCGCATCCGGCGAAACCAGCGGCGCAGGGGAGCCGCCGACTCATCCCGGTCCAGTCTCCGTTTCCCCAAACTTGTCCCTGTAGCCCCGGTACCGGTCCTCTCAGGCTAAATTTCAGCAGTAATTCCTGTCCGCGCCACTTGTTCCCAGGCTGGCACGACCTGCAGGTTATTTCAGCCTCGGCGGTGCGGAAGACGCAGGGCGCCGCGAGGATCAGCATCCAAAGCGCGCGGTGCCACTTTGGGTAGAACCCGACCTCCCGCTCCATCTCTGGACGCTCCGGAAGCTGGAAGTCCGTTTTCCCGGTTCCTCTCTGCCTCTCGGGATGAGAATCAGCGCTCTGAGCTGGAAAAGGAGCTGCAGGTTGAGGCGCTGCCTGGATGCTGGAGTAAAAAGTGCGGCTGAGCCGAAGTGGTCCAAGTTGAAGGATTTGATGAAATGAAGCCCCGCTTGCACGCACGCGCGCACACACACGCGCACGTTCAGGGGAGGAGCTGAGGACTGGGAACAATGTTGCTGCTGTCTCTCTCTGTGTGTTTATTTCCCTCCTTTGGTCCCAGACATGCATTTCTTTCTTTGTTCTGCTGATCTTTTATTTCCTCACAGATATTTTTAGAAAAGCTGTTTTTTCTCCTCTTGCAGCTTTTCTCCTCAAGCTTCAGATTAGACTGACTTAATAAATTACAGCAGATTTCCTCTAAACACCTCATATCAGCTGATGTTTCGACCCCCACAGCAGGTCTTTGATGGCTTTCTTCAGTGAGTGGGAAGAATAAAGGTCCATGCCTGTGATGGTGCTCCTGCAGCTCAGCAGGTCTAATCACAGGAGGTTACAGTGAATTCTGATGAGCGTCTATTAGCCAAACAGTTCTGCTGCAACAGCTGCTGCTGCAACAGCCTTGAGGGAGTCAAACGGGCAGATTGGGCCTGATTCATTTTACCTCTAAACATCCAGGCTGCAACAAATTAGGAATACAGATTATCAGAGCTGAGCAGCAGAGAGAGATGTTTACTACAGTTAGGAGCCATTAGAACCAGAAGAGGTAATCCATCTGATCTCACACGCGTTAACCAGGTCATGAACGAGGACCAAACCTCTTAACAAGCAGCTTTTCTGATTCAAACTTGCCACCATCTTGCAGGTTTTAGATGTTTCTCTGCTTCAACAGGTGATTCAGTCACCGAGCAGGAAAATAACTCAAACATGCAGGACAGTGGCCCATTAGGGCCACAATTAAACACCACTGAATACGGTTTATAGGTCCCTGAAATACATTTCAATCCCAGAGTTTTTTTTTTGTGGCCAGATTAAATCTCTTTTTTCTTTCTTTTTAAATTTTTTACTTATTTAGAATGTTGTTTTTATGCTTTTAACATATTCTAAAATTATAGATATGGTTTTCAATTATTCTTTAAAAACTTTTAGAATGGGAATCAAGCCAGTGGCTAAATATGATTACAACGCAAAGCATTTGAAGTAGGTGACATCTGTATTTTTATTTTTATAATATGTCTCACATGTTTAAAACATTTTAAAAATCAAATTAAAGACATGAAAATTAGTAAAATCTCCAAAACACGACATGAAAAAATAACAGATTAGCACTAGTAGAAGCTGGTTATTAGAAGTCTTTTAAAACAGCATAACGATGAACATCCCACAGACTTTAAAGGTGCAGGAGCCACATCTGTAACATCTGTCCAGTTGATCTCAGACTGACAGTCAGGATAGGGAGGAGTTTGACCATGGAGGACTAAAAATTAGGTTCTATATAAATTGATATGTTTATTTCTGTTTAGTAGAGACTTTTAGTCAAAGCCAGCAGACATCATGGTTGTGGGAGAAAACCTATGCAGGCTTGTAGTAAACATGCTTACTCCTCCATGCATGCTTGAGGAGAACATGCTAACTCCTCCATGCATGCAGGGGTAGAACATGCACTTCATGCAGAAAGACCACAGCCAGGACTTGAACCTGCAACCTTCTGGCACAAACTCACAAAATTCTGTTCAGACTGTAAAGCCTCCAGGTGGAGCATCAGGATTAGTACCTTCATCAGAAACCTGCCATATTCAGTCCTGTACGTGTCTGCTGCCCCCTGGTGGAGGATCTACAGGTAGTGAGGGCCGGTTGTATTTATTCATTACTGTTATAGAATTACATGAGATTAAACTGATTATTACATAGTTGTTTTATTAACACAGAGAACAAAAACATATTTTTTATATACTCCATATTTCAGGTTTTGAATTCTTAATACAGCAAAAATGACCCAGAATGCTTTGGGACACAAAATCAGGATGGACACAGAACTTGTTTTAAAATCTTTTCATGGAATTCTTAGGTGGTGTGTGTGTGTGTGTGTGTGTGTGTGTGTGTGTGTGTGTGTGTGTGTGTGTGTGTGTGTGTGTGTGTGTGTGTGTGTGTGTGTGTGTGTGTGTGTGTGTGTGTGTGTGTGTGTGTGTGTGTGTGGGTGTATTTCCCTTATGAGTACAAGGAAGGCTGCTTCAAGCATTGGAGGAAAATATTCTTCTGGAACAAAAACGGGGCATTTTAACCAGTTTTACTTTTGAAGAGGGCTCCTATTATGTTATTGTACATTAGTTCATCCTTTTGGAGGTTTTCACAAAAAAGGTAAAGAGTTCTTAGTAAATCAGGACAGAGCAGCTCTGGTTGTGCCCATGAGCAGTAGAGGATTTTCACTGTCTTCCTCACAATCAAACATAAAAGAAAGGATCCAAATGATAAAAGAAGTTCAAGAGAAAACCCAAAACTATAGCTTGAGAGTAAATGAATCTCTTTAATATTCTCGGTGTCCGACTCCAGTGGAAAGTTGCTTGAGATAAAACCAGATCCCGGTAACATGCACCTTATTTGTATTCATAAACATCAGAGAGCAGAGACGGGGTCAGGAGCAATCAGTTTGCCGTGGGCTCATCGAGAGGGGTGCAACTTCTGAGCAGAGCAGCTTTCCATTTCTAACACATTCTGGCATGTTTATGTCTCAGCCTTTCATTAATTACAAAACTGCCCATCCATAAAAAACAAAAGTCAATAAATTGTTTCTGGAACATCAAATGATCCATAAATCACAGTCATTTACCCACATTTACCTTGTTGTTGTTGAATATCGACAGCTTTTGGTGTCTAATGTACCTAAAGTCTGTTTTGTCTCTGACCTGCTTTCCTGTGTAAATTAACAATTTTCTAACAGCTGCTGAGAAACAGTTGATACTGAGAAAAAGGTGGATTAAAGGAACACTTTGAAGTTTTGGCTTGTTTTTAGCACCCCCTAGTGTTCGTCTCCTGGCTGTGCGTTCGTCTTTTCAACACCTTAATCTAACTGCTGAAACGTCTCCTCAGCCTTCATTAGTGTCTACAGGAGCGGTTCATCACTAAATCAAACAAATCAGCTGTGTTCATGATCTAAAACATGCAGGAAACATGCTGGAAGCAGACTGCAGCACCAGGTATGTCAGCGCCACTTTACTAAGTCCAACAGGGACTGGACCGCCACTCTGAAGTTGCAAGGGCGGTATTCTGGCCACAGAGGGCGGTGGGGGTCTGAGTGACATTTCATTAACCCTGTAAAGGTCATTTTAGCACAAACTGGCTCAAGGAAATGATTAAAAATATGAAAAAGTTGTCTAAAAAAGTTGTAGTATGCCTTTAACTTGTCGTAAACAAACCACGCCTCCTCACATTTGCTAATTGGCTAATCCTCATAATCACAATAGTCATATCACAATCAGTCCTCTTTTCTGTCTGAATTGGGAAAATCACAGGAGAAGTGGCCCCTTGCAGCCAGTTATAGCTTCATCATTTACAAAAGGTGTTCCACAAGGCTCCTTATGAGGCCCAGCTGTGTTCCAGCGTCATTAATGAAATAGTCATTTCCAAAAACCAGAAATTAGCCACTACTTTCTTACTGACTGGCCTAAACACGAGTATTACTTCCGGCAGATGACCACTTCCTGTTTTTAGAGACACCTCCTGTTTTTGTGTGATGTCACCAGTGGGGATGCTCCTCACGGTGGGTGAAGAACGAAATGTTAAAATGTGACAAAGAGACGAGCTGAAGCTCAGATAAATCTCTTTGATTTATTTAGATGTTTTATTAATTGATGCTTTCTGCTAAATCACCAAACGGGTCGACTGTTGTGGCTTTTTGAAAGTGCGATTGTCGGTGCACAACAGGGGGAGAAGGAGGGATTTCTGTGTCTATTGAAGGAGGCATTTCAGCACACAGTGACTTCATTCATACTGTTTGGGAAATGTGCATATTTCTCTCACAAAGGCAGCTCTCACTGCTAGCTTTCAGATTCTTCTGCCTGCCCCGAAATCTCCTCCACTTCAACATCCTGCACGGGTGAAATGACTCTTCCATAAAGAGCTCGGGATTGAACACATAATCAGCTGCGCCTCCGACATTCAGAGCAGAGACTGAATCCACCTGCTGTGTATTCACTCTGTTTTTTCTGCCACAGATAAGCCATTAGTTTCCATTCATCGGGCTGAAGAATAGAAGCAGAGTGGAATGCGTTCGCGGGGACCGTCGTCGCAGGTTCCTGCTAACATTCCGAGGTCTCGGATCGGCGGCAGCCGCAAAAAGAAGAGGAATGACAAAAGTTTGAAAAGCCAGGTGAAAATGGAGGACAAGATGAGTTTGATTCCATCCCGGGGCCCAAATGAGTGACTGCTTTAAAAGCTTTCCCACTGAGACTGAAATATTAATATTTGCTGCTCAGGAACATCAGCAGTATCCTCAGAGCGGAGCAATGATAATTATTAATGAATCTCATTTTCTGGCCACTGTGCTGGATGTTCGGAGTGCCTGTGACCTTCAGAGGGACCGCAGTGCTGCTTTCTATCTGGAGCTCGGAGACGAGAAACCAAAACTCTGCTGCCATCCTCCCATTGCAGTTCATCTGGCTGATTTGTTTACCTCGGTGGGTGTGCTCGTATGACTAATTCATGAACGTGTGGAAAACCGTGTCACTCCTGAGGACGTGGTACTTTCAGACGTCTGATCAGGCTTTTGACTCACTGCTGCTTCAGGCAAGGGCATTGTGTGGAACATCCAGCTCAAAGAAACGCAGCCTTTGACTAAACACGAGATAAAAACAAAGTTAACAGACTGAAGGCCTTACGACGGGTCTTAGATCACTCCGTGTCTCTGCCGAACCACCAGAAGAAGAAAGCAAGCGACAGTGGTACAAACTGATCCAACTATGCTGGTTTCTAAACTTCTTTCTTTTGTGAACTGAATTGTTTTCTGATTTATTGATTCTCTTCTTCTGTCAAATAGTTTCAGTAACCACCTGCAGGTCAGTTCGGCAACGGAATTTCCTCCTTGTTATGTTCTTTCTGTGGTTCTTTTCAGTCGCCATTGGTTTCTCTTGTTTAATAAACAGCGCAAAAGTTATTTTAGGTTTTGTGTGAAAAGCTGTATAGAACTACAAATGCGTCTCACCAAACTGACATCATCGAACCAGACACAGAGGCTGTTTCTCAATACTCAAGGACGCTTGTGTTCTTGGCTATACAGCAGAAGTCCGTTCTACCGAGTTCGGGAGGACGAGGACGCGTACTCTGCGTCACGACAACAAGCGCTGCTTGTTTCTACGGTTAAAAAAACGACCCGACATAAAAATAAAAGTCTAGTTTGTTCATTAAATAACAAAATAACAACAAAAACTTATTATTTGTATTATGTTCGGTCCACTTTTGATCAAAACTGATAAAATACCAGCATTTCCCGCTGTTAAATGAAGAAAACAGTTTATTTTTCATCAAAACAAAGCAACGATGCTTTTATTTTGATAGTGGGTTAGCGATTTAGCATTTTGAGGGATCGTGAAGAGTCTGAAATAAAAAAACAAAAAACACAGCAAATTTTACATGTTTTATCCAATTATTTACAATAACAGACAACTTAATATTGATTTATTTGTATTTCTGATATAAAACACAACAGTTATGAGCTTTCTCCTCTGTCGTTCAGAATATAACGGTTAGCGGCGCAATGCATTATGGGAAAATTTGCTGTCCCAAGTCCGCAGAAGGATGCATCAGTGCATCCTTGATACAATGGGCGGAGCAAGAACAGATCCGGGAACTTTGAGCGAACTTGCCATTATATGTACTTAGCATTGGAACAGTACTTGGACCATCGTTGATGACGTTTCACAAGGACGGGAGTACACAAGTACACACAAGTACACACAAGTACGCATATTGAGAAATGGCCAGAGAAGAGGGAAACATTATTATCCAGCTTTGAATTCTTCTTCCAGGACGACAGAAGGAGCGTAAAACCTATAAATCTGGCCATGATGTGGTCAGTAGCAGCTACGCTGGGGGGGAAGAGGTTCTGCTGTGATTGTGTAGAAAAAAGTTATTTTTATCTTAAAATAACTAACAATACTCTAAATAACAAGAGCAGGTCTAAGTTGAATAGAAGTCAACAGTGTAACATCTGCTATAGGCGACACAGGAACCATGGAGGATATGTGTTTTTTTTCAAACTCAGCTTAAAGTTTATGAGAGAAAAACTTTGTTTGACTCGGCGCACAACCTCCACCCACAGCTCTGCTGCATGATTAGCTCACATTTAGAGAGAAGATCCTTAAGAGGACTTCCTGCTGCTGGCAGACAACGGCTCCATTTGTTCCTGGTGATAAAACGGCGCACAAGCTGCTAACATGCACCTCCATGCAAATAAGTATATTTGTAATTGACCTCACATCTGAGCGGAGCCATCAGCCTAAGAGGATAATGATGAGACGAGCCGCGCTAATGATGTCTTTAAGTTTCACTTCCCCTCGCCACTCCGTCAACTTTGACCCGAGGAAGAGTTTGCTATTGTCGGATTGTGAAAAGTTCAATTAAGCTGTAATTTGAGGCAGAGCCTGCGGAATAATTTGACGACAGAGGGTGGTCTTTAGTTGAGTCTGAGCATGCCTAACAAGCAGTCTGCCTCACTTTCCAGCAGCCATTAGCATCTGTTCCCTGATGTGAGATGACACTGAATAATGACGAGGGAACGTCTGAATCTGACTGTTTGTGATTTATGCATGAAGTCGGAGTTCAGAGAAAGTAACGCACGGCGTTTATTTACCTGCATTTAAATTCTACAGACTCACAAACAAACGAGGAGAAGATGGACGCTCGGGTGCTTTTCCTAAGCATCGTAACTCTTCAGCCACGTTACTGGAAGTTGTCGGGTTTGTAGATGAAAACACATCTGTTCCCTCGTGGACCAGAGGGGCTCCTGGGGATTCTAATTCCAGCTCTCCACTAAAAACCCACATGCTTCACTTTGATGGAGGGAAGCTTGTTTTTCTATTGTCTGTTGGTTTTATTTACCAGAGTAGCCTGGAACGCCACGAGCAGCCAGACAAATGACAGGAAATCCAGGCAGGATCACCGTGGCGCCTCGCATTCCTTCAGTGGAGGCAAATAAATATAATTCTTGTTTCTGAGGAGAACCAACAGTAAACTAAAGGCTGAGCAGCTGCGTGAATAACACGCTGAGTAATTGAGCCGACTCTGCATATTTATGACTAAAAAGACACCCTGTCTGCCTCGGAATTTACTGTGGAGAGCTGCGCTTTTGGCAGAGGCTCTGCTCGGCAATCTATGGGTTTATAAAAGGGCTTTAGCGAGCAAAACAGTCAATCTGTCACTCGTATCAGAATCAGATAAATCAGCTGTTCGGTCAACAGATCATGTTTCTGCAGGCGAGGCCCCTAAACGGCTCTTTGGGAGGAAGTGGAAGCCATTAGGCAGCCGGTTAGGATCATCTGTGAAGGAGAGGAATGCATCAAAACTCCGACGTTCATTTTAATTTATACTTTTTCATTTGCAGAAGTTTATGAGGATGAGTGTCTCAGACTTTAAAGTGCTGCTGTCTGCTTCCACGAGCTCCAGCAGGAGGTCCAGGAGGTCTATGAGCAATGAAGCAAAAAGCAAATAAATAAAGAAAAGTTCATCAAGTTCCTCTTGTTTAGGTTTATTTACATCATTTATTTACTGATCAGACATCAAAGGCAGATTTTATTTAGGTGGCTCAGGGGTCTCCCTGTAACCACTGGGTTGCCGGGTCAAACCCAGGCTCTGTTCATGTTCAATTACATTTATTTAAATAGCTCCAAATTACAACAAGAGTCATCACAAGACACTTCACAAACTAAACATACTTATTGTGTTCAGTTCATTATTTCAATTAATTAAAAGTTTCCTGTAACAAAACCCATCAGATTTCATCCCCGTTCTAAGTAAGCATGTAGCGACAGTGGAGAGGAAAACTTCCCTTTAACAGGAAGAAACCTCCATCAGAACCTGGATCAGTATGTGTGTTTCCATTTCCGGAACTTCAGGATAATTTCTGCAAGTGAGAAATTGAGCGGGAGATACGATGACTGTCCTCTCCGCTGCTGTGTCTCCATACAAATTCAGCTCTTTCAGGACTTTACACAGACGCTAGCATGTCGCGACTGCTTCAGCAGGAAGTGATGTCACTGATCAGTGCCTAAAAGTGTCCATAGTAACATTAATAACACTAAAAGTTTTATTCTATCATTATTTAATCCATTCAGAGGACGAGAGCAGATGTGTGATGTAAAATGTGGCGTTAAATGACCAGAAGAAGCTCAGTTTTTTACAGCGCTGAGAGACAACAAAGCCCTGTGAATTACGTTGTTGTGGGGGAATTCAGCCATATTTTCCGGTGTTGGGGGGGGCGATTAATTTTAAGCGCGATCTGTGTTTATTTTCTTTTGCTTCCATTCTACTTCACCAGCAACTCGTCTAATTTTACTACTGAAGCCGGTTGTTTTGGACAACGTCTGATGATGTAATTTCCTACAACCAATCAGCATGAGTTAAAGTAGCTCTCCAGAGTATTTCTTTTATCTGATGGCACCATCTAGTGGCTGACAAGCGTATCACACCAATAGTCGGGTCGACTCGGTAATTTAAGATGGCGACTGCATGTTTCTTGTTTATGAATGTGCTTCTGTAGCCGACAAACAGAGCTAAAACACTTTGTTTTACAAGTATTATTCTCATGTCATGTTGTGTTTTCATATATTTATATTTTAAAGACTTTCTTGTCCGTGAAAAGTTCATCAACTCTGCATCAGCAGAGGTACTTCCTTAAATTTGAAGCACGTAAGCGGTAGTCTAACGTCATTGGTTAGTTCTGGTCAGCGGTCAGAGAACAGCATCAAGAACAACAACCTACAATATTAATATTAATAATAATAAACATTTTTTTTCTCAGTGATTCTTTGAGTTATTTTTACAAAAACACAAGCGAAGTATTTACTTTTACTCCTGTTTAATTTATCTTATGGTTCTGTGCTGACCTTCGACGCGTTTCAACTCCAAATATTAAATCCTTGTTTTCCTGTTTGGTTTGTTTGCTTTTAAAATCAACGTCAACTCACGAAGGACATGAGGACATAATATTTATCCTCTGATAACTTTTACAAAATGTTCCCAGAACAGTTTTATTACTCCTCCATCCAGACAAACAGCTTTCCAAACCTGTGCATCCGCTTTGGGCAATAAAAATATATGATGTTCAATTTTAATCAAGGAACTGAATTTAATTTCTTTTTAGCATTAAATCCACTCTGAAATCATTTGAGATCAACAAATGTAAAAGTCTCATTCTGTGAGTTTTCCCCAGTAACGTAATGACAGCGATTGTGGAGCGGTGACATGGTCAAACAGCATGGAGATGACAGAGGGACAGCTGGGGCCGCCCGCTGTTTAACAAACACGCAGCGTGAGGATGCAGCGGCCCGTCTATGCCCTGGAGGCGTCATTAATGTGATGGCATTTACAACCAGTGGCTTGGTGAGTGGATCAGAGCTGGGAGAGGAGGATACTCTGAGTCAGACTGGTGTTTATAACATGTAATAGCAGGCTGCTGCCACACGGGGGCAGTCTCAGGAACAATTCTGTTGGTTGTGTTTCACTACGCAATTTGTGTTAAACGTAAGGTTAAATGTTCCCAAAAGATATTTTTTCTGCTTTGATTTCATCAAAGGGCAGACGGCGGGCTCTAATGTTTTTGCCTGTTAGCTAAAAATCACTCAAACAGATTTTACTGAAATGATCAAGTTAACTTGATTTAAGATGGGTGTCACGGATAAAACTTAGTGAGTTCTGCAGATGTTGAGCTTTGGCGTGTTGCTAGCTCAGAGCCAAAAGATTTTGGTCTGCAGGTCGGGCCACGCTCCGCCATAGCTCCAGCAGGTCTACCATTGGCCGGAACAGTTTTGTGTCTTGTCAATCACATCTCTATGTTTGTTGGGCGGGCTAAGCACCAGAGCTGTAACAGAGAAAAACTACAAAGATGGCGTTGGCTCTGTTAGGGGAACTACAGCCTGCAACGCTGTCTTCTGCACAGGAACAGGTCTCACAACATTGTCTGAGATCAACCATGGTGTTATTTTTAATGTTTGACCAAGAATTCCATTAATCTTGGTTCAACACTGGCAGTTTGGACCAACAGGTAGCCTCATCTCTGAAAGCTGGAGGTCTGCATGCATGTGCGTCTGTGTAGGTATACCCACAATCCTTCACTCCACTGATGTGAGATCAGCACAGGTGGACAAATGCTACTAGTCCTTATGGCTAAATCTCTCAGCAAAGTAAAAACATATTCATTCATCTTCATTTTTAATACATTTGCAGTGGTCTCTAGTAGGAATGAATGCCATGTAAGTAGTACTCTGGGGAAAAAAAAGCTCTGGTGCGCCTATTTCAGGAACTAGAAGTGATCCAGATCAGAGTTGAGCTTCAGACTGCAGGATTTGGAGTCTTATGGTGCATTCACACCTGGGTCTGGTCCAATCTTGGTTGGTTTGGCCCGCCCCCGCGCAACCAGGTTTTTTTCACACACCCTTCTCAGGAACGTAGATGTCTCCAAGCACGTGGGTGGGGCAAAAGATACGCAGAGAAGTTTGTGATGTCCTCCTTAAATTCATAAACAAAGGCGGCTGTGAGCAGTGTTGCTTTTGGAGACTCTGACATGAAGCACACAGCTTGCTACTCTCTCACTGAGCAGCGGTGCTGTCCTCACGCTGCCGTGGCTGGAGCAACAGGTCTACAGTCAGGTCAGTTACAGTCAGAGAAGATGTTTACCCCACTGCATCCGGGAAGCTGCCTCCGGCTGATTCTACCCACCAATCAGAGGCTCCCTCTAGTAGGTAGGTGACCCAACACACCCACTACCTTTCTGGAATCAGCCCCTAGTGGATGAGAGGGGAACTGTAATTTTTATCTCTTCTGCGTTGACTTCACTTTTGGCAGCCAGAGATTGCCCCTTGCCCTGTACGTATACTCCACAGACTCTCTGATTACTGCTCTTCCAGCTCACTGTGCTTCTCTTTGGTTTCCCTTTTTGCTGCATGATCTCCTGTTTTTCTTTATTATTAAAGTATTTTTTATTCTTGCACTTTATTTCCCACCTTTTTACTCAGTTTCTGGTGTAGAATTTCATTTGTGAAATTCTTTTGACAACTGCATTACAGTTGTAAATATTGCAATTATCAGCTTATTAAAGCAGTTTCCATAAATCATTTGGTATCTAAGAGGAAAAAAAAACTCTTGGTCTGCAGGAATAGCCTGGAATCAACTATTCATGTTGTGGGAATAATAGGAATAAAGAACATAATATTTGTGTTTGCAATAAATTTGTGATAAAATGTTTTCATCCCAACTGATCCGAGGAAAAGTTTCATATAAAACTATTTATCAGTATCAGAAAATCCCAACATTCATTTTAAATAGGTTCCTGAATCGTCTCAGTTTGGAGACTTTAGATCTGAAAACATTTAAGATCTGCAGAATCAGCTGCCTGATGGAGCACTTTGTCTCAGCAAGAAGGTTGCAGGTTTAAATCCCAGCTTTGGCCTTTCTGGGTTGTGGTCAATTGTGAGTCTAAACTGTCCATAGAGAGTGTTTTGTCTCCATTTGTCCCTGTGATGGACAGAACACCTGTCCAGGTGTAGCCCCGCCTCCCACCCAGTGACTGATGAAGACAGATCAGCTTCCTGAGACCCTTCTCGTGATTCAGCTGTTAAGAAGGAATGAAAACCTGCAGAATTCCATGTTTATTCATCAGTCCTGAAGGACGTTTATTTCTATTTCTCTAAACAGAAAACGATGAAAACGAGTGAAACATCCCTTTAAAGTTCTGTCTGCGCGAGTCCTTTTGGACCAGCCTGAGTGGAACCAGGATCTCTGAGGACACGTGAGGGATTCTCCTGAAGGTCGATACAAAAAAAGACGCTCCTTTACTTTGGAATGCCTCGCTGGATTTGATATGTGCTCATCCACAATATGCTGGTTACATAATCTCCCATAAAACCATTCATTACCCGCTCCGTTAACATGCAGCACAACAGCAGACAAATACCAGAGTTACCCCCCCAGCAGAGCAGTATTTATTTATTACCCTGACTGGAGCCGACCCCGGTGAGTTGGGATTTCATGATTGCAGTTAATCAAATAAAATCAGTGTGTGTCTCCTGGGTGGATGAACAGCTTAGTTCAATATTCCGTCCTTCACTGCTTCGTTCTGCTCTCAAGGGCAAACGGCAGCTGAAGCTGCTACTGAAGTCAAGGTGACGGTTAGATTCCCTCTCCAGTGCTCTACGTGAAATCAGGTGAACAGGTGTGCAAGAAATACAGTCTCACCAGAAAAAGAAGTGTAGGACTTTTTTTAGACATTAAATTTATGACATTCAGTTCAATTTATTTATATAGCACCAAATCACAACCAAATTGACTGAAGGCATTTTTACATAGTAAATAGGGGTGAGAATTTAATTATGATTAATTAATTAAAAAAATTAATTAAAATTAACGCACTTAACCTTTTGGGCCCAAGGGTCAATGTCATTTTCGGGACAGACTCTTTCTCCCATATGCAGGAAATTAAAAGAATGAGGCTGTAGACTGCTGTAAAGTCTCTGACTCAAGTCAGTGACTCGATGAAATCTGCTGGGTTTCCTACATAGGAAACGTTTAACTAATGACCTGAACTCAATGAACTGGTAAGTACGTTCAATTGAAACGTTTACTTTGTAAAGGGCCTTGAGACGACTCTTGTGATTTGGCTCTATATAAATAAACTGACTTGAATAGTTGCGTTAAACATCTGGAGCGTATCTCAGCCCCAGCACGCCCTGCAGGAGTCCATAATCCGACCAAATCTAAACGGTTTCATCCACTTTGGTTTTTATCTACTTCCCGTTCCTGGTGCCCGGCCTGCCGTCGTTATGACACCGTACAACACATCATTTTCAACACAGCCGCTGTGAATTATTCACCGCCGTTGCAATTTTCATGAGTTTGGTGATTACACAGTGAGATGGTGCTGCAGGCACAACAGGAAAGTACTTCACAGCATTAGCAGCACCGGGGCAAAGCAGCAGAGAACTTCCTCACACGGACAAAGAGAGATTCTGATTCTGCTGAAGGCGTCTAAAAATGTCTTCTTCTGCATGTTCTAATAGGGGTGGCGACCCTTGGCTGCGCACAAGCAGGAGGAAAAAGGGTTCAGTGTGCGGCGAGAGTGGGAGGGATGCATGAATTATGGGGATTTGAAGTTGAAGCCATTTTTAAACAAAGTAGCTTTAGTCTGGTTTCTGCTGCAGCCCTGGATCCAGAACTAAAATGTTTGTATTTATCACTAAAATAGGACTGATGAATAATTAGGATACAGTTCAGGACTTTCCAGCTGATGCATTGTGGGAGTTTGGATCATTTCTGATAACTGCTGATTGTAAACGACCATCTGAAGTTACACGGTTCTCATCTGGCAGCATTTATACCGACACCAGGTTCACTGACATCTGAGTCTAAATATTTATCGTTCACGTTTTTATTAAAGGTGAAGTGTGATCATTTTCTTTATTGACTGTAATATTTTACTGTTATTGCCCCATTTATAGTGTACCAACGTGATGTTCACACCTGAAGCGCCAAAGCTAGTTTAGGAAAACCTTTGGGGTCCTTTGGATGAGGAGGAGGAGGAGCAGTGGCTTCATTCAGAACTCACAGCTGATGATGGAGCTCCTCACCTTCTCCAAGTTCTTTTCAGCCAATCACAATTTAAATAAGGGTTTTACTTGATCATCTTGATGATGGACTCTAACCCTTTAGCCTCGTCTGAATCTCCTGATGCAACAAAACAAGCTTGTAAATAACTTTTAATCATAGAAAAACTCATAAATGTTTAATTTTTTTCTTTTTTCATTCTGATCGCCCCTGAAATGCACTGGAGGGAGTGGCACAGCTGGGCATGAACCATCTGTCCCTCAATGTGCGAGGCTGTGATGGACTTCAGGAGAAACTCCATTAATCACCCCCCACTGACCATCGCTGGCTTGACACTGGAGAGAGTCAGCAGCAAAAGTCCAGGGGGTGCACACCACAGAGGATATAAGCCGGACCACCAACACTACGTCACTCTCCAAAAAAAGCACAACAGTATCTAAACTTTGTCCTTCAGCTCAGAAGAGCGAGTCTCCCCCCCCACAATCCTCACCACATTCTGCAGGGGCACCATTGAGAGTCTGCTGATCAGCTGCATCACTGTCTGGTACGGAAACTGCAGTGATACTGACTGAAGGACAGCTGCAAAGATCAGCCGTGCCCCTCTCTCCTCCATCCTGGACCTTTTTCTCACACAATGCTCCAGCAGAACCAACAGCATCATGAAGAACATCACCCATCCCTCCCACAAACTCTTTCAGCGCCTACAACCAGGAAGACGGTATCGGCGCATCAGAGCCCATTCCGTCACTGCTCAACAGCTTTTTCTGTGAGAGCCCTAAACTCAAATCATCCTGTCCGCCTCTGAAACACCTCGTAAATTGTCTGGAACAATAACCTCTGATCAGAGGTTTGTTCTGGACTTCGCGGCTTAAATAATTGTCAAAATCAGCTGGAAAAAGAGACCAAAGAAACAAAACAGTTCTGAATTTAAGCTGCACCAAAAACTCAATAACTGATAAAACGTGTTCCAGAAAATTAGCAAAAACTGTTGTCTGTTTATTTTACTGCAAAATGAAATTGTCATTCTAGAGTCTTTACAGGTTTTGAACTTTCTAACATCCATAAAAACAAAAACATAAAATGTTCTTCATTTTGCATGTTTAAAGGGGACATGTTATGTTGTTTGTTTTAACTTATAATAGTTCCATAAACATGTTTATGAAGTTCTTTGCACTAAATCCCTCTCACATAAAACTACAGTTTCAGAACCGTCCAGAATGAGCCGTTTCAGGGCTCTGTCACTTTAAGAAAACAAGCTGGAGCTTGCCACGCCCACACATCCCCTGATTGGCTGCTATGAGGCGAGAAGCTCCAATAGCTTGGAGAGGGTAGAGCCACTGCTGCTCCAGCCGCTGCTCTCTCTGAGAGGTGGTTATGGTCTACTTTCCCCGATTGTGACATCACAAATTGGGACTTTTTGAAATGGCTCATGTTTGGCAACAGCTGACAGGAAACGGATAGATGTTTTTATTTTTATTTTTTTCATGTTTGGAGTGATTATAAAGGCAGTGGAGACCCACATGGCATCACTGAAGGATGCAAAATGTTTTTTATAAGACAAAATAATATCTGGCTTCAGGTATTTCTGAGAACTTTATGGGACTCATATTAATAATGAATATTTTGTAACAGCAGCTATTTGACAAGAGATAATTTAACCATTGACATCCCTTCAGAAAAAACAATAATAATCTGTAGTTTATTTTTTCCTAAAGTAAGTTATTATCAACTCTAATTTAACTGCAAATGAGAAAAATGATTTCAGCTGTAAATGAAACGCCTTTTTCCATCTATAACACAAACTCGTGGATAAACCAGCAGCTATTTAGTTTTCCTATTGGCCCGTGAGTTTTCTAGTCCGACCTCAAACCTCGGTGATCTGAGCCTCAGTATCTGTATTTCTGTGGTTTGAGTCTTCAGGCCAGAAAACCGCGTTTGAAAAGCAGCAATTAGAATTTCAATGAGTTAAAGACTGTCAGCTGTGCTCTGTTCAGCCGGAGAAGTCCTTAAATCTGGCGGCTGCAGCCATCCATCTCTGTCCGCAGCCTCCTCAGCAGAAAGACGGATGCATTCAATAAATGTGTTCTTGAGAAATGTGCAGGAAATGATTAAGAGTGATAAATGGGGATGCGGGAATTTTGCAGGACACCGTTTGGTTTGACACCCATTATATCATCATTGGAGGAAACAAAGTGAGCTTCTTGAAGATGCCAGCAGCTCCAGGAGAAAAAGCATGTCTGCTGCTCACGTTTGAAGCTGGAAAAGATGTTTCTTTGAAGCCGTTTTCTTTGAAAAAAAGCCCAGATAATAATAGGAGGTTTGTGATTAATGTTTCATTGAATGTGGTAAAAAATCTTGCAGCTAATTAGGCAACAAATTGTCACATTCTGAACAGCATGAAAGCAGAATGTTTCTCTGAGCTCCTGACAATTAAGAGAGCTGGGTATCAGAGAGGTTTAATGTGGGACGCCCGGGCGGCTGCTGTGAGGATGAGACCAGACGGGAGGCTGGAACACCCTGTTACTGCGTTCTCTCGCCAGATAAGAGCACACCTTGTTGCTCGGTCTCCAGAGAGACGACTCCACCTGCAGCCGGAGCGCTTAAAGCCCGTCTGGGTTTAACGTCCTGTTCTGTGGCAGCAGCGGTTCCGACGTCTCTCTGAGAGCCGCCCTCTGGTCAGAGGTGCATTAAAGATGCTTTGATTTTCCTGGTGAGCAACATAAACGGAATTTATTCTGTTAATGTTCGTCTGGGTTTGAGACGATGTTTCTGAAAACACTCGGCCTTCGGGGGGAGGCGACGCTTCCCGGGGGACTTATTAATTCTCCAGCCATAGCCGGGCTTGATTGATTTAAAGTCTATTCTTAGTTGGCATTTAGCTTAGTGCTAAATGATTTTCAGCTCAAACTGTCTCTCTGCTCTCGCCGGCGTCTCTCCCTACCTCCCCTCCCCATTTATTTCCATCTCCACCATCCTCTTGGACCTCTTCCTCTCTGCCTTGCTTCCTAATTGAGTCTCTTTCCTTTTCCTCTTCTCTCCTCCCTCCATCACTCCTGATTCCTGGGTGGATAAAAGCAGCGTCTTGCACTCTGGCTGAGAACAGCTGCCCCTCCAACTGTTCAAGCATGGACGGATCTTGTTACGGAGCCAGACAAACTACTCCTTAAACAGGCCGTCACGTGTGCACAGCTCTTCCACCATCTCCGTTTAGAAGTTCAGGGATGAGCTGCTCCCCCATGTGAGCTCCACTTGATTGCTCATCTTAGCAGGACGCTCTGCAGGCAGAAAGCAGGATGTGCAACGAGAGGATTTAGGTAGATTCATGGACTCCATTCCGCTCTACGATGCATTAAAGACTGAGACAGCCTGAATGAAAATCTGCTGCTTTAAAATGTTGATCAGTTGGGATTATCCTGCTACGTGGTCCGTTTCTGGCTCGTTTCATGTTTTCAGTTTGAACCTTGGGCTTTCATTGGCTCGTTTTAAACTGAAAACCAAAAAGTCAAAGTTACTCAGAAAAGGATGAGCCGTCTCCTGCAGGCGATGACGTCACACTGCAGCCGCGTCAGTTGTTTTTTACATGTTTGGGTTTCGTAAGAACAGATGTATGGTGGCCCGTGTGGTTCAACAAAACACAAAAGTCACAGCGCAACAACTTTACCTACGACAGAAGTGATAATAAAACAGAAACATGGTTGGGCTCAGAAACGGACTCTGCTCCAGCTCAGACTCGTCGCCCGCTCAGGTCAAACTCCAGCAGGCGCCAACATTCAGAGGCGTGTCGGGACACGTGCATCGTGGATCAGGTGGAACCAACTCTGACTGATTTCAGACTCGACAGCTGCCGACACGGAGACAGAAAAGCTGCCTGAAACCTTCTGAAGAAGAAGAATCTGTGACATCATCGTCTATGAGTCCTGATGTTTTAGCAGGATTTTGGACACGCGTGTTTCAGGTGTCCAGAGGCTTTATGATGATTACAATAACAGTAAAACTTCTGACGGCATCCATTAGTAATTTATGCAGCCTGTCAGGGCCGTCCACTTTTATATGGGTCATTCTGAGCGGCTGATTTATGGAAGCTTGGAGCGAAACTTCTTATCTGCCTGCTTTTATACCTCCATTAGGCCCTCTGTGGGTGTTATTGATGTGTCTGCAGAGATACATCATTTATGTCACTGAGCTCTAGATCAAAATCACTGCTTCCGTCAACAGCCCGTCCGTCTGTCCCCCTCCCTGTCCGTCCGTCCATCCGGCTTCTCTCTTCGTTGTTGCTTCAGGATGCAAGCAGGTAAAGGGTGTGGGGGGGTCAGAGAGTAATGCAAACAGCTGGTAGTGTGTGTTTTGCACATAAAGTCCATGTGATAACTTCCTTATTAGCAGAATAATTTGATCACATCCTGTCAGAATAAAAGATTTTAATCGATTTCATTGTTTTAATTCACCAATTATTTATTTTTTTTACCATATTCTCTCTAAAGCAGGGGCGTGTCCAGGGAGTGGCCTGGGGTAAGGCGTGCCACCCTTGGAATATGATTGGCCACCCCAGGTGCCCCCCCCCACATGGGTCACCCCATGTATAATGACATGGACGCACCACTGGTCTAAAGCTCTAAATGTTTTCATTAAAAAATGTTTTTAAGGTGATTTTTTCCAGGTTTTACTCCTCAGAATTGGCTCAACCAAAGGAAAATCAGGAGACATTTGTACATAAAAATATTAAGACTGGATGTTGGAGGGACAAAATCACGCAACGGTCCCCAGGTCTCACTTTGTCTGAACGAGTCTTGGGAAGACTCATTCCTTAATCAGCAAAAACAAAAACATGATAAACATCCACCTGATATCCAGAGGGGTTTATTGGCCTGTGTTGAATCTTATCTGGTGGCGTTTTTTATCAGATATTATATATAAAACAGAATAAATGGTTCAGTTTAGTGATTATGGACATAAAGGCTAATCAGCTGTGCAGAGAGGAGAGAAGCTCCAGCGGACGATTCAAGAACATTCATCTAAATCCCAAAAAGATCCAGGAATGTTGCTGAGAATTCTGTCTCCTCCCTTGAGTCACAGGGTCAGGTTAGAAGCCCGTCTGAGCCTGGATCCTCTTTAGAGGAATGGGAGGCAGCTTTGGGACAATTCCAGACCAAACAGGACATCAAATCTGCAGAATATAAAACACTTTGGGAATAAAAAAGCAACATGTCCTCTTGATGTCGTAGAGCTGCTCTAAAGCACGCTGGTGCAGCTCTGCTCGTTGACATCCTGCTTCAGTCTGGTTTGACTGTAGAGGACATCCGGTCTTTGCTGGGACAGATCCAGGACTGATCCGTGATCCCATCTCAGGTTCAGGTTGAGGGTTTTTATTTTGAAGCTTCTCCCAGTTTCAGTTGTTTTGTAGATTGTTGTTGGTTTTATTTTACTGACTGAGGTGTTTCCCATTTATTTTTTATTTTTTCAACCTTGTTGATTTTAAATGAGCTCTGAATTAAATGTGACTTTGATAACAACAGAGATTTTTTTGAAGATTGGAAGCTGGCTGCCTGGTTGGAGATCTGACCGATGACCTGCAGACGAGTCTGAAGACAGCTCCTGTCTCTGAACGAGTGAGACGAGTCTTGAGTGTGTGTGTGTGATCTCACCACAGATTAAATGAGCCTCTCCAGGTATCCAAAAGGATTCGGGTGGTGAGATGAATGACCAAACAGTCTGAAGGTCTTCTAGCTCTGAGGTCTGAAAGCTGCGACTCTGGAGCCACATGTGGCCCTTTAGACCATCCACATTGGGTCCTGATAACTTTGGTTAAAAATAATAGAAAATATCTATATAATAAAAAGATGAAACAGAACTAGACTAAAAGTCATGTTTTTAGATCAATTTATGTTTTTGACATAATTTCCCACAAATAACATCCCGAAGGAAAACATATACAAACGTTTTTGCTAAAGTTTCATCATAATTCTTAGAAAATTATTCATGTTTTTTCAACGGATCTCTAATAGAAGATATTTACAGATGATTTCTGACTCTACACTCAGAAAAGGTCAGAATCCTGATTTGAGCTATAATAAATTAGAGGATCTTTGTCCAGGACCCTTCAGCGTTTTGAGCTTCAGCTCCACATGCAGAACTCAGAACCCGACGAGGACAAAAGCCCAGCAGAGGCGGCCATTAATGTTTTGTGTTTGCTTTGTGAGCAGAGCTGATTGGAAAATCAATTCTGACCGAGCGTGCATCGACATCATTCTTCAGTTCCTTTTGATAACATTTAGACTCGAGAGTTTCTCTCAAGAGAAAGACTAAATAAACCGAAAACCTTTTTCTGTTTCTGTGGTTTAGAAAACAAGAGCTTAGGTTCTGATCCCAGATCTGCTCACGGACCACTCCGACATTCAGGTTTTCCTGAAATCTCCCGGAGATCCAGAGCAGCTCAGCGTCGGCCGTCTGAGGTAGTCGTGACACGACTGACAGCTCAGCTTCCAGCTCTTATGCTGGGGGCCATTTTGGACAGCAGACATGTGACTGGGACCATTATCTTTGGAAGATGAAGAGGACCTGAATGCAGTCGCTGGTCAGATGGGAAACAAAAGATAAAAACATTTTAAAGTCTCAGATCTGCTGCAATAACAAACTAAACCCAAAGGACGCTGATACACTTCATGATCACGCTTAGGGTTTTACATAATCAGTTATTTTGACCAGAGATTCGTGTTCTGAGCTCCTGACATTTCATTTTGTGATTCCTCTTTTATGACTGTCACAATCCTGACTCCTCGACCTCTTCCTCAGTTCTAATCACTCCATCTCAGACCCAAACCTGCCCCAGAATTCCACTTCCCATCATGCCAGACTTCCTCCCACATCACCATATTGTTCGTGGCTCAATCATTGCTTCGGCGCCTCAGCTTTTTGGATAACCGTGTCCAGCGTTTCCAGTCTAGCCTGTCGACTCCCAGTAAGTCATCTCTCTTTATTTCTGGAACTGCATGCACTCTCGTTCCTCTTTGAGCTGCGCGCCGCGTCTCCTATATTAACCGCATGTCTGTTCAAACCCAGTGTTAGTTCACTCCGCGCTTGGGTTATACAGCACGCCACATTTCAACTCACGCTTGTGTCTGTTCAGTCTAATCCCAGCCAGATCCCAACAATGACAACTTGTCCTTTTTACAGGTAGTTCAGATTCTCAGTTTTTCTGCAAAAAAAGTGTAAAATTGTGTTAAAATCCAACTTTTCTAATGATTTGTTCGTGAAAAGCATCAGACCTCGGCTGGTTGTTGATGCTGTTCAAAATAACAAAACATTAAAAGCAGTTTGAAGGATTTTGTGATGTTAGAAAATGAATGAATGTATTTATTGTAGCTGAATCAACAGAAAACTAACTGATGAGGGCTTAAATTCATGTGAACCACATTTTAAAACAAATGTAATTAAATAATAAAACATAAATTAACTGCAGGGTCAAAAACAGTCAAGTGTTAAAACTTTATTTTACAAAAACTTTGTTATGTAAAAGGTAAAAATTAAAGTTTAAAGGCACACCTGGCAGTTTTGGCTTGCTTTTAGCACCTCCTAGTGTTACGTTGGTGAAAGCAAAAGTGAAACTCATCGCCTCGCTGTGCGTTGGTCTTTTTAACACCTTAATCTAACTGCTGAAATGTCTGATCAGCCTTCATTAGTGTCTACAGGAGCGGTTCATCACTAAATCAAACAAATCAGCTGTGTTCATGATCTAAAACATGCAGGAAACATGCTGGAAGCAGACTGCAGCACCAGGCATGTCAGCTCCTTTTTCTAAGTCCAACAGGGACTGGACCGCCACTCTGAAGTTGCAAGTGTGGTATTCTGGCCACAGAGGGCGGTGGGGGTCTGAGTAACATTTCATTAACCCTGTAAAGGCTCATTTTAGCACAAACTGGCTCAAGAACATGATTTAAAAATATGAAAATGTTGCATAGTATGACTTTAAAATTTTTCTAAAAATAAAAATACTAAAACTTACAAAGTCAATGTCAAAATCTTGTAGTCTGCCAGATATAAACTTTAAATGTTAATTAAAAACTAATAAAACTAAAAATCCAAAACTTTCTACTAAAACTTTGAGGATAAAAACTTCTATCAGCTGGTTGTTCCTGTGTCTTTCCTCTGTGAACATTAAACTGGCATTCACAGATGTTTTACCAGTAAAATTGGGTGTTTTGGGGTATATCTGTGGTTTTGGAGACGCAGCGAGAACAAAGTTAATCCACAGAGCAGACATTATCCTGAAACTACTGACCAAGCAGAAAGTGGGCGATGTATATAGTGCATAAGTGTTTAGAGCCTACAGAAGGCACATCCTGCTCATTTAGCCACCAATCGGAGAACAAGCTGTTAAAGCAAACCGCAGGGGCGGTGTGATAACTGTGCATGTAGCATCTCCATCAAAGCCTCTCCAGAGCCTCCTCCAGGTCTCCACCCTCTGACTCAGCTGGCTGAGGAGATATTAACTCTCCTCGACTGCAGCATGCTTACTAAAGCAGCACAACGCTAATCGTCAGATTTGTTCACCTGTCAGCTGAATCTAAATAGGGCTCGAGGAAGGGGGGGTGGGGGGTGTAGCAGATGCCTCTGTGAGCTGCCCGTGTAGGTGCGCCTGCACCTGTCGATGACATCACACTACGGCAACGCCACTTGTTTTTTTCTATCTAAACACTGAAATCGTTGTCAGACCAACAAAAGCTCTCAAAACAGTTCATTCGTGTGTTTTTTCATGTTTACATAATTAACACCCTTGGATGTTTTATGTAAGTGTTGAATGGGACCACGGTGAAGTGACCGTCTCGTTACCAGAGGGTTGTGGGATCGAGTCCTGCTCAGTCTGTCACAGTCGTTGTGTCCTTGGGCAAGACACTTCACCCTCCTGGCCTGCTGGTGGCGCCAGTGGTCGGTAACCTCACTTCTGTCAGTGCGCCCCAGGGCAGCTGTGGCCACGATGTAGCTCATCACCACCAGCATGTGTGGATGACTGTTTAAGCTGTAAAGTGACTTGGGGGGTCCTACAGACATGGTCAAGACCGACGGACTCATTATAGACATGATCTGCACGTCCATGCGACGTTGAATGTTTGAATTCTTCTGTATATTTCATTTGTTCTAATGTTGTTGCTGTTTGTTCAATAAAGTTTAGAAAAAATAAAATTGCTCTTTGTTTAACTAAAACATATTTTCCTGGTGTGAGTAAATACATTATTTTATTTTATTTATGGTGCAGTCAGTGATTATTTATTGGACCAAAAATCCGCTCCTAAGGTAAAAGCCGTTCAACTGCAAACCTGAGCAGATCTGGCAACCCGAGCACATAACATGTTAATGAGACTCCCGCCATTTGTCTAGAACCAAAACCTTCATCTATAAAGTACCAACGTCCAGACAATCATGTAAGTAAAGTTTATTTATAAAGCACGTATCACAGAAGAAACGTCACAATGTCATTCACAAATAGCAAAACAAATGACAACATTATCATGAAACAATAAAACAACAAAATATAAAATAAAGATGAAAGATAATTAAAATATTTTTATAATTTTTAAATAAAAGGGTAAAGTCATAAAATTCAAAGTAAAGTAAAAGTACAAAAATATCATGTCATCAGTCATTTTACAGATTAAAACAAACAAACAAAAGATTTTATTAAAAGCAGCTTTAAATAAGAGTCTTCAGCTGCTTTTTAAAGATGACCAGACTGTCAATACTATATAAGGATAAAGGAAGTTCATTCTAAAGTTGGGGTGCAACAGCCTGGAAAGAGCGATCGCCTCAACTTTTATATCTGGTCTTGGGAACTTCTAGGAGGTTCTGGTTTGTGGACCTGAGGGCTCGGGTTGGAGCAGAAGGCTTTAACAGTTCAGTAATATAAGGAGGAGCTTGACTATGTAGGGTCCTGAAAGTTCTAGTCAGGATTCTAAAATAAATTCTAAAGTTAACGGGTAACCAGTGCAGAGACATCAGAATAGGAGTGATGTGAGCTCTTCTGTTTGCTCCAGTTAGGAGCCTCGCTGCAGAGTTTAATTTTTTTAACGTGCGATTAACGCGCAGGCTTCCGTAGTTTTGTTTTGGCCCTCCTCGCGTTCCATAGTCTGACATAAATAAGAAGCAGGAACAAGCCATTGGCCAGCGGCAAATTCCCTTGAATCACATGTGTAAAAATGTATTAAACCCTCAAGTCAATTTCTTTTTAGGATTTCCACAGCTGGATTTTTAAGATAAAAAGTGTTTTTAAATCGCGCGGGGACCTACGCCTACCAGGCTTTCAGTATGAGCGTAAAGCCGGCGATGACGTAACCGCTCAGAAAGCGAGTGTAAACAGTGTGTAGAAAGTGAATCACCGTGTGGTGCGCTGGAGCCACCACCAGGGACAAGAAAGGACTGCAGCGTGTTGTACGCTCTGCTGAGAAGGTCAATGGCAGCAAACTCCCCTCCATACAGGACCTGTACACCTCCAGGACATTGAGGCGTGCAGGTCGGCTCACAGCTGACCCAACTCACCCTGGACACTGTCTCTTTTACCCGCTCCCATTTGGCAGGAGGTTCAGATCCATTCGGACCAGAACCTCTCGCCACAAGAACAGTTTCTTCCCCTCTGCTGTTGGACTCATGAATGTCAATCCTAGGGCTGCCCACTCCAGTCGCTTGGTCCCAGTCACATGACCCGGTGTTGTGTTTGTACCTAAGCTGATCCACTCTGATTAGTACCTACACTGTGTCTATAGTAGCTGCTTCTCTAATTATTGCCACCTTTTATATTACTTATTTGATCATGAGTATATTATTATTTCCTATATTTGCTTATCTCTTATTTCTTATCTTTCTTTTTGCACCAAGTACCGCAGCAGTTTCCTAATGTTGTGATTTCTCACACATCTGGCAATAAAACCCTTCTGATTCTGATTCTGACCCGCAGCTCGGTATTTTTCTCTGGATTACGACGAGGCGGATAACCGGAGAAGTTCAACCGAACATGATCGGTGGCGAAACGGAGGAGGAGGGTACAGTTTGTTTACTTTTGTGGCAGCAGTAGCTCAGGAGGTAGAGCGGGTTGTCCAGTAATCGGAAGGTTGCAGGTTCGATCCCGGCTCCGGCCAGAGAATTCTGCTGTGTGTCCTTGGGCAAGACACTTAACCCGCCTTGCCTGCTGGTGGTGGTCAGAGGGACTGGTGGCGCCAGTGCTCGGCAGCCTCGCCTCTGTCAGTGCGCCCCAGGGCAGCTGTGGCTACATCGTAGCTCATCCCCACCAGCGTGTGAATGGGTGAATTGGGTTGATTGTGTTGTGAAGCGCCTTGGGGGGTTGTAGAACCCTAAGAAGGCGCTATACAAATACAGGCCATTTACCATTTACTTTTATTGAGTATTTAATTCCTGTGTTCGAAGCGCTGCAACCAATGGGGACCTCTCAGCTGAGGTCTCAGCTGATGATAAAGCATCATTCTGTCCCAATATAATTCAATAATCTACAGAAAAATAAAAAAAATGTGCTGCCCGTTTTGGGAAAAATTAATTGATAGCTTACCAGAATAACTTTGTGTGTGTGTGTGTGTGTGTGTGTGTGTGTGTGTGTGTGTGTGTGTGTGTGCGGGTGTGTGTGTGGGGGGGCACAGTTCAGCAACATCAGCTGAGTTTGGCCCCTGTTGCATTATTTTTGTCTGAGTTCAATGGATTAAGAAAACAAAAAACAAAACAGAAGTGTTGCCTTATATGTTTGTTAAAAATAATAAGATATATTTAAAATGTGCTAAGTAGGCAGAGTCTTAGTTCTTTATCACACTCTTCCCTTTGTCCTTGTTTTAGTACCACATGTGTTGATTTTGTGAGTCCTTACGGTGGAACCGTATAAGGTGCTATTGTGTGGGAGGTAATGTCTAATTGCACTTTTGAATATTTTTTTTTCTGAGGAGGATACTGGAGTGTATTTATCATGTTTGTTTGGTACAGTTATAATAAACATATTTTCTTAAAAAAGTATATTTGTCCACTCCATAGTTGAAATACAAAAAATTTGAATAAGAAAAAAAAATTGCGATTAATCGTGAGTTAACTATGGACACTCATGCAATTAATCACGATTAAAACTTTTAATCGATTGACAGCCCTAATATATAGTAAAAACAGGAGTGGACCTACAGCAGAGCCTTGGGGTACCCCACAGAACAGATTGGTGGAATCTGACATGATTTGGTTTATATGATGCCATCAGCAGGCGCCAGGCCCTGGTACCTACACCAGCAGTTCTGTTTTATCTGAGACAAACCCAAGAAACAATGCAGGGAATTCAGGTCAGGGTTCTCCAAAGGAGAAAAAAGACTTCTATTCTTCGTTGTTCTCCCCGAGGATCGGGTCCTTGAGAAGTAAACAGAACCAACTTGTTAAACCCAACATGCCTTACTGAACCAGAAGAGGCTTTTGAAAGAGCTCTATCAGCACCATCTTTGTCCAGCAGCTTCTAAAAACACAGCAGATTTAAGAGCTTTCAAGGCTACAGATAAATGAAAAGAAGTCAGATGAAAAGCAGAAGTTATAAAGGATTTTTCATCAAACAGATTTGAATCTATTATAGAGCACAGAAATTAGGCCTTTTCTAAACAAATTCATCATTTTTCCTTATTCAAATGGACCAAAAACCAGAGTTTTACTCCTCAAACCTCCAAACTGGTTCCGTCCTTCAGAAACACGAATGAAACCTCGCTGCAGCCGCAGCCAGGTCCATTAGCAGCAATTAATTAGCTTAATTTGCTGCTGGATAACAAAGATGTTATGATTAGTGACACCATTATCGGTCTGCTTCTGCTTCTGTTTACACACGGAACAAATAAAAGTCCCGAACCAGTGCCGGGGATCCGTCCCACTGCTTCCCCTTTAATAAGACAAGAAGGATGCCAATTATGGACCCTTTGCTGCAGCCTCAACTCCCAGAACTCCCCATTAAACTGGACGCTTGAGTTGTTGATGTGCACAGAAAGCCTGACCAGTCCTGCTCTCGTCTTCAGAGAGGAGTGTGTGTGTGTGTGTGTGTGCGTGTGTGTGTGTGTGTGTGTGGGGGGGGGGGGGGTAAGTCATACAACAAGCTGCTTGTGTTTGGAAGGTTAAAGTGAAATGTGTCGCTGATTCATCATCAGCCGTCTGTGTCCGGAGCCTTGAGAGGAATGTCGGATGCAGAGGGAGGATGTAATGGATCCTCAGAAACAGGATCAGGACCACGAAGAGGTTTGGAGTCATCATCCATCTCAATGAAGTGATTTACTGATGAATGCATGAACATCTGAACCTAGCTGCAGTTGTTCACTCACATGTACTTCCACAGCAGGGATTCTCAAACCTTTGGGGACCAGGGGGTAGAAGTTTTCCAAGTACCTCCTTAAATGTCGTGAACTGGTTCACCATCTGTTTTTTCTGGGGCGTGTAAGCTAAGATCTAACCTGGCTGACTTTGTTGCTTTACAGCACGTGAAGACACCTTCATGTTTTCCATCCTCATTCTCAGTAAAACCAGACAACTGTCCTACATCTACTTCCAGCTGGTTTGGCTTCTGAGTTGCTTTATGAAGTAGAACACGTGTCTTTTGTGATAAGCAGACCTGTAAGATATACAACATGATGATGAAGATATGATCATCATCTTCGTCATCACCATCATAATCACCATCATCTTCATCATCATCATTTTCATCTTCACCTTCATCATCATGATCATCTTCTTCTTCTTCTTCACCTCCATCATCACCATCATCATCATCACCATCATCATCTTCACCATCATCATCACCATCATCATCTTCACCATCATCACCATCATCATCATCATCAACTTCACCTTCATCATCACCATCATCATCATCACCATCATCATCATCACCTCCATCATCACCATCATCATCATCACCATCATCATCTTCACCATCATCTTCACCATCATCTTCACCATCATCATCACCATCATCATCACCATCATCATCACCATCATCATCATCATCACCATCTTCACCATCATCACCATCATCATCACCATCATCATCATCATCACCATCTTCACCATCATCACCATCATCATCATCATCATCATCAACTTCACCTTCATCATCACCATCATCATCATCACCATCACCATCATCATCATCATCATCATCACCATCATCATCATCACCATCATCATCATCATCATCACCATCATCATCATCATCAACTTCACCTTCATCATCACCATCATCATCACCTTCACCTTCATCATCACCATCATCATCACCTTCACCTTCATCATCATCATCATCATCTTCATCATCATCATCATCATCTTCATCATCATCATCTTCACCTTCATCACCATCATCATAATCATCATTATCATCTTCACCTTCATCATCTCCATCATCTTCATCACCTTCATCATCTCCATCATCTTCATCACCTTCATCATCTCCATCATCTTCATCACCTTCATCATCTCCATCATCTTCATCACCTTCATCATCATCATCTCCATCATCTTCATCACCTTCATCATCTCCATCATCTTCATCACCTTCATCATCTCCATCATCTTCATCTTCACCATCATCTCCATCATCACCATCACCTTCATCATCATCATCTCCATCATCTTCATCACCTTCATCATCTCCATCATCTTCATCTTCACCATCATCTCCATCATCTTCATCACCTTCATCATCATCATCTCCATCATCTTCATCACCTTCATCATCTCCATCATCTTCATCACCACCACCACTGTCATCATCTCCAGAGCACTGTACAACCAACCATTCACAGTGACTGACCACCTCTAAAACCAGTTTAAAAATGTTCTTAAACTAAATATAAAAACTCTTTAAAATGACCCAAAATGAATCTCCTGTTTCTTTGAAGCCATTTTAAAACCAGCCCACGTTTCTGAGAAACTTATTTAAAGTCTCGTTCCACATTCCTAAACCACAGAGCCGCTGTACGGTTTTCCATGTTACAGGAAACTCGGATTATTTTCAGTTATTATTCTGGAGGCGTGTGGGTCAGCGGAGAGAAATCACTCAAACTGCATGATTACTGGATCAATTACTTAGCAACAAGCTCAGAAATGGTGGCGAGAACGGGAACCCGACGCTAAACTCTTTTGAATTTCAAAGATCAAAACGAGCCAGTTGGTTGGCGGGTCATGTTAGTGTCATGGTAACAAAAGTCCCACTGTTCCTGCTTTTATCTGCACAAGCTGCTGCTTTCTCTGAATTCTTCTTTGATTGTTGCTGCTCAGATTTAAATGAGTTGAATCAGACCGACCACTTTGTGGAGACTTGTTTCCTCAATGCAAACTAAAAACTACGTATATAAAAAAAAGTGTCGGCACATTCTGGGACTCGGTGAGCAAAGACCAAAGAACAGAAACTGATGCAGGTTAATCTTCATCACGCCAGGTGGTGCTGCTGGAGAACCGGCACAGCCGATAAATCCAGATGTCTTTTAGAAAGTTATTTTCACTCTGAACTTTCTGTCATCACATCCAGAAACACAAAATAAAAGTCATATCTGAGCTCTGCACAGAAACCCAGTTCTGCAGGCAGAAGGACAAAAAGACGGAGAACGTGTCTGCTGTGGATGTTTGGGTCCACGAGTGTCTGCGTTTCAGTGTCCTCCTCATTTCATTCATCGTTGTTTACATTTAAATCTATTTAACCTCTCAGACAGACGAGGTGAAGCTGACATTATTTCCCATCAGTCATATAGAAAAGATTTATTTTGAAGGCTTCTTGTTTAAAAACTAGAAACCTCAGATCTTATTCCTAAAATCAGCCGATAAACTCCTAAAATGATGTCATTGAACTGTTCAAATAGCTGAAATGGTCACAGATTTGTTATTTGTGACATTTTTCTGTTTTAAAGGGACACGAGTCAGTTTTGGCTTGTTTTTAGCACCCCCTAGTGTTAGTTGGTGAAACCAAAAGTGAAACTTATCTCCTCGCTGTGCGTTCGTCTTTTTACCACCTTAATCTAACTGTTGAAATGTCTCCTCAGCCTTCATTAGTGTCTACAGGAGCGGTTCATCACTAAATCAGACACATCAGCTGTGTTCATGATCTAAAATAAGCAGGAAACATGCTGGAAGCAGACTGCAGATCCAGGCATGTCCCAGCGGACCGGACCGGCAACTGTGAAGTTGCAAGTGGAATATTCTGGCCACAGGGGGCGATTATGGCTGCGTGGCCTTTCATTAAACCTGTAAAGGGTCCTTTTAGCACATACTGGAAAAAAGAAAATGATTTAAAATTTTTAAAAAGTTGCAAAGTGTCCCCCAATCCTGGTCCTCAAGGGCCGGTATCCAGCAGGTTTTAGTTGTAACTCTGCTTCAACACACCTGATTTCAATTAGCAAGTGATTAGCAGGCTTCAGCAGAGCTTGATGAGCTGCTGCACAGGTGATTCAACCACTGAATCAAGTGTGTTTGAGCAGAGAAACCACAAAACCTGCTGGATAGCGGCCCTCCAGGACCAGGATTGGGGACCCCTGGTTAAGGGGGTTCCGGAGAGAAAACTAGTCTCATTAGTTTATCAAATGTGCTCAAAAGCTTTTTTATTCTCCTCGTGAGATTTTTTTAGACGTTTTGGAAAGTTCCTCTTAAAGGGTTTTCATCATTTGTTGCAGACGCTAACGTACCTACATGTTTTAGACCTGGAAGAGAAATCCAGGCATGTGTAACGAAAACATCCACACTCCCAGTAGACCTGGTATCTGGATCAGGAAGTCTTCCTGCTGTGCAGCAAACATGATAATTATTCTGCTGTGCTGATGATTATTGACCAGAGGAAAAAAAAATAAACAAACACACATGAAAACCTTTCTGAACAATGCAATTAATCATGTGCAACTGTGTAAACGTGCAATTTTACAATCAATTTTTCTGGTGCGTTTGTGATTCTGCAGATAAGCTCTTAATCTGATCTCAGTGTGCTTCTGCACAGTCATATTACTTATTTTATGAAATTTCATATTTTATATTTTTACCTTGTTCTAGAGGTGAGGGTCTTCCCAAACCAAATAAACATAGATCAACAACAAAGTAAAATCACTTCTAAAGAGCCGAAACTTCAAGTCAAGGAACAGGGAGTGGTCCCAGTACAGCGCGGCCCTAAAAACAGGCATCAAGGCCAAGGAAGAATGCAAGAGGAAGACATGCAGGGGAAAGAACCAGGTGACCACGGGGCCTGACGCCCAACTAGCAGGTGATCTACCCTCGAGACGGCGCTACAGGTCACACAGAGCCTGGACAAGCAGGCTAGTTTCTTCCCAGTAGCAATAAACACATTAAATAATGCTAAACTACACAACAAATAACCACTCCAATACCATGCAATAAGTCCGCCTCCATTCTGCACCTTTTCATCACTTTTCTGATAGTTCCTGCATTCCTGATGGCGCCATAGCTGAACATATGGTTACCGATCCTGTGCACTTTCCAACTTCATAATGAAAAAAACATCAAACAGTTGTGCAATAACAGTTTCTACCTTTCATTCCTGCTCGTTTTGCACTCTCAACATCTCAGACTAATACGTGTATTATTATTATTACTTTATACATACATAGTGAAGCTGTGCGTTCCTTATTTTAGACTGTATACATGTTTTATTTTGTACATTACCGTGTTTTGCTTCTGATCTAATGCACGGGTCAAGGAGTAGCTGCTCAAATCTCGTTGTTGGAAAACAGTGACAATAAATCTGATTCTGATTCTTCCTTTGGGAGAACTTGTCCACCTTTCACTAAATCTGATATTATTGCTGTTTTAAATAATGTGAATTTCTCCATGAGGGACCAAAAGTCAACAAGCTAAACAAGAGACTTTATACCTTGTCTTCTCTCTAACTAGGAGCTCTTTAACCTAACGTGACCCTCCTGAAGCCCTGAAGATGAGCGCTGCATCTCCAGTCCTACATAGATAAACCCAGGAGAACAGCATCCTGTGCCCCTCACAGCTTTAGACCGGCTCGTATTTCTGGATTCTGGTTCTTGTGGCTCGTTTGGGTTTGTTTGTGGAACCTCGGTGCAGCTAAAGCTTCCCCTGTGCCTCTTTCTTCTCCTTGCATTGTTTCTCTCAGACCCGTTCACGCAGAGCTCGGATGAAGCCGCGGCGGCTCTGCGTCACATGAATCAGAGCCTCAGCACGCCAGCGGTGTCAGCTCAGAAAAAGAACAACACTCCTAATTCTGAGCTGGAATTAAGCTGGAGTTTAGTTCACCTCCTTCCACGCCTCCGCGCCGCACTCCAAAACTCAATTTCACAAAAATATGAGCTATTGATTCGGGCCGCTGCAGCGATGTCTGAGCTGCTACGGTAGGACTTGGTTAATCTGACTCTGAGGGAGAAGTGGAAGTGGCAGACGAGAGCCATAAATCTACTCCTCCCCTTCACCTGCAGAAATCCTCCCACTGTAGCTCCACTCTGCTGATGTATTAAAAGCATCCAGGCGTAAACATCGCTTCATCTTGTTCTGCATGTAGAACCACAGCGGTGCTGCAGACGGGGACACGAGGTAAACACTGAGCTCTCCTCAGGAGGAGGTTCGGACCTTTATAACCTCCACAGAGAGGAGATTTGCTCTTGCTTGCCAACAGAAATGAAAGCCACTTAGAGTCGTTGACCCTCTTTTTTCTGTCTCACTTCTGTCAGAAGTTCCCAACCTTTTTTATTTTTATTTGGAGCCTCCTCACTCCATTTAACCAGAACGTGTTGGCCCAGGAGCAAGAACACACAAACTATTAAACTGAGCTCTTTAGTGACATCGTGATGACATACGACAGCTTCCACTGATGCTCAAAGACAAAACGTCACACTCTAATGCTAAAACAACATTCAGAAAACCAACACCTGTAAAAACAGCTTCAACAAGAACAGCAGAAAATAATATTCAATCAAACAAACTAAGAGTTCAAACATCGTTAGAAACAGCTGGCCTGGCCTGCCAGACTCTGTTCTACACAGAGGACGAGTCTGGATACTCAGAGGCAGAGGGCACCATGAGGGGCGGGGCTAGCCAGCGCAATAATAACCAATCAGAAAAAAGGCAGAAATGACAACTAACGCTGTAGTTTTTTAGCTGTAGTCAAAGATGGCGTCTGGCGTACACGTGAATGATAGTTGACTTTGTAGTAAAAACTTAAGAATCCAAGAATCCGAGTTATAACCAATTCTGTATTAATATTGGAACGAAAACTACGAGACAGGGCCGTTTTCGACAAGATGACCGCGGTCAAGTGAGCCGACGCTGGAGCTTAGCTAAAACTTGCTTCGCGCGTACATTGTGCATTGTCCAGGTCATGTCAGAGGAAAGAGCCGCAGCGAACTTCTTCGTTGTTTATGAGAAACTGAGCATCGCGGTGTGTGACGTACGCTGCTCGGCGCTGATTGGCTCGGTTAGAATTCTCAGGGGGTGGGGTTATTTGAATGGGAGCGTTACCAGACCCTGGCATGGCTGGCCAGGCTAAGAAACAGCTACAATAAGATATACAGTAAAACCACAGTGACAGATGTAAACAGACACCTTCTTCTTCTTCTTCTTCTTCTTCTTCCAGATCTTTACAAAACACTACCACAGGCTTCCTGATGTAAACAATAACTACATCCCTCTTTAGCTTTTTTGAAAGGAGGAAAACTGACAACCTTCCAACATGACTGAGACATTACACAGTTTTGTGATTGTTTCATTTTAAAATGATCACATTTGCTGCTTTTAGTTATTCAACATCTTTTTATGACTTTCCTTCATTTGATGTTTTTAAAATGTTTGATTTCATAATTTATCTTTTAATCTTTTAGCTTACATTAAAATAGATCCTGTGCATCATGTCTAGCTCCTTTTTTATCAGGCTCATTAGATATTGTAGGATATTAAATTTCAGTTTCCAGCTTTGATTTTGAAACTGGTTATCTTTATGTTATATTTCCATTTTTCCACTGAGTTATGTTAATTGTTTAATTCTGGTCGTGCACGTCTGTCTGAACTGAATCGCTCCTGCCTGTTCCACCCTCAGGTTAACAGACAAAAAGATTCTCAGAACAGATAAAAAGGAATAAAAATCACCTGCTTTTGTTCTTTCCAGTTTAAGATCATTTGTTAAGAAATGATGAAGTTACGGCACTTTCCCTCTAATCTTTTTTCACATGCAGGATCTCGTGTTGGTAGTCTGAGAACGTGGTGAGGAGGCAACATCAATATCTGTAAAACTCAGCTTAAGACATTATTGTAATACACTGAACTTAACTAAATAAAAAACACAAAACGTGTTTTTAAAGGAACACTTGGCAGTTTTGGCGTGTTTTTAGCACCCCCTAGTGTCCGTTAGAGAAACCAAAAGTGAAACGTATCTCCTCGCTGTGCGTTCGTCTTTCTAACACCTTAATCTAACTGCTAAAATGTCTCATCAGCCTTCATTAGTGTCTACAGGAGCGGTTCATCACTAAATCAAACAAACCAGCTGTGTTCATGATCTAAAACATGCAGGAAACATGCTGGAAGCAGACTGCAGCACCAGGCATGTCAGCTCCACTTTACTAAGTCCAACAGGGACCGGACCGCCACTCTGAAGTTGCAAGTGTGGTATTCTGGCCACAGAGGGCGGTGGGGGTCTGAGTGACATGTCATTAACCCTGTAAAGGCTCATTTTAGCACAAACTGGCTCAAGAACATGAATTAATGATATGAAAACGTTGGAGAGCATGGCTTTAAAACGTGAATAATGTTGGAATAAAAGCAAGCATGGAGAAAATGCATTACATCAAAATCCTCATTGGTTCAAATAAAGAAAAAGTAAAAAAAAAAAAAATTAAGTTTTCTACAACCAGGTGATGAAAATTCCTCCCTGGAAGAGTAAACCACATCTTAAAAACTAATTTTTATCCCGTGACTTTTAAACCATCGGTTGTGATCTTTTAGTTTAATCTCTTGGGTGTTTGGTGATTTTAAACTTAAAACTCTTTCCCACTTTTAGTTTAGTGTCCAGATTGGAAACCCCTCCCAACCGCTGAGCCACCACCGCCCCAATTACAGCTCGTCCGCCGACGCTGTGAAGAAAAGAGGACGGAGCGTTAAACAACTATTACCATTCAGGTCAACATCCCAGAGGGACCGACTGGACCTGAGGGGAAAAACGGAACCAACCCAAACAAAGACCAGCGGATCCCGACAGTGTTTGTGTTCCGCTGCTGTGTTTATCGTGTCAGATAAAAGTTGTCACTGGAAAGCGACGACATTGAAAGTTTTATTGAATAACTAATATAAAAACCAGCATGTCCTGCTGAGCTTGATGCTCAATAATAAGCCTACATGCTCCATATTCAGTGAGCAGTAATAATTGCATTAGCAATCTGCTCATTAGCCGGCTCCTCACTCGCACTTTTTAAGTGTAAAATCCTATTCAAATGAGAGCTCCCACTCCAAACAGCGAGAGCCCTTTATCTAAAACGGAGGCATCCCGAGCACTCCGAGGCTGCCTTTCAAGGGGAAGATGATAGAGCCTGTAATCTATCAGCTCCCGCTCCCCCCCGCCCGAGCCCAGCCGAGGAGGTGAACTATTTCCCCCCAAAGGGATCTTTTCCCAACACTTTAATATGGATGAAAACATTCATCTTTTCCTGCGTTGCATGTGCTCACGGAGAATATTGATTTGGTGGAACTGAACGGACAGTCACGCTGAGACGGGATTACGAGAACTCGCTCTCTCTTTGTAACACAGACGCTTTAATTAAAGAATCGTGTTGATTTGAGGTTTTTACTCGGCAGAAGCCGGATAAGTGAGGCTCCGTCTGTGTTTTCCGCAGAGGTGAAGCAGCGCAAAGTCAAAAACCTCTGATTAGCCCCCCTGCTGCTAATAACTGTGGTTCCTCTGAATCTGCTGCTAAATGGTTTTAAGTTCTGGCAGCTTTCAACTGTGAGAAGCAGCAGAAAGCTGCAAAGCGTGAGAGCTGGCTAAGCCCTGGCCCTAGCCGGGGAGTCAGAGGGAATTCATGGGGCTCATTAGAAGTGTTTCCCTTATTGAACAAAAGCAGAGGGCTAAAAAATATAGTAATTGATTTCTACGCTGGCTCACTGAGCCTCTTTTAACGAATAATTACTTTGAATGAGCGCTCCGTGAAGAACGGGCTCGGAACAAAAGCACCGCGGCTCGTTTTATTTGCGCCGTTCAGTCATTAATTACATTAATTTGTTGCTTTTTCTTCTCTCTGTGCAACATTTCAGAGCGACACAGATACATCTGCAGCCGAGGCGCCGATAAACAAAACCCAGGGAACGTGCAGCAGTAAATGTCAGAGGAAGACATCTAAAATTACAGGCTAATTAAGGCATCTGCATTGATCACCCTCCGCCCAGAGGAAGCCTCACACGGACTTCAGGGCTTCGGTTCTGCAGGATAAAGTTTGCTACGCAGCTTTTAAACTGCTGTGCTGATGCCAAAACAACCCGCTCACCAGGACAGCTCAACACCTTAATATGCACACCAGCAGCAGCAGCAGCAGGTTGCTGAGAGGTGCTTCTTATCAGCTGTGAGAGAAACGACACACAAGGTGCTCCGGAGTCGGGATGGTTCACGTTTGTTTACCCAGTTTCCATCTCTAGTTTTATCTTTGGAAATGTGTTCAAGTCGTTCAGCCGCTTCTTTTCTTCTCAAGGTTTTGTTCATCATCAAAACCTCCTGTTAGAATAAGGACGATCACTGTGGATCGGGTCTGGGAAAATGCTCTGGTCTTCCTTTTTCAGGGGGTACAGTCAAAAAAATCCTTGTTTTTAGACGTTTTATCTTATTTTTAGTCTAACAGAAACAGTCCTACATAAACTTCATCACAACATTGCTACTGTATGTCTGTTGATAGTAACTGCCCTGTTGTCTTGGTGTTATTGGACCTCACAGCAACTGTGGATCACTCTGTTGTAAGTCACGATGTTGGCATTCGTGGCTCAGCGCTTAAATGTTTTAAGTCCTACCTGGCAGATTCTTTCCATTTGCACTAACAATGCCTCCTCTTCCAGTGCTCCTCTGTCTTGTGGAGTGCCACAGGGCTCCATTCTTGGTTCCCCTCATTTTCTCCCTTTATTTGCTGCCACTGGTCGCAGTTTTAACTCGGCATCACCGGTCCTTTCACTTTTATGCTGATGACTTTAAAGCGGATATCCAGAGTTTTTCTTTTATCCGATGGCACCATCTAGGGGCTGACAAGCGTATCACACCAAGAGTTGGTCGATTCGTTTTTTAAGATGGCGAATTAACATTTATTGTTTATGAATGTGCTTCTGTAGCCGACAGAGCTAACAAGTATTATTCTTATGTCATGTTGTGTTTTCATATATTTATATTTTAAAGACTTTCTTGTCCGTGAAAAGTTCATCAACGCTGCATCGGCTGAGGTGCTTCCTTAAATTTGAAGCACGTAAGCGGTAGTCTAACGCTATTGGTTAACTCTGGTCGGCGGTCAGTTTCCTATTGCATGGATTTTATGTGGCAGGGGGTGGGCTTAGGGGAAAAAAAAGACGTATCGCTTACATTATATCACACTACATGATAAGACAATCACTTTTACGGATTTCTGAAAAATCATACATAATTCCTGAAAGGGGAAAACTCTGGATTGCTGCTTTAAGGGCCGGAATAACCTTGCTTTTTAACCTCACATTGGCGCGGGCAGCAGGCTGCGTCTTTGCTCACATACTTGCTGCTGCATGGCACTGCATGTAGTACTGGAGTGTTCCACTAGGGGGCACATTAGAGTGCTGAGACCGGATAGAGAGTCTGGTTTGTGGGTAAAACCAAAACAAATATGGCGTCAATAGAAGAGATCAGTAACTGGTTAATTTTGAGATCACGGCAGAAAAAAAGACAGCAGCGGTATCGTAGATGGTATGAAAGAGCTCTAAACCAGAGACGGAGTCACCATGGTGAGTGCGTCTTGCTTGTTTTGTCAACTCCACCTACTGGTTACTCGTTTATTGCAGCGTTCCGACGTGTTGCGTTAATTTCGGGGGACGCGCACAAATGATGCTTCAAATCAATGCAAGTAGGCAGCCGTCTATTTAATTTCTGCGGCTAATGCAGGCGATGGAGGTTGGAGAACATTTTCACATTCAGCATGCAGGTGCAGCTCATAGTGACCGATCAAGTATTACACGGTTTCTATGGGAACCAGACTCAGATAAAGCTTCTGCTGTCACTCCAGCAAACAAAAGCTGTTTATTTACGCTGAACGGTAGTAAAAAAGGTTTTCATGTTGAGTTTGTTCTTGAACTGCTGACATCATCGTCTCCTTCCATCCAGCAGCTCCTCCTCTGCTGAGCAGGAATGAAACCCTGAAAATGTCCCCGAGTGGCACTCCGGATAATCCTACAAGATGTTTCTTAAATTCAATCGAGTGACTGAATGATTCATGATCTTCTTACATGATTGATAGAGTGACAGCCATTCAAGTAGCACCGTGGACTCCACTGAGAAGCAGGTAAAAGCTCAGAAAGGTTCCTCACAGCTGGAAACACCAAGTCAGAAATCCTTCTCACAGCAGAAATCTAAATAAATCCTGACTCTAAGAACTTCTGCCATGGCATTCTGGGCATTTATGGCTCTGCTGTGTTTTACTATGAATCAAACAGACTCTTGTGCTTTCAGAGCTGTGATTTAAATCAGCATCGTGTTATTTTACTCAATGTGAAGTGATTCTACAAAGATAAAAACATCTGCAAAAAGAGATTTCTCATGCATTGAATTAGCTAATTAATGTAAATGATCTAATCTATACATGTTCAGCAGCTCTTCAGGCTCTGCAGAGGCTCGCTAATCACCAGCTGATTAAACTCAGCAGAAAGAGTTCTATCACCTGAACTAAAAAAACAAAACATGAGATAAGTTGTTGTAAAAGAATGACATTAATTATTGCATAAGAAGAAGCTAAACTATGTTTATGATGTAAAATAAGTTCGCAGACCTGTTTAAAATCTCATAAACCCAGAGCAGTGAAAAAACATTAAAGGTGTGGAACACTGAAAATACATTTTTTTGATTCTAATCAGTCACTCTGAGGTTTTCATGCAGGCTGAACATGAAAATAGTCTCCTCCACCTATCTCCTGCATTAGCTTCTGATAGAAAATAGACGGTGAAACTCTAGGATTAGAAAATCCTGACAGATCTACGTCACACTGTCACTAACATTCATGGACTCACCCATCTTGACTCACGACGGGGAAGGCTGTTGTTGGTTTAGCGTCCAGGAAACAGCAGAGAACGTCTGGGCTAGTAGAAGCTAACCGTTAGCATTAGCAACTCCACCACACAGCAGAACTCCTTCAGGCTTGTGTTATTGGTGGAGATAAAACATCAACGAGTCAGTGGTAGAGTCGCGTTGCTGTTAGCCAATCAGAGGAGAGATGTCCACATATCAGGAAATAAGACTCCAAATCCTGTCATCTGAATTTCTCCTCTGATGTGGCTCACTTCTAGTTCCTGAAACTGGTGCACCGGAGCTTTTATTCCCCACAGTACGACTTACAAGGCATTCATTCCTACTAGAGGCCACTACAAATGTATTGTATTGTACCTTTAAAGGTGTGGTTCATTGTTTAATTAATACATTTGGCCCCTGGTGGAGGATCTGCAGGTAGCAAGGGCCTGTATAAATGTTGTGTTGTTATAGAATTACATAATATAATACAAAATATTCCTGTTATATTAACATTAGACAAAATTATAATAACAACAAAAACTATTAATGTTCGTTGTTTCAGAATTAAAGAATGAGGCAAAAGTTATAAAATAATACAACTAAACAAGAATAATTTGTTTTTGTTTAGCGAATGACGTAAACAGTTTCAGCTGCTGTGTCCTGATTTGCTCCGAGCTGAAATCTGCCGTAAACCCGCTCAGCTCGTTCTCGTAGATCAGCGCTGCAGCTTGACCTTTCAGACACCCGTGTAAAAGCGTGTGAAGACTAACCTTATTAGTGGCCTTTTATTGGCCAAACTTTCCACCCAGAAGAATCCAGCTGGATGTGGTGTCGGAGCGGCGCTGCGTGTGGAGAAGGATGCGGGAGGACTGGTAATCACGCTGCTGAACTGACACTGGGCCAGTGGCAATCAAACGTAATGGAACAAGCCTGGGGATCGATACGAGTCAGTGATCGCAGACAGACAAAGGTTGTTTAGTAACACACAGCACTAATTGAAATCAATGGCTAATCTGATGACAGTTCTTAACCTTTACACCTGTGAGGATTCATAAACCAGAGAGAATCATGACAGAGCGCTGGCGAGCCGCTGGCTCCGTACCATTACTGTCTCCGTACCATTACTGTCTCCCCCAACGCCCTTATGTTTCTGCTGATCCGCACTTTCCAAGATGCCTAACTAAGATGTTCAATGAGGTTCGGATCAATACAGAGGGAGTACCAACACTCCACTTTAATGGGCGATTCTGCCGTCATCCATAAAAGCATACAGGTAAATAAAATATGCATGTGGAAGTGGAAGTCCAGACCTGATTCCTGCTCGGAGAAAACACAAGCGCCAGAAGAGGTTATGGAGACTAAACGGTATTCATACAGATACACATGGGCTGATGGGGGCTCCATCAAACTGGATTGAACCCAATTTGCATGCAATTACATGTAATGCCCTTAAAAGCGGTGGTTAATTGATCGAGGAGCCGTGGTCCACCCTGCGTGGCGGTTAGGCGCCGACCGCTATGACAGAAAGGAAGATTGGACTTAAAGCGGACGTTTTAATCACCGGACATCAATAAGCCATCAGGTAGCCTCTCACTTCTGTAAATGGAGAGTTGTCAGAAGGAATCATAAGGAAACATATGAAGCTGATTGGTCACCGAGCACCATGTCGTGTTCAATTAGGGGATCTTTTTCTAGGCCGTCCCTCAGATTTCACACTTCGCTGGGTTTCTTTACCAAGTCTCCTAATTTATCAGCCACAATAAACAAGAGGCCCAGGCTGTAGCGAGTCTGGGTCTCACTCGGCTTCATTTACGGGGAGTCCTGTAAAGACCCAACGAGGGGGAGGTGTTGGTTTTATGGTTCCAGTCAGAGACGCAGCAGTTCAAGCTGCAGCGAGACTCATGATAGAGAGATTATCGTCACAAATAATCTCAATCTGATCTGTAGTCAAATAAATATTGATCGAATTTTCTGAGATGGACAGAGTTGTGGTGAAATCAGCCGACTGCAGTGTGGTGTAAAGCAGTGTTTCCCAACCCTGGTCCTCAGGGCACACTGTCCTGGACATTTTCCATGTCTCTGCTTCAGCACACCTGATTTAGATCGCCTCCTCAGGAGGACATCTCACGCTGCAGATGCCTGTTAATCACTCATTCATTTAAGTCAGGTGTGTGGCAGCAGGGAAACACTGGTGTTTGAAAGGGCAACATGGAACACATGCAGGACAGTGTGCCCTGAGGACCAGGGTTGGGGTTAGGGTTATGGGTGGATTTGCTCCCGATGCTTCTTCATGCACTGATCTACCGGGCTGCTCCTTGTCAGAAGCACAGATTCTTTGAAAATATGCAAACTTGATGAGATTGTTGTTTTCACACCTGCTCAGAGGAACTGAACCAAGGAGGGAAACAAACCAGGTTGGACTCGGAAAACACCCCTAAATGGTTGCCTTCTTCAAGGCCACACACGACTGAAGGCTGTAAACAAAAATGGCGGCTGTGTTGAGTCTCCACCTGCAGCAGCTGCAGCAGCATTGTTGTTAATCCAGCATTGTACCAAGCTCCTGTCAGCTTGTCTTTTATTTAGATCAGGCGGAATATTCCATCTATGAAGTCACGAGCTCAAATAATTACCAGCTGTTACTTGATGACGGTCGGTTTTCCACAAAGTCATTGAAAACCAGACACCAGGGGTATGTGCATTTTCCCAGCAGAGGAGCCGGTGTTTTCTGGACTCATTTGAAATCCAAGCGGTGCATAGATATTTGAACGAGGCTTTGATTCATGCGCAGACACACTCCCTGATCCCCCGCCTAATCCCTACTCTGGCTGGGACAAGGACACGTTGACAGTTTAAGACCTCTTCTCTCAAACTCTCTTAAACAGTCCTGTTGACCGATCACAACACAGTCCCTCAGATTTGGAAGCATGTTTTATATCAATCAGCTTCTGATAGGAAACCTAGTTGGTTAAATAAATTCTCAGCGTGCTGATAAAACGTCGACAGGTGACGTTTATGGAAGGTTGATCTTTAGTTCATCTAAAATAAGAGAATTGATTTCCTACAATAAAACCCTGAAAGTGCCTGAGTGGAGGTTTTACCACCTTGTAATGTTTCTGTTGTAAAGGATAGTGGTGTTCTGACACTGAGGAGTAAACAAAAGTTTAGTGATGAATGAAAAATAAATGCTGGAAAAAAGCTGCAATGGCAAATCTGCAAAACAAGCTACCTTAAAACATTTTTTCATGCCTCTCAGCGACGTTCTAACATACAGCAGTATCGCTATAAATATATTGTGGAGATTAAAGAAAAATGAAAAAAAATTGAATGAGTGGTTCTCTTGCATTTGGCTAAAAACTTTAGCCAATAACACGGCTTGGAAACCGATTGGACCATCCAGTTGTCGGTCTCACCGAACCGCATTTACCTGGGTCCTCCACTCATTACGTACTCGTGCATTTAACAACAGAACACTACTGGTGTGAGAGGTTCTCCGCTCAATAATAAGAGAAGGAGAAACAGCCGGCTGCTACCACTTCAACTTTAGGACAAACTAGCAGAGTCCCAAAAAGAAAGTCATGAACAACAAAAGACACTTGGACCTAGAAAACAGTGACTGGTGTTTAGCGCTATCTCATTTCCTCTGGCAATGCGCGTTCCCATATCAGGGGGTGTGGCCTAGGGATGACAGGGAGGAGTGAAGCTTGGGTTATGCTTGACGCATGAGAAAATGAGATGCGCGGAATCAGGCCATGACGACTTTTGCAGCGTTTATACCTTCTGCTGCGTGTCCCCACTGTGAGCCAATATTCTCCCAGACTGTAGGGGGCGACATCGGGCTCTACGGCATGCATACATAGGAGCTCTTGCTAGTCCGCCATGTTTTTCTGCGCGGGACCATCCACGTAGTTAGAAAATTTCCTAGGTGAGCGGTGCAGAAACTTCGGGCGGAGGGGTGTGGTTGCTGACATTATGTAATTTGGCGTCGTGGAGTCGTGTGGACCTCACTGATGCTTCAAGCATAAACCAAGGTTGAGAGTTCTGTGATCATGTTTGTTTAAAAACTAGCTTGTTTTGTAGATTTGCTACTGCAGCTTTAATGGTTTTCTTCAAAGAGGAATGAAGGTGAGGGAAGCACACACACGCGCACACACACACACACACACACACACGCATGCACACACAGATAATGAAGGTGTTCAATCCTCCCACATGTTGTTTGACTTATTCTTGAAGTAATATTTCAGCTTTTTTCTCAACATTTTAAGTTTAATATCAACAATGACAGGAAGAAGAGACGAGGATCTGACGCAGACAAACAGAGGGTTTAAATACACGAGGATAATCAGGGAAACAGGTGGGTAGGGTAACGAGGGGCAGGTGAGTCAAATTAATGCTTAACGAGGGAAGACAAGACAGCAGGGGCTGATGGAGCAGATCCTGACATTTATGGAATTAATGCTTCTTGGTAAAAGAAAAAAAAACATTCACAAGAAAAAAAAACATTTTTAACTTCTTTTCTCAATTCAAGTCAAATGTTGATCATAAAGTCGTCATACAAGAGAAATCCAGATTCTGCGGGTCAAAAAGTGTCAGATGTTCTGATTCAGATGTAATACCTCACACGGTCATGTCAGCATATTCAGAACCCAGAAAACCCCACATGAAGATTCCTGCTGACCCGTTTCAACCACCATGAAGCATCTGAACGACATGATCACAGGTGGGTGAGAGCCTCACGAGAAAAGCTTGACTCTGTAACGTTTACAGATCTAAAAACCAGACCGAGGACGAAGAAAGAAGCTTTTGAGTGACAGAAGAAGTGTGGTCGTATTCTGGAATGTCTGCTAAAGATCTAACCAGTAATGTTTCTGCCATCTGCGTGTTCGTTCGCCTCATTTCTGGGCGTAATGTCTGCTCTGACACTGATAGCCGTCTTCTGAACAGATGAGCGATTGAGAGCAGCAGCATGAGTGTGTTAAATAACAGCTCAGCTTCATGAAAGCAGCTCTGAAAGCCCAAAGTCTCAGCACCTGTCGGAGTAATCGTTGAGGCAGGAGGATCGATCAGACGCCGCTATCAGCCTCCCACAGATGTACCGCCGTCATTTATGTTGTGAGGTGGTTTAAATCGCACTCGTTCCCCTGTAACCTTTACTTATTGAGGCGTTGCTGTTATCTAGATGCGCTCGGCTCCATATAATCAGAGCTACGTGCTGCAGAGGCACCATACAGGTATTGATTTGCTTTCCCTTCACTGCTCGGTTTTAGTTTACTTCTGTTTAATTACCAATAAAACAGCAACAATATGACTGCTGTAAGCTTTTTAGACTCTGCTAGTTTAGTCTCTGCAAACATTTTCTAAACAATGCCTGCGAGCAACGAAAGCTGCAGCTACAGTAAAATAAAGACAGTGTTTATAATAGATGCGCCAGAGTGAGAACGAGCAGCAGAGTGAGTGAGTTCATGCTAAAGCGTCTTTTTCTTTCTGCTCTGAAGAATCAGATTTTTTTTAACTAAAACACACAAAGAGACCTGGATGATGAATAAAGTCACAGTTGGAAATGAACTCGCTGCCTCTGACTGATTAACTCCTGCTGTGGCTGCAGCTAAAGCTGATATTAGTGCATTTAGCTGCTGATGAGCGTGGCCTTACATCTGGTCCAGTCACACCAACACAGACGTCCGTAACCTGCAAAAGCATAAATAAAAGTACGGTAACATGCTGAGTTCCAGGTAATAAGGAGAGATTAGCATTGTCATTTTCTCACGCTCATCCAAGGTTTGTCACAGAGGCAGCAGGTCCAGGAGGGACGTCCTTCTAACTACCTCTAACTGGAGGACCCCCAGGGGCTCCGAGGCCAAAGAGCATGAGGTTCTTAGTCTTTCCCGTCTCTTCCTAGTGGGACACACCTGGAAAATCTCCAGAAAACAAAGAAAGAAATTCCATCTGATTAGCCGTGAAATTAGATTAGATTATGCAAATTGGTGGTGGGTCTGCAGTGATGCGGGCGTTCTACCGGTCTGTGGTGGTGAAGAGAGAGATTTGGGAAGTGACTGAAAGACCCAAATGGAGTGATGGATGGATGGATGGATGG
>SSNS01000044.1:283735-336682 GCA_006937985.1 Aphyosemion australe
TTCTCCCTGGCCCTGCCTCCCACATGCCTCCATCTGAAAGGCTAGGTTATCCTGAGTTATCTCTGTAGTTATGCTGCTATAGGCTTAGACTGCTGGAGGACATACTGACCACTTTCCACACTCTGCTACTCTCTTCTACCACCACTCTCTAATTGCATTATTTCCTGTTATTTCAGCTGTTAACTTTATTTTCTCTCTAAGTGTTTTTCTCCCCAGAAGAAGCTACACTGGCGTTCTGCTGAGCTGTGGTGGCCTCATGGAGGGGGCCATCGGCTGGCACACTGCTGCCAACCACCTAACATTCTCCCTCTCCTGATATTACATCTTACTTTCTTTAACATAGAATGTGCTACTATTAGTTCACCTATTGAATTAATTATAGATTCACTCAGATAAAGACAATAAAGTTTCTCTTACTCTTACTAAATAGAACTTCTACTAAGAAATCACAGTGTAGCCATAGAAACGCTACTTGATATATGTGGTGTGTGTGTGTGTGTGTGTGTGTGTGTGTGTGTGTGTGTGTGTGTGTGTGTGTGTGTGTGGGTGTGGGTGTGGGGTGTGCCTGTGCCTGCTCTGTCTTCTCAATCCCCAGTGAGCCGTAGCGGATGGCTGCTCATACTGAGCCAGGATCCTCTGGAGGTTTCTTCCTGTTAAAAGGGAGTTTTCCTTCCCACTGTCGCTAAATGCTTGCTTAGTATGAGGATTGTACCAACACAATGACACTAGTCAGTGTCTTGATGCAATCTGCTGGGTCCCTTACATAGGAAACTTTTTTACTGATTGGCTTATGAACTGAACTGTATTGAAATGTTTACTTTGTGAAGTGCCTTGAGACGACTCTTGTCGTGATTTGGCGCTATATAAATAAACTGAATTGAATTGAATTGAATGGGTGGATGATGGATGGATGGAGGGATGGATGGATGGATGGATGGATGGATGGATGGATGGATGGATGGATGGATGGATGGATGGATGGATGGATGGATGGATGGATGGATGGGTGGGTGGATGGATGGATGGATGGATGGAGGATGGATGGATGGATGGATGGATGGATAGCTGTGAGCTTTACTCTCAGGTCACCAGATCGCTCTGACTGCTTCGTGCTGCAGGTAGGACGCTAACTTCTCATCGACGCTCCACACAACCACACATCAGGAAAAGCAACCTTTCCCTGGAGCTGGAGGACAACAGGAACTTCGGTCCATACGGGACAATCTGTATCATTCTGTCAATTAAACACCGCATAGACAGCAGAGCACCTTCTCTGATAGGCTCCTTCAGCTCCGCTGTCATAGCAACCGCTTAAGAAAAGCTCTCCTGCCACAGGCCGTTACACTCCACCAGCAAATCTGTCACCTCAAGTAGAAATAAATGTTTGTGTGAAACTTTACACCCTTTAAGCATCTTCTAACAGCTCCTTTACTATTTCTGCTTTTTCTGCATCCTTTTTAAATCTTTTAATGTTTTTTTTTACATTTGTTTGTTTCTGCAGCAAAGAAACGTCCCAGACTGGATAAATAAAGTCCATCTATCTGTATTTCTATCTAACATCGAACATCTCAGCAGTTTGTGCGACAGTTTCCACCTCAAATGATGCAAAAATATCACAATCTGTTTTCATGTGCTTGTTTTGTTTGGGGGGAAATATTTTTGGAAAATGCATTTCCACATGAAGCAGATGGTCCTAATTTATTTTCCTGCAAACTCCAAACTGTCTGTGGACCAGTTCCGTTCAGATTTGTTGTTTCAGTCCAGAAATTAAACGTTAATATTTGTCGGAGTCTCAGCAGATCCCGGCAGAAGGAACCTCCCGCGTTCGCCGTAAGGTCGTCGGGCCACTCGGGGCTCCTGAGCGATCCCTGCAGCCAGAAACGGTCTTGAGTTGAATCCAAATGAAATAAAATAGAAAATAACAGATTTGTAGCTTAATGAGCTGCTGGCTGCGGCTTCGTGTTTAACCAACAGCTCTGAGGATGGTGTTGCTTCTCACACATGAATCCTAGTAAATATCAAATCTCACAGATTCACTGGAAACCAGGTTGTCTGGAGGCCAAAATCCTGCAGAACCTGTAACCTGAACTAAAATAGTAACAATCATTTATTGAAATGAAGCCGAGTGCGGCCACGCGCTGCTATTGTTCTCCTCCTCCCTGAGATTAAGTCATCCTGTAATCTAAATTCTTAATCCAGGAGTTGGTTAAAAATGGATGGGCCAGCTCGTCGCTGAGGTGGAGCTGCAGGTGCTGGCACTTCGGAGGGTATCTGAGTCCACTTCCTGTCTCCCTGCATCACTAAACTCCACCGGATGGTCGAGCTGAACCGCTCTGGTTCTAAGTCCAGCTGTGCATCATCCCGACACCGTGAGAGATTTGAGAACGTCCACCGTGATGCTCGTGTCTCCAGCATCACCTGGAATCAGCTGCCTGTTCCGTTAATGTGCTTCTATTTTGTATTCAGCAGCAGGAGAGCGGCTCCACTTCCTGTCAGGGAGGATTTGTCTCCGCTCACCTTAGCCAGACAACAGAACAAGCAGCTTCTGCAAACGAGTGGAGACAACAACAACTTGTTTGGGTGGAGACGGGTCAAGGCTGGACTCTGAGATAAAGAATGTTGGTTTAGAAATAAGATCCTGTAGTGAAACAGCAGAAGGTTCGGCTGAAATTACACTTCAGCTCGTATTTCTCACATCCTCTAGGCTGAACTAAGCAATCACTGAGCTGGGGTGGAAACAAACCTTTTCTTTAGGGTCGGACTCGGAGCTCTTCAGCTCCACAGCGTCGAGCTGCACGCAGCCCAGGAATAGGAGTCTGGAATCTGGGCTCCAAATGAAACTGAGCTGAAATTGGGTGGTTGTGGTTTCGCCCTCCAAGTAAAAATCTGTAGCAAATTGTCTCTTCTGCCTCATTTCATTACTGGAGGGAGACGGCAGGATGACGACACAGATGTAGGTCACGGCACGCTGGTGAGATCACTGGATGCACCTCAACCTGGATGGACATGAGCTCAGCTGCTTGAAATAATCAGATTTTATTTTTCTGAAAGTCTATTATAGAAAAGACGTGTGTGTGTGTGTGTGTGTGTGTGTGTGTGTGTGTGTGTGTGTGTGTGTGTGTGTGTGTGTGTGTGTGTGTGTGTGTGGTTTCTATAGCTGTCGCTCAGCGATGATGGCTGAGGAATTAGCTCCATTGGAACGTTTTTCTTTCAGAGCAAACATCTGTCAGATGAAGTTTTGTTTCCTCTGAGGACGTTAGGATGAAGTCATCGACAAACTCGGAACACAGCAGAGAAACCAGATCAGAGCCCTTGTCAGGTTTGATGAGGTAATTAAAGAGGTCCTTCACTCATATTTTAATACATCTGCAGTGGTCTCTAGTAGGAATGAATGATTGCAAGTCGTACTCTGGGGAGAAAAAGCTCCGGTGCGCCTGTTTCAGCTATGAGAATTTAGCTTGAGGAGAAAGTAGCTTCAGACATCTTATTTCCTGATATGTGGACGTCTCTCCTCTGATTGGCTAACAGCAACACGACTCTACCACTGACTCTGTTTGCTCTGCAACGTTGATGTTTTATCTCCACAAATAACACAAGCCTGGAGGAGTTCTGCTGTGTGGTGGAGTTGCTAATGCTAACGGTTAGCTTCTACTAGCCCAGACATTCTCTGCTGTTTCCTGGATGCTAAACCAACAACAGCCTTCCCCGTCGTGAGTCAAGATGGGTGAGTCCATGAATGTTCAGTGACAGTGTGACGTAGATCTGTCAGGCTTTTCTAATCCTAGAGTTTCACCGTCTGTTTTCTATCAGAAGCTAATGCAGGAGATAGGTGGAGGAGACTATTTTCATGTTCAGCCTGCATGAAAAACTCAGAGTGACCCATTAGAATCAGAAAAATTAAGTAAAAGATGTTTTTCTTTAATGCAACAGAACCGCCCAAATAATCACAACCTGAGATCATGAGGAAAACCAATTAAAATTTATATAGAAAATAAAACTTAAATATGAGTCAACAGTTTGATCGGACTGATTCAATTCATCTCAGATTCTTAATAATAAAACATTTTATTGATAGTTTTCAGTAAATAAAATGGCAATACCGTTTAATATTGACAGTAATAATTTAGTAACATTTAAAGCTCATCCCCAGTGAAGCCAGGAGGAAAGAGAAAAGCTTTAAACTGTAGGTTTTAGAGTTGCTTGACCTTTTCTTCCACTCCTCTTCTCTCCCCTTGAGTTTGTTTAAATTTTCTTCTCACCTCAGTGACTTTGTCAGTTTTCTGAAATGCTAACAGAAGAGTGTTTGGCTACTTTCTGCTGAAGAAGGTCATCAAAAAACTCCTAAGGACTCACTTTTCTTCTCTCAGCTCTGCTACGAGCTCCACATGTAAACTAGGTTTATTTTACTCTCAGTCAAATGTGGCCCAGCAAAGAAATGTAAGAATAATAATCCAAAAGACTGATAATGGAAATATTTCACTCTGAAAAGCATCAAAGTGTTGTTTGTGTTTGTGTTTCTACAGGAAAACATGCGAGAGTTCATGAAGCTATTCTCTAACAGAGAATTTCTGTAGCACATTGGGTAAACGGCCAACCGGGACGATGCCCGGTGTGCCGGGTGGCCAGTCCGGTGGGGAGCACTCTAAAAAGTAAATGTTGAATTTACTTCACCAAATTACTGGTTCCACTAAACATAGTTACTTAAATCTAAAGAGTAATATTAATTTACTTTAACATAGCAATTTATATTACTCTTTACATTAAAGCAACTCGATTTAGTGGAACCATTTGACATAACTTGGTTAAGTAAATTCAACATTTCAAATCCCTTTCTGCAACCACCCAACATCACCACCTCCCCTCAGCCAAACCAGCAGTGCATTAATATTAGAGGCCCAGTAATAATAATTAGGAAACGCCATGCCCCCCAAATGGCGAGGTAATTACAAAACCTTTTTACTGGCTGGCTCTCAGGCATTTGTTGTGCCAAATAAACCCTGAAAGCAAACTACCCAAGTTAAAAAAAAGATTTAGAAATAAAAATCAAGAGAGATTGGAACAGATACAGGAACTTAGGTGCAGTCATCTAAACAGTGCTTATCCTCCCTCCCAAGGACAGGGGCCTGACTATTTCAATTTAAATGGAATGGGGCCTGTGAGCTGTCCCTCTAAAAGCGTTCCAGGCATCATTTCACTCTTCTGAATCTTAACCTAATAACTTGAGACCAAATGTACCAAGAAGAGTCAACAGCTCCGGGATACAGAAAGAGGATCTGAAATCTATAAAAGCATATCATCGGCATAAAGAGAGACTTTATGAGTAGATCCCAGACGCGAGGTGCCACTGCTCCGGGTTCTGCCTTATGGCAATAGCCTCGATACCATCAGGAGAGGTGACAGAGGGCGCCCCTGTCTACTTCCATGTTTCAAGACAAAATAATCTGATAGTATATTCTCGGTACGTACAGTTTATGGAGAGATGTATAGGAGAGAAATATAGCAATTTTATCCAGGAGATAAATTTGGGTGATTAATTATGAAACTTAATTTAAACTCAGGAGTGAAAATGTAAAAGTTCCAGGTGAGTTCCTGCTGCCCAGTTCCTGTCAGCTTAAAGATCATGACACTGCAGTGAAATCTGACACTGAGAGCTTTTGTCTGGCAGCAGCAGTTCTGAGTAACGAAGGCAGCGAACCGCCCCGGCGGCACTGAAACGTTCATGTGAAGTAAGCAATCTGTCGACTCCTGCAGTCTAAAAATAAACACCGCAGATAGGGGCAATATCTTATTTATCTCTGCACGGCGCGTAATCCCTCTGTTCCCGCCTGTTGTCTTCAGAAGTGGTGAGAGCATTTTAACCTGAAGAAATTACAATCGATTCTGTGAAATAAAGCATAACGTGCCCCGAGTGCACTCGGATGTCTAACTGCATCAGGCTGAAAGAGAGAGGAGGTCTCGCACCGCTTCAGTCAAACTCACAGGGTGGAAGGGTTCTCTGAATACGATGATTGAAGATGATGGATGAAGCATCTGTGAGGCTGGATGTTGTGAAGCTCACCGAGGAGCAGCCGTCACGTCAAAGATCTCATGTTCCTCCTTCACGTTTCATCCCTCAGGTGGTGAAATACATCACAGGACCAGGAGCCCCCTGACCCAGAAGCCTTCTCTGTAAATGTGCTCTGGAAGGTCAGAATCAGCCGTTTGAACCCCAACCTGCACCTCAGGTCACAGAAACTCGGCTCTGGCAGCAGCGAATCCTCCGAGGAGCCCGACGTGACGCGTGATTGTGTAAACTTACAGCCTGGTTTGTTTTTCTCTGACAAGTAAAAAAAAAAGCGAAACATCTGTTTGCCAAAAACAGAAATAAAGTAATTAAACACAGAAGCATAATTAATATTCTCCTCAGCGTGGCGGCCAGGCTGGGTGGGCTTCCACCGGCAGCAGCGGCAGGCTCACCGATTATTTCATCTGGAGTCCAGCCAGAGCGGGACGCTTTGAAATGGGCAGCATACCAACACATCACTCACCCTGTGTGTGTGTTGGTGTGTGTGTGTGTGTAGGTATTCAGGCAGCTGAGCTCTCCATGATGACATCATTCTGCTGATTAAATGAACAAACTCATTATTTCTCTGGTTGCAAACGAAAAAGTTGGTTCCATTGTGCAGCTAGGAGTGCATTAAGTCACTTTTATCCACCTTATTCCTGGGTCTGCTCATGTAGAAACGATGATGTGAGCAACATCTGGTGAGATACCGGAAGTAGCGCGTAGCTACTGGCTAGCATGGAGAGGTTCTGTTGCATGTAGCCGTTTATTTGAACCTTTCAAGAGGATTTAAAAAATGATTTGCCCCCATTTGTGCGCATGCGTGTGTGTGTGTGTGTGTGTGTGTGTGTGTGTGTGTGTGTGTGTGTGTGTGTGCGTGCATGTGCGTGAATCTGAGAGTGTGAGAAGTTATCGGGGGTTGGTTAAGAACACTCATCACTGGCTATCCTGATACATGTTGAGCAGCATCCTCAGAAACCTCCACATCTGCACCATCTATCAGCTGCATCACTGAGTGGTACGGAAACATCACTGATCACTAATGCCTGCAGGGAGTAGTGATGACTGAAAACTAGAATAAATGTCTTTCTTTTAAATTGGGCTGAACTTTTACTGTTTACTTCCCGTTTTATTTTGAAAGCTGCTTTGTATTGTTAAGTTGATTTTCCTGATTTATTTATTTTTGTTCTGCCTGGTTCTTTTTCATCTATTTTATGTTATTTAATGACAGTTTTGTCAGTCTGTGTTTAACATTTGGTTTCCTTATCAGTTCATTCATCACAGGCCAACATGCACCCACCAGGTTCCTTTAATAAGCTGACATCTTGTTTTCCTCCTCTGTGAGAATTAAAGGGCACCTGATGAAAGATTGAGGGACGACATGTTTTCTTTTCTCTGTTTATTTTAAGGAAGTCCTGCTTTGAGTGGACCAGTGGGTTCTGGTTGGACTATCTATAATAAACACACGACTCGTTGTGTCGGCTATTACACACTCTCCTTGTTCTCTGCACATTACTGGTAATAAATATCAATAATAAAATAATTGGTACTTTATTGATCCCTCTTGTGGAAAGTCTTCTCTTTACCGACCCATCCCTGAGGAGCATGAGCTGCTGTTTCAGGATTCAGCATCTTGTGATCCTTCGATACGCGACCTGCTGGGATTAAACCACTCCCATATTCAGCCGCGGCCGCCCCATAATCCCTCATCCAGCTGATAAGACTCACTCCTATGATCATAACAGCATAACTGTGTCAGGAATCCAGTGGGTTTGATGCAACTGGCTCAGCTGCATGCACCAATGTCCGGGGCCAGGCTTTTCACCCTGTAGCTGGTCATCACCACAGCTCACATCCGAGTCAGCTGATGCCCCATTTTTCCCGACACTGTCTCTGATGGAGCCTGCAGAAAGCTCATCAAGCTGTTGTCTTTACATCTCATTAAAGTGCTGATGGACGCATTTTCTACACCCCGTGATGCTTCCAAGCTGCACGGAGAGTGAAGAGATTCTGAAAACGCTTACAGGCCGGTGCTTCGTGGTGGTCGGCGTTTAAAAAATAGACACAGGAAACCTCTAATGCAATAGATTACAGACATCCATGAAAGGGGTGGGGTTTAGGATTTCACAGAGCTCCAATAGTTTTTCTGAAAGTGAATAACTAAATCATGATGTATCAGGTAAACTACCTCACCTGTTTTATAATATTATCTGGTGGTTATCCCAAACTTCCAGGTTTACCTTTACTAGGATGTTTTAGGGTAACTTTATTTAATAACTGCAGGTTGATTCTCATTTTATTGCTAAAATTCAGCACTTCCTCATTTACAGAAGAGCTGCTGTTACCTAAACGTGAATCATGTGACCTCATTAAGGCTGCAGAGGTCAGGTGAGCAGATGCTCCTGCATGGAGGGAGGAGACGAAATCACAGAGGAGATCAGACCGAAGCTGCAGCTGAACTCTTTTCTGACCTCAAAACTTCCAAAACGTGTTTTAAAAGTTCATTTCTGTTCTGTGACATCCAAACTCTACTTTGTAGTTTGTATTTTGTGGTTTTGTGATGTTTTTCTACAACATTTTGGCTTGTAGCTTCATTTTTTTACTCTAATTAGGAAAATGTTTTGATTTTAACATTCCAACATTGTCTCCATCACCAGTGGTTCCTGCACACATCTGCAGCTCAGAGGTGGACGCTGAAGCCTCCAGTCCCATCGCAGACGCAGCTTTCAGAGACTTGTGAAATTAGAGGTGTGGTGTGTGAAGGGGGGTCAGATGCATGTGTCTCACGCTGAATGCATGAGAGATGGCAGCCATGCTAATGCTAACGGTTAGCTTCCACTACTCGAGACGTTCTCTGCTGTTTCCTGGACGCTAAACCAACAACAGCCTTCCCCGTCGTGAGTCAAGGTGGGTGAGTCCATGAGTGTTAAGTGACAGTGTGACGTAGATCTGTCAGGATTTTCTGAACCGACCATTTTTCCAGCTATTTTCTATCATGCAGGAAATAGGAGTAGAAGACTATTTTCATGTTCAGCCTGCATGTTAAACTCAAAAAAATGAGTGAAAAATGGTTTCTGCTCTTTAATGAATGTTGTAATAAACTACCGGGACTAAAATGTTCTCCACAAGCTTCCAGTTAAAGGGTTAAAACAGTCTGAGGTTCCATTTCTGGATGTTATGGATGAACCGTGACGAGTCCATGTGGCTTATTGATCACGTTGGGATAACGGCAGCAGCGCCGCCCGAGGGCCCAAATCCAACATCCAGCTGCTGTTTTCCACTTTGGCCTCTGCAGAGTTTGAAGAGCTCTTCATTTTGTGGATTTTATCGATAAAGCTCTGATAGAGTTTGGTGACGCGTCATGACGAGTTATAAAAAGAAACGACGATAGGCTGATGTGTTTTTATTCTGAGGCATCACATGATAATTACCTGTGATATGTGTCAGTAGGAGAAAAGCTCTTTGACAGCGACATGAGTGATGTAGAACAGCAGCAACTGTCCTATTAATACCTTTTATTATCGAAGCCTAAAAATAAAAAGCTTTTTTCTCCCAGAGGCAGATTTGATTCAGACGGTTGGAAAACTTTGGAGAAGTTGAGAAAAAGTGGAGGACAGAAAAAGACAGAGGTGGAAGATGACAGCGAGACATTTCACTCAAATCAAATGCATTTGTTTGGAAGCGGAATAAATAAATGAAAAAATCTCAGCTGATTTTCCTGACAGAAGAGAGCGATGTCGGTGAGGATCGGCGCGACTGGCGGCGACGCCGTTTGGTTCTGGGGAGCGCGGTTAATCAAACTCATGGATGCTGCTTCTCTTCGGGGTGACACGGTAATCATAAATTTCCTTGTCTCCCTGATTTTTATCTTGTCCTCCAGTCAGCAGCCGGTCCCGGGGTGTTGGTTGGTGCCGCGGCTCCCTGCCTCCACCAGCCCAGCTCCACCCCGTTTTTCCAAGAGTGTGAGGTAATTACCTCCCCATGAATCCACTGATGACTAGATCTGCTGCAGATATGATAAAAATAGCTGACAGGGATTTTGACATAATAGCCACATTGTCTCTGGGAGAAAAGGGGCTTCTAATGAATTCCGACGAGGCCCACCTGGGTAATTATCTCGGCATCGTTCAGATTGAGGCGGGATAAGGCGTTTTGTTTGTAAAGGCTGCCGGTGTTTGCTGAGCTAAAGTGACTTGCTGGTGACTTTTGGACAACCTTGGTGTGAAGTTAATGATGACTTTGTGGAGACGGAAAACGCTGCTCTGCCAGATATTCCTGAATGATAATCGAGGCCGATCCGGCCCGGCCGTCTCTGTTTGCAGCATGAAAGCAGCTGTTAGTTCAATCAAATTCCCAAACGTGGCCTTTTAGGGTTTATAAGCCAGCAGAAAAGTTCAAGATTTGTGAACAAAAAGCCTTCTTAATCCTCTGAAGCTTGTTGAGGTGCTAAGAAATGGGAATACCTCCGCGAAAGAAAGGCCCGCCTCCTTTTAACCACCGTTTATTTTTTGTATCAAAACCTGCTTTCCAGCGAACGCATTAACAGCCCCCCAGAGGGCACTAAGTGGACAGCTATGCTGAATAACATCAAAGGTAAGGACTTTCATGTTGGTGCTTTATGGGTCAGGTTTTCCCAGCCAAGGTCAGACTGGTTCTGAATTGCTCCCACAGGTATGTTTGGCTGCATTAATTGCATTATAATTCTTATCAGAGCTGACCCGTAAAACCCAAAGCCTCACTTAGTGAACGAGCATCCTGGGTATTGTGTTGTCCAAGTGGAAAAAAAAAAAAAAATGGCGCACAAAGGAGCTGGCTGAGCTGTTTACTATCAGGAAGACGAAGGTTTGTCCTCTGCAGAGTGAATCTTATCAGCGACGCTAGCGGGATGTGCTACCTCAGCCTTTTCTCATCCCCCGGTGAGAGCATTCATAAACACGCCGGCCTCCGAGACGCTCGTTCAGGAACAAACCTGTAATTATCTGCTCGTGTTGTAACCACAAAGAGGAAAGCGTGCTGGTGGCTCGCTCGGCAGAGCCGTAATTGAAGCAAAGACGAGTGTTTGTCATAAATACATGTTTGAGTTTTACACTGAATAGAAATGAGAGGTGGGTTTGTGCTGCTGGGAGATCAGCTGTGGATGAATGAGGTGATCTGAAGGCAGAAACACTCTTTGTTTTGTATTAATGCATCATTTTATTTATTTAACAGCTCACAATAAACAAGCCGCAACAGAAGCTGAGTCATTGAAACATGTAAATATGTTATTATAGAGCACCTGTGAACTTCTGATTTGGAGCATTAGTGGGAACCCTCAGTGTTGTAATGAAAACATTTATATTCTTTTAATTTGATCAAGGTCTCTTTATTAGTTTTTAACCATTTTTTAACAATCTACCTAAACAGAATGAACACCATAGCACTAATTTTGGAGAATGCATCAAAAGTAGAACCCAATACCTCTAGTTTATGGGCAGGTCCAGAAGATGTGAAGACGTGTAGAAGGTGCCCGTTTGCAACGCTCACACGTCGGGTCCAAGGCTGGCTTAAATTTAGATAATCTGTCTTTGGACAGGCGGATTGGTGCTGCGTCTGCAGTGATGCGGGCGTTGTACCGGTCTGTTGTGGTGAAGAGAGAGCTGAGCCGGAAGGAGAAGCTCTCGATTTACCGGTCGATCTACGTTCCTACCCTCACCTATGGTCACGAGCTTTGGGTAGTGACCGAAAGAACGAGATCATGGATACAAGCGGCCAAAATGAGTTTTCTCTGCAGGGTGTCTGGGCTCTCCCTTAGAGATAGGGTGAGGAGCTCAGTCATCCAGGAGGGGCTTGGAGTAGATCTGCTGCTCCTCCACATCGAGAGGAGCCAGATGAGGTGGCTGATTAGGATGCCTCCTGGACGCCTCCCTGGTGAGGTTTTCCGGGCACGTCCAACCAGGAGGAGACCTAAAGGAAGACCCAGGACACGCTGGAGGGATTATGTCTCTCAGCTGGCCTGGGAACGCCGTGGGATTTCACGTAGGAGCTGGTCCAAGTGGCTGGGGAGAGGGAAGTCTGGGCCTCTCTACTTAGGCTGCTGCCCCCATGACCCGACCCCAGGTCAAGTGGATGAAAATGGATGGATGGATGGATGGATGGATGGATGGATGGATGGATGGATGGATGGATGGATGGATGGATGGATGGATGGATGGATGGATGTCTTTGGACCAATGCAAACGGTGCACACCTTTGAACTGAATAACACCGTGTCTCACACAAATCAAGGATTTATGGATGTTCCATAGAACTCTGTTCCAGACCTTCTCCGACAATCCAACACCCAGGTCCAGCTCCCATGTGTGTTTTAAAACAACCAGACTGGTCTGATGGTGTGAGCTGAACCAGGTTAAGTTTACTCAGAACTTTCTTTGTAGATGATCTCAAGATCTCATCGACAAGAGTCTGACCCCGATGCCACGCTGGAGGCATCAGCAGCGCGAAACAGCGGCAGAACGTCGCTGCTTTAAATAGAATCCATTATAGTCTATGGGGTTGATCCAAACTGGCCGCAGCGCTAAAGACAGGATCAGGTTCTGCTTTTGCTGCGAGCCACTTCTGGGACACGTCAATTTCCACTGTAAACATAGGGCTGGACAGGAAATCGCACACGGTTTCAGTGTAAAATGTCAGGTAATCTTTGATCACTTCATGTTCAGCGATTTGCTGCATGGAAACAAACAATTTTGAAAATTGCAACAACAGACGAAAACTTTTGTTTTATACCACGATAACACCCTGAGAAGGAAAAAATGAAATGTTAAACCATTTCCACGAGTGCCCTGTAAAGGGCTGAGCCTGGATCAGGTGAAGTAAGACTTGATAATGAATAATTAATTAAACCAATTTAAACAGTCAATAGCAAAGGGTTTAGCATGAGTGAAGGAAGAAATATGCAAACGAGACAAAAAGCTACCAGCACAGATGTGTGTGAGCAGAGAGCATGAAGCTTTATGGGTCCTCAGGTGTTTCATATCACACCAGATAACCAGCTGACAAACAAGTACAGGTAAATGACCCCCCCACAAGGACACCCGCAGGGGTCGTAACACGGGTAGTACTCTAAATCACAGCTTAATAAAAGCCAGTAATTACCAGCAGGACTGGTGATTACCTGGTGGCTGCACACGTTTAAGCTGTGAGACAGGCCGAAACTCACAGAATAAAATACAGGAAGTACTTTTCAGATTAAGAGTCTGAAACAGTAAAAGTGGTGGTCATTGGTTATAAGCTAATTATAGAGCTGAAAATGACCTCTAGAGGTCAAACCTCTCATGTTCAAATGCACCCGTGTTTTTCTGTAACCAGGAAACGCGTGACTCATGCAAGGGATGAATGTTAACGTTTGTTTTATTTTAGTTAATTCTAAAATAAATTATTCAGAAATTTAAGCAAAATGATGTCCATCACCTGTTAGTTTCTGATGAAATCACCCATGATCAGTTTCAACTTAATGAGTGGAACTCTTTGTGAGGTGTTAGAGACTCTTATTGTGAAGGGTTGGAGGAAGTTCTGAGTTTCTTTTTATTATATTTGATTGCAACAGCTCAAATCTAATTATATATAGTTGATTCTATGAAAACACACCCAGAACCTTTGATTACAATAATTATAAATAATAAATTCAGTCATCTTCAGGAGAAAAACAGCGTCTGATGCTGTTACTGAAATAAAACACTTTTGACACTTTTTCTGATACTAGTTCTACTTTTGTCTTTATTCTAGAAAAAGCACACAGACCATGTTTTGATCTCAACACATCCTCATTATTATTTCATTACGTCCCTGAATGAGTTCTCTGGCATAAAACGGAATAAAATCTTTGCACCACCAGAAGCACATTTTGTGTTATCAGAGCAAAATTTTATTAAAATAGAACATTTTTTTATGTTATTTTTTAAATTGTTGTTATTGTTGCTCTTGAACTTTGTTCTCATATCAAACAGTGGCTTTAGTACCAGGTTACTATGATATAGTATAACCTTACTACCTGTTATTACTATTGCACTATAACTGTGCTACAATCAGAATTGCAAAATCATTCATTTGTTCTAAATAGTTCATATTATTTCACAAATACTTTCCAGTAATGGGTTTCCACATTTTTAGCAGCTCTTTTTTATTGATTTCTTATCTTTAGTTTTAAACGGAACAACTTTAAAGTTGATTAAAGTTACAGTAAGAATTTCTTTCATCAAACAGGCTTCTCTGAAACAACCTCGGGGTTAAAAGTTTTTCTACATGGATCTTTTTCATGATTTTTTGTAATGAACAGACTCTATTCTGTTTGATGGTAGCTCCGGCCTGGAGGCGCTCACACATTTCTAATATGAGTAATTCAGCGCCGTGAAGAATCCTGATGATGTGAGCAGGACGGACACGTACAGAGCAGCTACTCTATTATCTTCTGTCGTTTTCAGTCTGAGAATAAAAACAGACTCTCAGCTGTTGGATCCTCCCTCCCCCGATTTGACTTTCAGCATCAGCGTCTCCGTTCAGGAGAAACGTTTGAGTTATTCAGCTGAGAGGCTAAGTCAGTTCTACTGAGTCCTCACCAGGATAATAATACTGTTGTAGGCTAGAGTCAGGCTGAAGAATGGATGATTAAAATGCATCAAACAGCTGATTTGAACATAAACAAACTACAACAGATGGTTTAGAAACCATGAAGCCATCACAAAATGTGATGGTTTATTCTGACTTCTCTTTGCTCTTGACTGATGTCATTGAAGTGGAAATAACAAGAACACAATAAAATAAAAACAGCAACAACAAAAACACCAACACAACAATACAATACCAACAGCTGCAACGACACAACAATAAAACAACATCTGCAATGACACAACAACAATAAAACAACAACATCTGCAACAACACAACAACAATAAAACAACAACAGCTGCAACGACACAACAACAATAAAATAAAAACAGCAACAACACAACAATAAAACAACAATAGCTGCAACGACACAACAACAATAAAATAAAAACAGCAACAACACAACAACAATAAAACAACAACAGCTGCAACGACACAACGACAATAAAATAAAAACAGCAACAACACAACAACAATAAAACAACAACAGCTGCAACGACACAACAAATATAAATAAAATAAAAACAGCAAAAACACCAACACAACAATACAATACCAACAGCTGAAACGACACAATAACAATAAAACAACATCTGCAACAACACAACAATAAAACAACAACAGCTGCAACGACACAACAACAATAAAACAACAACAGCTGCAACGACACAACAACAATAAAACAACATCTGCAACAACACAACAACAATAAAACAACATCTGCAACAACACAACAACAATAAAACAACATCTGCAACAACACAACAACAATAAAACAACATCTGCAACAACACAACAACAATAAAACAACAACAGCTGCAATGACACAACAACAATAAAACAACATCAGCTGCAACGACACAACAACAATAAAACAACATCTGCAACAACAATAAAACAACAACAGCTGCAACGACACAACAATAAAACAACAGCTGCAACGACACAACAACAATAAAACAACAATAAAATAACTAAAGCTGCAAAAGACACAACAATAAAATAAAAACAGCTGCAACAACACAACAATAAAATAAAAGCAAAAACAGCAACAAAACAACAATAATAAAACATTAACAACAGCAATGACACAACAATAAAATTAGAATTATGATCGGAGCGGTCCTTACATACCTTCGAGCAGACCAGAGTGCTCTTAAGACACCATACATGGCAGGATTATCTGATAAGATTATCTTTGGAGCCGTTATTAATCAGACGTGTCTCTACAGATGTCGGAATGGAAGGATCGGGTCAATAATTGGTGTAATTATCATGTCGTGTGACCCAGGCCTCATGTGAGTAAGAAATTGGTGCCGGTTAAACCTACAACCACCTTCCTCAGTAAAACAGACATCAGTCGTGTGACCCCGCCCCCTCCGACTCTTCGGAATTTTGTTTCCTTAAAGTAAAGAGATCACGCTCAGGCAGCCTGAGGGCATTCACTTGGTTGTTTCTCTCAGGTGTGGAGGAAAGCTGGAGCTCAAAGCCTCTGGACAAAATGAATGTTCTGATTTGACATTTGCAGCCCTGAGGGTCATTTGCTGTTCTCCATAATTCATCTAAAATGTCACGTTCGGCTTGTTACAGCTGGTGTTCGACGTAAAAACAAACGAGTGCTGCTTTACATCGTTCAGCCCTGCATTGACAGCAAGAACTCCTCTGAGATGGTTGTAAAAAAATGGCTGGAATAATGAATAATTTATCACGGCAGATTAATTTCATGGTCTGCTAGCGTCCTGGACAATTGCACAGCGTGTAACATCCTGAAGAGATTATGCAATTCTCCTCTCTGGAACAAGACGTTACAATCATGGTGAAAGTTGAAAAAGAAGAATTCAGAAAGCATTTGTTCATTTCTGTTGTGAGAGCTCATGGCATTAACAGTGAGACATTAATGTTCATGTTTATTTAACGGCTGTTAATAAGGACGCTGACTGTGGTTGGTGTTCCTAATCAAATCCTGATTGCATCGGGCTAATCACATCGTATCAGTGAAGCAGCAGCATGTAACAGGCGCGTACATGCAGATATATTTGCCACAGATTAGCTAGAGCTTTTGCATTTGTTTATGACACTTCTCTATAAGGGAAAAATGCTTATTAGGTCACATTTTTAGAGAAAATTTTGTTCATTTTTATGTCATTCTATCAGGTATTTATCTACAATAAGGACCATGTCTGCAGGTGACATCATTCATTCATCCAACACATGGAAAATGCTTTGAGTGCCTTAAAAAGTGCTGTAAAAATCAAATCTATTATTATTATTATAACAACGACTATTATTATTAGTAGTAGTAGTAGTATTGTGGGCGGAGTCTCTAGAAGCAGGAAGTAGTCATCTGATCAGTAATTAATTACAATCAGAATCATGTTGATTTGCAAAATGTATAAAACACTCAAGGATGTTTTTTGCTGTTGGTCTTGAGACCAATTATAAACAGACATTGTACAATATTAGCAGTCGTTAAAGGTGTAGTTCACTCGTTTAATCAATACATCTGCAGTGGTCTCTAGTAGGAATGAATGCCTTGTAGTTTGTGCTCTGGAGAAAAAAAGCTCCAGTGCGCCAGTTTCAGGAACTAGAAGTGAGTCACATCAGAGCTGAGCTTCAGACAACAGGATTTGGAGTCTTATTTCCTGATATGTTGACATCTCTCCTCCTGATTGGCTAACAGCAACACAACTCTACCACTGACTCTGTTTGCTCTGCAACATTGATGTTTTATCTCCACAAATAACACAAGCCTGGAGGAGTTCTGCTGTGTGGTGGATCTGTCAGGATTTTCTAATCCTAGAGTTTCACCGTCTATTTTCTATCAGAAGCTAACGCAGGAGATAGGTGGAGGAGACTATTTTCATGTTCAGCCTGCATGAAAAACTCAGAGTGACCCATTAGAATCAGAAATAATCATTAAAAATGTTTTTTCAGTGTTTCACACCTTTAATTTCTGATATTTCTAATGACTCCGCCCACTTTGAGTGAAATCAACCGCACACGTGGTCCTTCAGGGGATCAGGGATGCCCAATCCTGAACTTGGAGGGCCACTATCCAGCATGTTTTAGTTGTTTCCCTGCTCCAACACACCTGATTTGAATCAGCAGGTGACAAAGCCTGATGAGCTGCTGTTGGAGCAGGGAAAGCACCTGAATTATGTTAATGTTGCTGCTGATACCTGTTCTGGCTGCCATTTAATAAGACAGGGCTCTACTGCTCTACAGCAACCAGTTCCTCTGCACCGATCACAACAACACCATTATGCTCTGCTTGCATAAACACACTGAATGGAGCGTTTCAGACCACAAACAGACACAAACGTACGTCTAAAGAACTCAAAGCTGACTTCACGGCGGTTCGTGTCACGATGAAGATAAACACGAGCACAAATGTCACAGTAATGAAACACGTTATTATTCAGCTGAGTGGTTAAAGGGATTCAGCTTTTAATGGTACTTTATCCCGGCTAACGTTAGCTAAGGCTGAAGGCCTGCTCACCTTGGATGTAAGAGCTGTTAGAAGAAGTGGAGAGATAAATCCTCACAAACCGGCTTTTTCCTTCCTCGCTACATCAGCGATAGAACTGGGCCGAGTCAGGCTGATCTCCGGTCCTGGTCGTTCTCTCTGATGTGGAACTAAGGCTCCACGGTGGTTTCATTTCTTTTTAAAGTGGTAGATTGATTTCTTTTTTAAATAAAGCTCCATAATGATCATTAATTCACCTGTATGGAGCAGACGCTAAGCTCCAGATCGTTTTACTCAGATCCGATTAGCAGGCGAATCTTTGCACTAAAATTAAAATCTGCAGCTTGCTTTGTTCCTGAGGATTTTCCTGCCTCTCCGTGATGGATGGGATTGTGCACGCCGACTTTCTCCGACTCCGGCGTAACCTTTAAGAATTAGATGATGTAGGAAGTTAACATGCTGCTGCTCCCTCCAGTCATGTTTGATCCACTGTCTCAGCCTCCAGCAGCCTTTTAGTTTCTCCAAACTTCTCCTGAAACTCAAAACACAGACAGACAGACACGACTGGAATTGAATTTGAGCAGAAAGTCTCTGAGATGTGAGTGTTCTCCTTTATCAGCCCTCCGACTGGGTCCTGTCTAAATCTTTTTACGGTTATCTTTGATTGAACCAGTCTAATGTTTATCTCTCGGATGAATAATGACCACCGAGTTTTAATCCACTGGGTGCAGCAGGTATGGATCCAGAGCTGCACATAGGGGAGTCATAGCACAGCCCATAATACTTATCCCAGGAAGAAATGCACAAAGCAGAGCGGGCTGCACACTTGTGCGGTGTCAGGACTCCTGCACACTCATTATTATAAATTAGGATTAATCTCTTACAAACTTAACGAAACGACCTCTGTGCGCTTTATGGAAATGCGTTTAATTACAATAAAAATATTCATATCCAGATGAGAATTCCCAACTGCTTCCAGCCAGCTCATTTGATATACACATAACTTAATAAAACACGACTCCGAACATCGAATTCAGTCCGTTTAGGCTTCATTATGCTCTTCGTTTTATTAATAGAAACCAGAACTGAGGTGAAACGACAAGGTGGCGTTTTTGTGAATCCACGAGGAACTGAGAGGATGCTGTCAGGCTGGTTGGGAGGAGGGGGAATCGACGTTTTGGGAGTTCGTGACCTTTCTGCTGATCCGCCCACAGCTGTGAATGACACGTGCATCGATTCCAGTGGCGGGGGCTTTGTTCCTGCATTACAGGTGAAAGTGCTGCTGGGAAAGAAGACGGCTCGACCGCAGAGAGCAACCGCTGAGATGATACAGTCAGAAGATTCACCCTCTGCTGGAAAATCCGGTCGTTTCGACACCAACTTTAATTCTCAGCATTTGGGATCAGCAGCTCAAACCTTCTGTTGACTCTGACGTCCATTAAGAGAAAATTTTAAAAAAGAGTTTAATCGTTTTTATCACAGAGAGAGAATTGCTTTCATGTTGCAGCTTTGGAAACACGACGGCGCTCCGGGACGTTGCTGAAGCCGCTGCAGGAAACACGGCGTAACAGAAGATGCAACTCTTTATTCTGTTAGCAGAAAGAGATGATGAGTCATGTTCTGGGACTGATTTGTTTCAAACACGAGCTCTGGAGAGTCACAATCTCACTACGAACGTCGGAAATGCAAACAGCTGCTTCGAAAGAGTTTCCTAAAATGTCTTAAAGACTTCTGAAGGTCTCCATCTGCACAAATCGTAACAGGCCAGCAAGCGTTTTGTTCAGTTTGGGCAGTTTGTGCTAAAATGACCCTTTACAGGGTTAATGACCTCTGTGGCCAGAATATCGCACTTGCAACTTCAGAATGGTGAGCTGCCCTCTGTTGGACTCATGGAGCTGACACGCCTGCAGTCTGCTTCCAGCATGTTTCCTGCATGTTTGATGTCTCGATTTCTCTATAATTTTTAAACCCACAAACGTGTCGTAAAGGATCTAAAGAGACCACGTCCCAGAAGAATGTCTTCAGGAGGAGGAGAGAATCCACACCAACGAATGACGGAGGACCTGAGATTCACTAGTCACATTAAAGCAGCTCTCCGGAGTATTTCTTTTATCTGATGGCACCATCTAGTGGCTGACAAGCGTATCACACCAATAGGCGAGCCGACTCAATAATTTAAGATGGCGACTGCACGTTTCTAGTTTATGAATGTGTTTCTGTAGCCGACAAACGGAGCTAAAACATGTTTTACAATTATTATTCTCATGTCATGTTGTGTTTTCATATATTTATATTTTAAAGACTTACTTGTCCGTGAAAAGTTCATCAACTCTGCATCAGCCGAGGTGCTTCCTTAAATTTGAAGCACGTAAGCGGTAGTCTAACGCTATTGGTTAGTTTTACTCTGTGCTCAGTTTCCTATTGCACGAATTTTATGGGGCAGGGGGCGGGCTTAGCAAAAAAAAGACGTATCTCTTATATCATTGTTTCTCAAATGGGGGTACGCCTACCCCTGGGGGTACGTAAAGGCACTCCAGGGGGTACATGAGAAAATATACATATATTTAAAAAATAGCACCCATGCAAAAATGAACACTTGAATCACTACATTTTAGTGATGATAAATATTTCCAATACATTTAGTTATGGATCATTAACATTTAAAATGTTCAAAATAGTTTTTTTCCCCCAAATGTTTGAATTTTGTACATTTATCAGTTCCCAAGTTGAATAAATCAGTCACTGATGGCACAGGGCTCTGTTTTAGGTTTGTTCTTTTTTTTACAACCAAAAATGCTTTGCGCTGGTTAGGGGGAACTTGGCTGAAAAAATATTTCACAGGGGGTACATCAATGAAAAAAGGTTGAGAACCACTGTCTTATATTATATCACACTACATGATAACATGATCACTTTTACCGATTTCTAAAAAATCATACATAATTCCTGTAAGGGAAAAACTCCGGATTGCTGCTTTCAGAGGTCTCATGTCCAGACCAGACCTAGAGAAACTCATTCATGCGTTCATCTCCAACAGGCTGGACTACTGTGATGGTCTCTTGGCTGGTCTTCCCAAAAAAGCTGTGAAGCAACTGCAGCTTATTCAGAATGCTGCTGCTAACTAGAACCAAGAGAGCCGAGCACATCACTCCTGTTCTTAAATCTATACACTGGTTTCCAGTAAACTACAGAATCCATTTCTAAGTGCTTCTACTAGTTTATAAATCACTCAGTGGCATGGGGCCAAAATACCTGTTGGATCAGAGGAAACAGTCAGCTGGTAGAACCGGGTCAGAACCACACAGGGTGAAGCTGCTTTTAGCTACTATGCTGCACACATGGAATCAGCTTCCTCATCACCTCAAATGTGTCTCATCTCTAGTAACTTTTAAATCAAAATTGAAAACTTTCATGTATTCATCAACGTATGAATGAATGTTTCTTATGCTGCACCTTCTGCACTGTAGCTGCTCAGCCTTTATCTGATTCTGTATTTTAATTATGCTGTCGTGTTGATTTTGCTGTTCTTGCTCCTGGAAAGCACACTGATCTGCCTCTGTGTGTAAAATGTGCTATACACGTAAAGCTGCCTTGCCTAAGCAGGACATCGGGTAAATCTGCTCAATCTGAAACTTTTAGAATAATCTGGATTTCTGACGAGTAAAAAGAGTCGAAACGCAAAACCAACAGGATCAGCTCACCTAGTTCGGAGTTCCTGGGTGATTGTTATCACATCCCCTCCTCACTCACCACCACTTTACCATTTTAGGGTCCTACGCCCCCCACCCTACCACCACCACCAATTTCTGACCTTTCCAAATTCCTCCCAGCCCTGAGCAGCTCCCAGGAGACCTGGGCATCATCAGAGCTCTTGTGCAGAGTACCGGACTCTGAAGCTCCTCACCCCGCGTTCTGAACCCAGCAGTGATTGCCGTGGAAACGTCTGCCAGTTTGGCTCTGCAGGTATTAATGAGAGCTCCATTTCACTTCCCAAAAGGCCGAGATTTCCTCTGAGGCTTGCTTCGTGTATCTGATTCTCTCGGTTCCTGTCAGAGTTAAGCTGACAGTAATATGACTAACTAATAACATCCCACGAGAGTTATGGAAGTGGGATTCCAGCGAGTCAGGCAGGACTCCCGCTTCCACTTTATTGTGCAGAACAGACTCATAAAATCAGCTGTTTGGGGGTTTTCTTTGAGCTTTGATCATGTTTTTTAATCACTTTCTTTTCTTTTTGTTGCACTAAATCAGAATCAGACCACCTTAGATTACGATCTTAAGGTGGTATCATGATTTTAAGATTTCCTCCACTGTTCTGAACTTAAGAGGTCCTCCTGACAGCAGCAATGTTTTATGAGTTGGAGCACTAGTCTAAAGTGTTTACCTGCAGGCAGCATCGACTCAACCACCACATCAAACAAAGAACAGGTAAATTACCGGTTGTTTTACACCCGTTTTCTCCTGAAGCACAAATGAGAATCTGCAGAAAGCCTGCTGCTGGGTGATTGATGTCCGGTCGGTTTCTGAAGCAGGCAGCGATTTGAATTGATTGAATTTATTCAGACCCGACACCTCGAGACCGTCATTGGTGACTTTCTCTCACCGTCCACCCAAAGGTTGGAGCCAAACGACACCAGAACGTGTAGAGAAGGAAAACAGCAGGTCGGCAGATGCAACAACAACCACACGTCTGACTGAGCTAGTCACGAACAGCATTCAGGGGGGGTTTGCTAAATGTCTAAGAACAAAAATTTTAAATTTCAGCGTGAGTCTCAGGGCCTCGCTGTCAGGCTGCTTTTCATTAAAGCAGAGGTTACCATAGAAACCGTGTAACTTGCTCTTTATGAAATATGACCCGTCACTGTGAGCTGCACATGCACGCTGAACATGAAGATGTTCTTCACTCCCTATCAGAACGGAAACAGACGGGAAAATGATCGGGTCAGAAAAAGCCAGACTCTTCTACGTCACAGTCATGGCTCCACCCACCTTGGCTTGGGACCGCCCACATGAAGGAGAGAGAAAAGCGCACCTCGGCTAGTAAAGCTAACCATTAGCATTAACAACTCCCCAACATGGTGGAACACATGCAGGCTATGTTTATTAAAGGAGATAAAACATCAACGTTGCATTTTTACCAAAGAAAGAACGAAGGCAGCAGAAGGCAGCATGTTGCTGTTAGCCAATCGGAGGAGATGCGTTTGCATATCATGAATATTAATGAGTAAAACTCCAAGTCCCCAGCAGACTGACAGCATGTTGCAAAACATCAACCTGCAATAAACGGATCAAAAACCAAAGAACGAGGCTCTCTGATGATTTTAGGGCAGCAGTAGCTCAGGAGGTAGAGCGGGTGGTCCAGTAATCAGAAGGTTGCAGGTTCCCATGTACAGCACTTTGGTCACTTCGTGTGTGTAAAGTGCTATATAAATAAAGCTTGATTGATTGATTGATTGATTGATTGATTGATTGATTGATTGATTGATTGATTGATTGATTGATTGATTGATTGATTGATTGATTCAATCCCGGCTCCAGCCAAAGAATGCTGCTGTTGCGTCCTTGGGCAAGACATTTAACCTGTCATCCCAAAATAGACCCAATATCATCTCCACCTCCTACTGCTGAGGAGGAGCCACCTGGAGAAGACCCTGATGACGGCCACCTGATCTGTGGGATGAGCTGCAGCAGACAACAAATCTGCATTATATCTGTAGTTCAGCTGAAACAGTAATTTGCTGAGTCTGCAGAACCAAGAGCATCATAAAGAACCCTCGCAGCCCGACTATAAACACTTCCAGCTGTCACCATCGGGCAGACCATGCAGGACTGCCAGAACGTGCACATCCAGACTCAGAGTCGTCATAAACACGGACTCCATAAGTGTTATTTTTACTCGGCTGAACATTGACTGATTGTGTTTTTATGCACCGTATGGAGGAGCTTTGATAGCTGAATTATTTGCTGAATTGCATTTTTGAAGGACTTAAGTTAAAGGAGCACCTGAACCGTTAACTGGCAGGTATAAAAACTCAAACATGACTTCACTTCATTTTTATTATCTTAATATTGATATTTTATCAGCCTTATTGCCACAAATGTAAATGATAAAAAAATCTTTATTGCTTTTTTTTGTGTAAAATAAAAGATGAGTTTATTTATTAAATATGATGTTATATATGATTTTACTGTTCTCTTTTCTCTTTATTTGTTTATACTGTTGCCTAAAATCCTTCCAGCAGTTTTCTAAACTTAAAAAAAGCAAATTTATTTACAAAAAAAAAAAACAAAAAAAAACTGAAAAACAATAAAACATTTCTGTAAATAAAGGCTATAGCTTTTAATAATAATCAATAATCAGGTGTTTGGTTCAGCGCCTCCAGCTGTGGAAACATCCAACAGAAGCTGTTTTAACTACAAAAAGATTCGGAGCGTGAACAGAGGAAGCTCCTGACACGGTGCTGGAACATCCAAGGCTCCCGGGTCTGTTGCCGGGACGAGCCGGAGAAGACCCTTCCTGTATTCCTTTCCCACACATTCATTAGCTGCTGAGATCACGTCGAGCATCCAGACCGAAAACTTAATAACAGCGCTGATACGCAGGTCTGCCTCCCATATGCTCCCACTAATGAGGTCAGACGGAGTCTCACACTTTCCTGAGAGGTCCAGCTGCCTTATAATAAGCTCTGTGTTTGTGTATGCTAATGATCTCCCTGCTAATAATCTCATTTAGAAGCCTGTCAACACTTCGCCCACTCAGATGGCTGATTATGCTGCAGTACGTACAGTTTTTGAGTCTGACATGGAAGTTAAACACTATGCTTGTGAGGCATCAGCAGAATCCGGGTCACATGGGCTAAGTTGACACGCGCAGGAACATTAACCCGATTCAGTTCTGACTCCAAACGAGACGCGCTGAAGAAAACTGCTTTTTCTGATCACTTTAGCCTGAATAAAACTCTAAATCTGTGGGAATCTGCCCCGGTCCGGCTCTGATCCTACCCTGCTGCAGCGTTCCCGGTCCCTGTTTTCCTGTTGTTATCTGATCTGGATCAGCTTTATTCCTGGCTCCTCAGACCCTCAACGCTGAGTCATCTGCTCTATTATGCCTCAGTCTCCTGTTCCTGTGCCTCTTCAGCTGGATTCTGCTCATTGCTGAAATATTTTCAGGGGTTTTTTTTCATGACGAATACATTTTTGCAAACAAAAACTGAAATTAAAACATATACTTCTATAAGGACTGAATTATGACGAATATGGTTCGACATTTTCGTTACCGAACAAAAGGCAACAACGGAAATTGACAGTTAAGAAAATCCAATCAGAAAACGGAAAAGATGGGGATAAAAGAACCAATCAGCAAATGGAACAGGCGGGACTAGACGAGAACAGAACCAATCAGAGTCCGGAGGCTGCTGGTACAGTTGAACAATGTATGTCTATAAGGAGAAAATGTCCACGGTTGAGAGGAAATCATTAAATGTGACGATCTGAAAAGTATTTGCTTGGTGAGTACACATCCGGGCTTTCCCCTGCTTATAAAAGTGATAAAGCGAGTGGGGGCGGGGTCAGGGCACGAGGAGTGGATTGCTGCAGCCTAACCGAACTGATGGAGTTGCACATCTGGTTGTTTTATCGTTTTTCTTTTCGCGGCGCTGCTACGGACGATATTTTCAGCGTTTGGTGTTCTAGCGGTGTGAGGAAAAACATTCAGGCTTGGTAAATATGCTGCTGTGCATTATGGGTAAAAAAAGGAGCTTCCAGGTTCCTTTTAGAGAAACTAGGTTTGTTTTCTGTAACTTTTCCAAGCACGCCTTTGACCTCTAACTTGCTAACAGGCCTGGGCAGAATCAAACATGGTGCTTGTGGGAATGTTTATGTCATCATTGACCTCTGACCTTGTGGTCATGGGATGTCTACCACAGTTAAGATTGACATCCATCTTAAAGAGCAGGTTCACTGAGAAACCATTTTTCACGTATTGTTTTTGAAAACGATCGCTCTTGAGTTTTTCATGCAGGCTGAACATGAAAATAGTCTCCTCCACCTATCTCCTGCATTAGCTTCTGATAGAAAATAGACTCTAGGTGAAACTCTAGGATTAGAAAATCCTGACAGATCTACGTCACACTGTCACTAACATTCATGGACTCACCCATCTTGACTCACGACAGGGAAGGCTGTTGTTGGTTTAGCGTCCAGGAAACAGCAGAGAACGTCTGGGCTAGTAGAAGCTAACCGTTAACATTAGCAACTCCATCACATGGCAGAGCTCCTCCAGGCTTGTGTTATTTGTGGAGATAACATTTTGCAGATCAATCAAAGTCAGTGGTAGAGTCGTGTTGCTGTTAGCCAATCAGAGGAGAGATGTCCACATATCAGGAAATAAGACTCCAGATCCTGTCGTCTGAAGCTACTTTCTCCTCCAGCTGACTTCTACGTCTTCAAACAGGTGCACCTGAGCTTTTATTCCCCAGAGTACGACTTACAAGGCATTCATTCCTACTGGAGACCACTGCAAATGCAATTAAAAAAACGAGTGAACTTGGCCTTTAAATCAATTTTAATTTTGCTGGTGAAAGGTCTCAGTCATCCAGGTCATGGTAATCCAAACTGGGTTCACATGAAGGCAATTTGGATCAATTTTAATTTTATAATTATTTCTACATGAAACGGAAGGAAATCATTTGAAATTCACTTTGCTTATTTTACTTGTTTATTTTTGCATATTCAAGCCTAAAGTCAAAAGAATGAGTAAAGTTGACCTTTAAGGGTTTTCCTGTCCTAATAACTTGTAAATGATCTTTAATCATCCTCATATAAACATGACTGATTCTTTAAGGTCACAACTGTTCACTCTTCTCCTTGGAGTTGCGTTAACACGCACCTGTATGCTCCAGACAGAAAAAGAAGTGGGCACGCCTGAACCACAAACCAGAGATGGAGCCAAGAAGCAAAATGAGCTTTGAATTATAGAAACGGGGATGAGGATCTTTTTAGAGAATATCACGGCACTAATTAGCTCAGAGAGAAATAAAAAGGATGTCAAACAGCACATGGAGTGGTTTTAGAAAATAACTCCCAAGTTAGACGTTGTGAGAAAAAATAAACTAAAAGGAAAAAAGCAGCTAAGAGGCAGTTTTATTTGAGGTTCTTGCTCTGGCGGTTCTATTCTCGGTACCAGAACCTTTTGTCCAGCAGAGTTTAAAAGCTCCCAGCGTGAGAATGGAAGCTGCTCAGACTACAAAGCTGCATCTAGCTGTTAGAAAGAATATCCCCCCAGTTAGGATATGATAGCCATTGACAGAGTCCTCTGATTCACGAGAGCTCATTTTGGAAAAGAGAAATCCATATTGAGTCATTAAAACACTTGGCCTCCTCGGCTTTGTCGGTGCTAATCCGATTGCCTCGGCCCCAACAAAAGAGTCAACAACTCATGTTTTCTCGACACGTTTCTCGATGTAAACCGCTTCAGCTGCTTAGCAACGATCAATAAGGTGATGGGAAAGAAACGCCTGGATGTAAAATTATATAAAAAGCCCAAGTTTCCCCAAAAGCTAATCAGGTTTGGAATGATTTATTCAACCAATCAAGCTAATACGTCTGTAGTTTATCATCGCTATCTGACAGTTTAATTTGATTGGAGGATGGCTGCTGGTTATGAATGTCACTTCCAAAAACACGACGGCTAAATGTTGCAGCAGGAAACACGGCTTTCAATTATATGGCTTGGTCTTAAATTCCCATTAATAATTCATTAAAGAAGTAACTTTGGCTCCAAGTGATTTGTGGCAAAGGTGAGCAGATTGGTGCATTTCTGCAGTCACCTTGACATTTTGACAAGTTCAGCTCCCGAACGGCCCGAGTTTCCCACCTGAGCAGAGCAGAAACAGACAGAGATTCAGAGTTCAGCTGGAACGTTTCAGCTCCGACGCGCTCCCACTTGTCCCCAGGCCAGAGAAGCATGTAACTAAATTACTTTGACAACAGCAGTATTGACATTTCTCAAAGCAGTGCACAATAAAGTGATTTAAAAGCAGTATCGTAAGCATGTTTCACTCTTCCATCTGATTGGTGGAAAAAGGCAAATACAGCAGGTCATTGAGCTGTTGAAACCGAAACGCTGATTCAGTGAAAAGCAAACCAAGTTACAAGAAAAAAATAATACTTTTAGGGTAGAAATTGGAAAAATGAGGCTGAGGCTGAGATTTACTTTGATCGTATCTCCTGGACTCTAATCACCGCGGCTCTGAAGTTCCATGGTGGTCCGCGGATTCTCTCCCCTGCTTCAGCTTTAAATCACACCTAGATTGCCTCAAAATGGAGACAAAGGGCCGTTCTGGGGTGTATGGAAGCCCTGAAAGGCAAATGGAAAAAAAAGGTTTTGTTGTGGCATCTTTCTAAGGTTTTTTTATTTATTAGTATTTCATTCCCACCTCTCATCCAAAAATCAGCAAAGAAATGTGTTTTTTTTTCTCTTGTAAAAATTCAAAATGTTTTTATTTTTTATTTCTGTTGCTCAACCCAAAAATTCTAACGTAAAAAAATAATAATAATAATAATAACTTTGAAAATTTCCAGGAGAAAAAACATTTTTTTTGTTTGCCTCTCAGGGCTGAGCAGAAAAAAAAGGAAAAAATGTTTACGTTTTTTTTTTTCGCACTTCTTATCCAAAAATCTGCAAAAAAAAGTGTTTTGGTTTTTTTTTGCTCAATCCAGAAAGGAAAACGGAAATAACAAAAACATTTTTGGGAAAATTTCCAGGAGACAAAACACGTTTTTTCATTTGCATCTCTGAGTTGAGCAAAAAAGAAAAAAATATATATTTTATTTTACAAGAGAAAAAGTACATTTTTTGCTGATTGTTAGATGAAATTTGGGGGAAAAAATTGAAAAAATGTAAAATGCCACAACTTAAAATATTTTTTCCATTGCCTTTCAGGGATTCCGTAGCGCTGCCATGATACCGATGATTAGTCATTTTCCATTTGGTGCGCCCTGACCCACTGCAGATATGCAGCTCGTTGCTGCTTCATTTTCCCGCTCTGATCACCTAATGTGTCCTCGCTCTGGCGGCGACTCCTCCTGGATATTATCCAGGTTTTCTGCCTCCCAGTGGGATGGAGAACACACTTCCTGCCCCGTGCTCCAGGAGAGGTTTTGTGTGTTTTTTGGGTCTGAGTGGACAGGCGTCCGACCTCCTCGCTGCAGACATCCAGAGCTTCATTAGCAGTGAAAATGTGGACGTTTGTGCGTAGCCGCCTGCAGCAGTCGGCCTCACACGAACACGCGAGGCTGTGAGCTCCTGAATTATACATGATTTAATTAAACTGAATCAGGGGTTGATTTGGAGAGCACAAAGGAAATTAGACCCCAAACGTGTGGTGGCCTTCTCCGCCTTTCCACTGAAAGATCAGCGTTGTTGCTGCTTACTTTTGCCATCCTCTGCTTTGTGTTTCGTACAATAACAGTTACAGTTCAATTGTCGTTAAATAAGGAGAAAAAGTGAGAAATGTGCTGAATTTAGGCTTTTTTTTTTTAGAAGAGATAAACAAGAATCAATATCCTCCACATCGTCCTCCAGCTGATTTCCTGAAATCATTTCCCTCCCGGTTGGACACCTGAGCGAGGCGGGATGATGAGCGGGAATCATGAGGTGACCTTTGCTACAGTGAAGTAGATGAATCAGAGACTGGAGGGGGGGTTTGGGTGACCCTCATTTCCCTGGGCTGGTGGTGGAGATGGAGCAGCTGATGCCATCCCGGCTCCTCTCACACATTATTGCCACGCAGACAATAGCGGAGGAAAATGCTCCTCCTCTAGTCAGCAGCATTTGTCAGATTCAGATTGAATCAGCGCTGTTACGCTCACGCAGGCGATTAGGGAAAATAGGTTTTGCTTCAGCTTTCCACGGCACAGGCTCTCCGTACAGCTGCTGTCCCGCATTGTACTCAAACGTTGTGTGATTCTTCAAATTTATGCCAAATCCCATTCAGCGTATGTCAACTGTTGCAGCGCTGCTGCCTTGATAAGAGGGAAATGCTTTTATTTTGTATGCTCTGGATGTTTCAGCCACTTTATATACTGTAAAACAAACAGAGCAGCTCTGGAGAAGCTAATCCCTGGAACTGAAACTCCTGCTGCTCTTGTTGTTCCAGCTGCTCGTCCCGTTCCTGCATAATCCCAGGCTCCTGGATGGGTGATTTTCGTAAACACCTCTCCTAGTCGCTCGCTGGTTACCCACCAGTAACAGTTACACCGTTTGTGTGGCTGGTGAAAAACACTCAAAGTGGGAAAACGGTTATTTTCACATTAACCATTCCGACCCACAGCTGGCTGGGCTGCAGCGCCGGACCATAAAACATCTGCAGATGAAACAATGCAATAATAGGAGCCATCTGGAACGATAATGCAGGAGAACAGATATGATTAACACCAACAAAACAGATGGTAAAGTGTTAGATTGCTGTTCAACAAGCGGCGCTGTTAGCAGCAGCGGCGGTCCGGAGGCGTCGATGCTGCTGCTGCTTTCCAGGGAATTTACCCACCACACTTAATGGGGCAATAAAAGGAAGACATGGAGTGGTCTGGATGGGAGTGGACGTTTGAATGAGCTGTCGGCGCGGCGGGATCTCAGCCTCCTGACGGAACAAACTCAATCACCGTGTCAGGGAGGTCCTGGAGGCTCCACCTTCATTAATGACCACACAATCAATTATCAATTACAAAGCTTGCCTTCTGTTCAGGTAACTCCGTCAGTAAAAGCTACTCCTTTCATGTTCCAACGGGGAGGGAGTTTTCTCCCAGGAGCACATTTTCTACTCTGCCTCGTTTGAAGGAGGAAAAACAACAAAATCAAATGTGACCGTAAAGCTTTTCAGACGGATTATCTGCAGTGGCGCCCCCAAGGGGGGGCCATGGCCACCCCTAGAAAATTGCTGGCCACGCCACTGGCCACTCCAGGGCAGACCAGTGTTCTTTAATAAGTCATTTTAATGTTCACACAAACCATAAATTTATCTCATTTAATCAAGACATAAATTTAAAACTCAATAAAAAATTATACAAATTAATGAGTAAAAAAATAATCAGAATTTTAAAAAATGTTTCTGCTGCTCACCATCGCCTCTGATGGGAAAGAATAGATATAATCCAGGGTCTGGTACAGGAATATAAATAAATAAATAAATAAATAAATAAATATTTAGGCCTAATTCTGCTGCATTTGGTTTAAAAGTGAGTTTTTGTAACATAAAAAATTTATTCTGGCTGATTCAGAATCTTCTTCATCTTCAATTCTCTGCCTCATTATTTTAAATTTTAAAAATAGCTTTTGGGGCAAATTTTCTTGAACGATTAAAATGCGATTAATCAAGATTAATTAATCACAAAGCCTCCAATTAATTAGATTAATTTTTTAATCTAGTCCCACCCCCATTCATAACATTTAGTTTCACAAACTGTAAAAGTAGGAGGAAATGTTGGAGTTTGGATTGCTGTAAAGGTCATGCAGGAAAATAAAACAGCTCTGCTGATCATCTGAACTTTTTGCAGCGTGGATTCAACTCGTCGTCACTTCCGTCTCTCCTCCCTCACCGTTTAGATTTAGCCACTCAAACTAAACCCTGGCGACCTAACAGACTAAAACAAGACATTTTAATAAGAGTCCAATAGATTAGAAATGCCTGGTGGACATTTTGGATCATTTTTACCCAGCTGGAAGCTGGACCTCCTGATCCCTGATTAGTTTATGAACATGGAGACTCCACCTTCCTCCATCCATCCAGGAGGAGAGAAGCTGCCCGAGGAGCCAGACGCTGAACTCTGCTGTCATTTGTACGTGTAATTTAGAGAAGAGCTGCTGGTAGGGATGATTTCAGCGATGCACACATTCTGTAGATGAGTCTGACATTTAAAGCAGACATGCATTTCACTGGAGTCGACAGCTGTGGTAAATAATCAGATTCATTTGTAGGATGAGAGGGATGCTGCTGCAGGTCTGATGGCTTTATACCTTATGAAAGCATCTAACAGAAAATTTGCTTCAACGCTTGATCTTTATGTAGGAAATCTGTTTTTGCCTAAACATTTAGCTTTAAAAGAGAAGAAAGTCTTAACAGCAACCCGGAAAATGAGAAAATTCTAATGAAATGAACTCATAAAGCTAAATATGGAGTCGGTTTAGAGAGTGTGTTTAATTTGCTAGCCATAATCTGCAAAACAAGTTGTTTTTGTTTGGTTCAGCTGGTTTATTTAAGGCTTTTAGAATAAAGTGAAGGAAAAGCTCTTTTCCAGGTGCATGTTTGTACTTACGCAGAAGAAAGACGGATCAACACCTTACATACACCCATGTATTATTAAATGATGTGTGCGCTGTGGCATCAAACAGGAAAAGAACCAACGTTTGTTTTCATCTGACAAAAGAACGAAGCTTTCTAACATCAACCAACGCTTCACCTGACAGACGACGGGAAACAGAGTCAGTGAGGATTCCTCAGCTGTGTAAAACATTTCTGCTTAAGCTCTTCTTTTTTTACATAACACCGCAAATGTCTATTGACCAAACAGGAGCAGTTTAAAAGTCTACAGAGGCAGAGTCGGTTAGCATGTAGTGGATGTGTTGTAAGTCACCTACAGCTACTAAAACAGGACATGTTAGTTTCAATATCTGCATAACTAGCAGAGTTATTGCCTTTTTGTGTTTTTGGTGTCCCTCAGGGATGAGTGCATGTGTTACTACTTTTATGCAGATGACTTTGAAATGTTCATGTCTGTTAAATTTATCCAATAACGCTCAATAATCTCAGAGTTTGTGCAACGGAGGGTCATAGATCTGGGAATAATTATTGCAGCAGGAGTTTAACGTGGTTGAACCAGCTGAAATTATTGGTGGGGACATGCCCCCGACTTCTTCTCACTGGACCATGGTGTGGTTTTGGTGTTTCCATTATTGTTTTTAAAACACCGCTCCCACTAAATACGTCCTGTCGTTGATGCAACCAGTGACTCCGCCCCCTGGGCAATCAGTGACAACCAGCCTGACATTACGTTTTTGGCCCAGCTTGGTAGATTTCCATCATTATTATGAAAAACAAACACGTGAATAATAAAAGAGCAGCCTCGGCTTTTTCGTGACCTTTGGCCTGATGGATTTCTGGGTGGAAACATCTTCTGGGATGCAGACTGGAGACGCTGAGCCTGTGATTGATGACAGTTTGCTGAGAATAAAGCCCCGATGCAGACTCATGAGTAACTGTGTGGAGGTGCCGGCTGATTTACTCTCCTCCACGGCAGATTACTGCGCAGCAAATTTGAATTACGACGTTCAAATCGCGCCGTAATAGTGAGCAGTTTATAAATTCAACAAATGTAAAGAATGAGCTTCGACTACAGAGAAGTTGCTCTGACAATTACAGGAAGGATGGATGTAAAGTCAGTGGGACTTAACTGATGATGTTCAGGTGTAAATCATAAAGGAAACGTTTATGGGACCTACGGCGTGTAGAAGCAGCAACACTTTAATTCTATAAATCACTTTTTCATTCATCTTCTTGTTTCCCAGCTTAACCCGTCGCATCCTTTTGTTTGTGTGAATTTTATTAAACTCCTAAACAGGAGCGTGTTTCAGTCTTGCTAGCATGACCGTGTGGAGGCGTTAGCGTGTTGCTCACAAACACCTTTAGGTTTTAAACGACTAGCTCGTCTCAGAAAGACCCGGTTATGTTTCTGCTCGCCCCAGCGGCGGCCCCATTCACTCACCTCCGTGGCTATTTTAGGGGCAGTTTGGTAGGAAAGCCGAGTGAGCAGATATTTCCAGACTTCATAAATGAGCTGTGCAGAGGCTCGCGGGGGACCAAAGGCCAGGAGATGCTCTCTGGACGGGGAGCGAAGCAAAGGAATGATGGAACAACGAGAGCTGGGATCGGGAATGCTTGTGGCTGCAAATCCCAAATCTGTGGAGCAGGAAAGTTTTGGCCTGCTCCATGATCCATGAGTAGCCCCACCTGCTGGTGCTGGTCGGAGGGACCGGTGGCTACGATGTAGCTCATCACCACCAGTGTGTGAATGACTGGTGTGTTGTAAAGCGCCTTGAGGGGTTGTAGAACTCTAGAAGTATCTAAATACAAGATACTTACCAGTTACTCTACCACCTCCGGTTACTCAACTGAATCTGGTTTTAACCAGAAATGCAGCAGATGTGCGTGTGTGTGTGTGTGTGTGTGTGTGTGTGTGTGTGTGTGTGTGTGTGTGTGTGTGTGTGTGTGTGTGTGTGTGTGTGTGTGTGTGTGTGTGTGTGTGTGTGTCAGGATTTTTGTGCTCTTGCATTAAAGAGAAGTCAACAAAAGGACGTATCAGACACTCATTTTCTTTTAAACACCTGTTCTAATTTCCAGCGTCTTTATAAAATCAAACCTCAGCACTTAAAGGACCAATTATGATGATTTGTGCCTCCCAGAATGGCAAAATGATGGTGACTGTCTCCACAGGGGTCTGACAGGAATCCTGATCAATACCACTAAATAAGGAATTACTTCTCTAAATGCTGACATGTCCGAATTTTTTAAGCTTTGATTTTCTGTCTGCTGCTGTGTTTTAAAAATATCATTATCCTGAAAAACGTCTGGCTTCCTGTCCTTCTAAACTTTCTCTGCTGCTTTGGGACTAAAACATTAGGAATTGGTGAGATGCATCCTTCCTCCACCTCTACGGCTGTGCTGTGTCCCCTTTAGAAGGTCTTTTTCTCTCCAGTTATGACAAACATTTTTCTTGATAATTTTTTGGGTTAATTTCTTTTTTATGTGACATTTTTATTTGAGAATTACCCAAAAATGCAGCTTTTCTCTGCTCATTAAAGCTTCAGTGGCTTCTCTGCAAATGTTTCAGATTTGTGGGCCTGCTGTAGTTTTCATCAGGTTTGGTGAGCCAGTTTCAGGAACTAGATGTGAGCCAGATCAGAGTTGAGCTGAGCACGGCAGGATCTGGAGTCTCCTCTGATTGGCTAACAGCAACACGACTCTACCACTGACTCTGTTTGCTCTGCAACGTTGATGTTTTATCTCCACAAATATGATAAATGGCCTGTATTTGATATAGCACCCTCTAGAGTCCTAGAACCCCCCAAGGCGCTTTACAACACAATCAGTCATCCATATGCACACACATTCATACCCAGGTTGTAATGAGCTACAATGTAGCCACAGCTAACCTGGAGCAAACTGACAGAAAAGAGAAATAACACTAGCCCAAAGGAGTTCTGCCGTGTGGTGGAGTTGCTAATGCTAACGGTTAGCTTCTACTAGCCCAGACGTTCTCTGATGTTTCCTGGACGCTAAACCAACAACAGCCTTCCCCGTCGTGAGTCAAGATGGGTGAGTCCATGAATGTTCAGTGACAGTGTGACGTAGATCTGTCAGGATTTTCTAATCCTAGAGTTTCACCTAGAGTCTGTTTTCTATCAGAAGCTAATGCAGGAGATAGGTGGAGCAGAATAGAGTTGAAAACTTTGACGCCAAAATGGTCTCAGAAATGTGTTTTTCAACAGGGCTCAACGTCATCATTCACCCTCACATAAAAACAGTAAAAGACCATAAAGAGACTATTTTCATGTTCAGCCTGCATGACAAACTCAGAGTGACCCATTATAATCAGCAATAATAATATAAAAATGGTTTCTCAGCCACTTTAAGTGAAACAATAGCTGGAGCTCCTTACAGAACCCCCCCTGCAGCCAGGTGCTAAAGGCCTTTTGTCTGTAAAGGTCATAAATTAATTATTGCCTCTTCGGAGTTTAATAAAAACTGTCTGGAGACGTGTGGGTGTTTAATTTACACAAACTGGGTGAGTTCTGGGTGAAGCAGCTGACACAGTAGGGAATGAGTGGTGCAGGTGGGTTATGAACCCGAACGCCTCCCTGCCCCCTAAAGTCCCCTGAAGACACCTTATTAAATGAAATACCAGCGAACTGCAACACTAGTGCCGTGTCAGCAGGGGAATCCTCTTCTCCCCACTCAATTGAGACTTCAAACGCAGCTGCAGGGGCGACTCCGGGATAAGTACAGGTGATGAGGCAGCCTACGCACAGCGGGTGGTCCAACAGGAGCCCGGTCTGCCGAGCGAGTCCGCTCCAGCGGCAGTAATGACTCCGGTTATCCTGTAAAGCACGGCGACTGTTTTTGTAAACAACATCAATTTGCCGTCTGAGTGTTTGTGCAGCAGAAGCTTTCAGCCTGCAGATCGCAGCGTTCCGACAGCTGGATGAAGAGCGGGCATCGGATTATTAGCCGAGGCAGCGCCTTGCAGCTGGTGGAGCCATTGTTGCTCTGATTACTGCAGTCTCCATGTTTGTCCTACAGAAGGAACGGATTTTAAAAATGAGAACAGCTGTTTTATAGAGTAGAACCTGTCTGGATGTGTTGTTGGGTTTACCAGAGGCGTGTTCGGCTCGGTTAGTTGGTGACGTTTGGAAATTTTAACCCCATTTATGCAGATGACAGTTTTTGTGATGCTGAAACCTCAGAAGCTCCACCAACACTCAGGGATCGCAGCATCGGCATTAGTCTGTTTACAGCCAGCAGTTATGTGTCCATTTTGTTTGGTGCATTATATCAATAAAGGTTTTATTTATTGGGTTCATGCCAGTATGCACTTCTCGTGCATTGGCCCAACAAACAAAATAAAGAAAAAAAACTTTAGTGAATAAAAAAAAGTGTTTTTTTTTTTAGTAATTTGGTGATTTTACATGTATAGAATAACCTGTATTTAGTTTCCTATTATTCCATATTTAGCTGGTGAAGGCAGACTTCTCAGTGAAGTCCACCTTTTGGTACGAACATTTAATCAGCCCTCAAGCTGCTGCTTCTTAACCAGAACTTGTTTCTGCTTTTTATACATTTTATGATCATTCTTGCAAAAAAAAAATAAAAAAAGGTCTAAAAGTGAATCTAGTCTCAATATTTAACTGTGGTTTTTCCTGAGATCTGCTTTTGCCACTCTTCCAGGCTGGATAGCTCAACTAGTAAAGCACCAAATTTACAAGCAGGAGACCCGGGTTCAAATCCAGGTTAGGGCAAACATCCAGTGTGGGCCTTTAGGCAAGACCCTTGGTGCTATCTGCCCCCTCATACCATGATGAGAGCAACTGAAATGAATGGGATGCCGGCTCAGACGTCGTTCGTCAGGTGCTGGGGAACCAGAGCACCTGATGAAAAGTGGGCTACTGGAACAAGACGGGAATGGGTGAGCTGCGACAACCTGGATCTTTTGGAATACACACACACACACACACATATATATATATATATGTGTATATATATGTGTGTGTGTATGACTGACAGAAGTGATGCTGCCACTGCACAGGTGCCACCGGTCCCAGCATCAATGCGGACTTGGGCGAAGTGCGGATTTAGGGTGTAAAAGGGGCGTTGTCACCCTCCGTACTTAAGTATCGGGATACCCTACACACTCGCACCCCTGGCCGAGAATGCACAATGGAAGAGCACAAGGGTGCAAGTGCCAGAATTGGCATTAGGCCAAAGAGAAGGTGGGTACAAATCCACATTAACGCGTTTGTTTACTCTTGCCTTCTTCAACCAGCTCACATGCACCCCACGAGCACGCACACTCCAACACGAGAGCTTGAGCTCTGGCCTATATGTCGTCACAAAGGCCAGATATAACCAAATATGAACCAGCAGCAAACAAACCAGCACAACAAAGCTCATTTCATAACGTGAAACGCATAAATGATGTCTTACCGTTGCTGATCCGTGTTACGGGGGGAAAAAAATCCCACTCGGTTTGTGTATTTGATCTTCACAACAGCATGATGAGCCGATGCCAGGCTGTTTAGCTTGCTTTGGCCCATCTAGACTGTTTACAGATCTCCAATGCCGCGTCCCATCATTTTCTGGTTTACGGCGCTTCGCTGAAAAAAAACCTCAACAAACGAGGAAGCCATTACGTGCGAGGCTCGGGCTCGTACTGTTGGATCCCGTAGGTCACCGCCAGGTCGGGTTCAGTTATAACTTTTGTTATTTTGGAGCAAGATGCTGAAGCTGCTTCCTGCTTCCTTCCACCAATCAACGCTCCCCTCAGTCCCGCAGCCGAAATATCGCGTGTGATCTCGCGAGAAAATATGCCCTTTACAAAAAGGATCAGAAAAGCACATTTTTAATTTATTTTTCTAATACAATTTATTTTAATGGCCTTAAAGACTATAATAGGACGTAGATATCCATGCTATTATGGGTGATGACTCCTTTAAGGGGCTGGATTGGGGGGTTAAACCACCAAATAGTTCCCGAGCGCGGCCACAGCTGCAGCTCACCGCTCCCACGGGGGATGGGTCAAATGCGGAGATGTAATTTCACCAGTGTGTGATGGTGACTAATGGAACTTTATAAGATCATATCATTTTGTTCTGCATGGCTAGAGGGAACAAAGGGACGTCAGTTTATTAAAATTCTTGTAAAATTTTCCTGAAACCCTGTGAAGATTTTGAGTTTTTACCTTGAAGCCGTTACCTTTATTTTACCAGGTCTTGCTGTTAATTATTGAGCCGTATTGCATTTAAAAATGTGATTCTTTGTCCCTTTCTGAGATGTGGAACACGTGCCCTTTTAAAGGTCTCTGCATGCTTCTGTTATCTGCTGCTTCTTTAAGGCGTCGTTGGACCCTTTAATGAATTTACTGAGTCATTTCACAGACAACCTTTTATATTTGAGTTATTGGCTGTCCGGAGAGCTCATGCAGGTGGTTCTGAGGTGAGTGATTTCCTAAGGCAGACCTAATTAACCAGATTTATCATCCTTAAATGTGTTTTGTCAAAGGCCAGAGACTGTTACAGCTGCTGTGCTTCTCTTTGATATACACGAAAAATGTCTTTGCAGACGGGAAAACCGTCAGAATCCTAAACTTTAACTTTCTACATCTTCACGTGACAAGTTTTGGTGTTTCAGGATTTAACGTTTCAGGAAACGCAGCTCCGTCAGAAATGTTTAACTCTTCCATTTTGGTTTGTTAGATTTTTTTTCCCCACATTTCAGTCAAAAAAAAACGAGGATCCTCTGAGAAAATCCAAAGCAGGTTTTGTATATATTTTCTGAGTGTTATACACAACTTGAGGGTCTTTGAGCACATTTCCATCTGTCAAAGAGAGGCAGGTACCCCGAGGCTTAAAAGCAGAATCAGAGAGCTGAAGGCAGAGGAATGATCGACGCCCCTCTGGAGACGCCAGCTGCTCTGATGTATATTCAGGAGAACAGAAAAAAGGTGACGAACTTATTGAAAATATGTCAAGGGGCATTCAATCACGGGACAGTGGGGCGCTCTGCCAAGAGGGAACACAGGTCTGGAATCAGCTCAGAGGCCCTCTGGAGCGCTGCCCTTTTACACATTCATCTGCTGCGTCATGGAGTTGAAATCCACGCTAGAGGACAAACGAGAACACGCCCGTTTCCAAAACAAGGAGGCTGGATGTGATTCTCGGTGCAGAGCCGTCATGATCATGTCTGCATGTTGTAAAAGACGTTTTTGGTAACTCTAAAAGTTAACCTCCAACACTCCATGGTAAACGCTTAAAGGAGTGGAACACTTGTAGTCTCTAGTGGGAATGAATGCCTTGTGCCTTGCTTACGAGGACACTGTCCTTCCTTGGTCAAAGAAAACGGTTAAATGGAACAGGCATTGGTAGACGAGGCGCCTTGACATTGAGAAACCTTTCTTAAAGTTTCATTAAAAAACACCAAAAGGAGACGGACTCAGCTCAACAAAGTCTGACAGCTTTAAATGGCTGAAACGTACTCTCTTACACCCGTCAACTGCAGGTTAGACACTGATGACTCCTAAATACTCAACATCGCTTTATAATAAACCATTCTGAGGCATTATTCACAAAAGAAAGAAATATAATAGAGTACAAGTTACTAAAAGCAGTAAAGAGCTTCTGCTGCGCCTTTAGGCAGGTGATAAAAAGCTCACGCAGCGTTCTGACCTCTGTTGCTGTGCTCCTCACAGAGCTGTCGGCAGAGAGAGATAATGCTGTCAGAGCCAGAGAGGGATATTTTTCTATCCGTGGTCGAGGTGTCATTGTTTGGCTGACCCCGGTCTGCACCGGAGCTGAGGGAGGGAGAAATCCAGAGCCACTGTTACGCTTCAGGAATGGAAGGAAAGCAGCTTTTGGAAAGGTACAGAGGAGGTTATTTTTGATATAGTGTCATCATGAAATGCTTTTACCATAACAGTAAAGTTCCTCCGAAACTATGAATTATCCTAAAGCACCATTCCAACTCTGCTTTTGGCTGCTGAGTTCATTAGCTGCATTAAATTTGATGCTTTTTTTTAAATCCACATGTTTGTGTTCATTCAGTGTGTTGATTCTTGTTGTGGAGGTGCAACAAACAATCGATAAAACCCCCAAGGTGTGAAAAATGTGCACATCCCATACACTCACTCCTAACCTGTCCACCCCTTGTTAACCCCTAAATGATTAAACTAAGTCAGAATGTATGTGAAAGCACATACGTGGCAGAGGAGTTAAGTGGCCGCCTTGCAATCGGAAGGTCGCAGGTTCGCGTCCCGCTCAGTCTGTTGCTGTCGTTGTGTCCTTGGGCAAGACACTTAACCTGCCTTGCCTGCTGGTGGTGGTCAGAGGGACCGGTGGCGCCAATGTACGGCAGCCTCCCCTCTGTCAGTGCGCCGCAGGGCAGCTGTAGCTACAATGCAGCTCATCCCCACGAGCGTGTGAATGGGTGGATGATTGATTGTGTTGTGAAGTGCCTTGGGGGGCTGTAGAACCTTAAGAAGGCGCTATACAAATACAGGCCATTTACCAAAGCAACAGAAGTGGGATTTAGCCATCAGCTGTGGGTTCATGTTGTCATGGTAACGCAAAGAGCAGCGTCTGCTATGGTCTGTCTAGATTTCTAGGCTAGAGGAAGGTCAGATCTCTGGTAAACAAGATGGACGAGCTGGCGGCGGCGCTAACGAGGACAGAGAAGGTTTAATGGGAGTGCAGCGTCGTGTTCCATGGAGACATGGCTGCATGAAAACATTCCTGGTGGATTTAAACGAGTTTCTCCCCGTCTCAAAAGCTGTGCAGGCGTCATCAGCTCTGCGACTGGACCTCCTGACCAGGACACCTGGGTGTCAGACAGGAGAACCCGGTGGAGGTTTCTGAGAGGAGAATGCTGAAAAGCTTCCCATCATCAGGGACAACACCTCTCACGCCACGCATGCTTCCATGATGGGCCATCAGAGCTCACACAGCAATGACGGATTGCCTCCAAACGCAGAACCGAACACCATAGGAAACACTTTTTCAGCTCGTAGCAACAAGACTATAAAACTTCCTCTTTCCTGTAGGTGTAGCGTCTTGGTCGTGGTTACTAATCTGTATATCACTGAATGTCTCATCCCTGCTGTTCTTGTTAAACGTATCTTTACTCCTCTTGTTGCCCTGATCAAGCTTATGACAAAATTATTTCCTTTGGGACAAAGTTCCATCTCATCTCATCAGCTGGTGACGTTCAGATAAGCCACCCTCACAGGGAGTTGTGTCCAGATGTGACATTTTGTGCGTTTTGTGGTTGTAAACTTTGTGCTCCTACAGCGAGGCTGGGCCGACACTCTTTCTGGGAGCTGCTGTCTGAAGGTTGAAGGAGAAACTGACAGGAAAACTGGAGAAATTGTTCCGTAGACGTCTGTAAGATGCTGTTAGTGAGCGGTGAACCATTGTGATGCAAGCATGACAACAGAGTCCAGCAGCTCCTGTCTTCATCTTCATGTCCTCAGCTCTTCCAGAGAGAAACATCTTGTTTTGTCCTGCAGACGCTGCAGACAGGGCGACGCCCCCTAGTGGTTGGTCCAGGATCTGTTTACCTTCAGTTGAGTCAAACCAAACCTCCTTCAATGATAAATGAAGCTTTAATTTGTCGTTTTAACACAGCCAGCAGCTAGAGGCTCGTCTTTGACTGTAAAACTGAATCTCCTTCCTAAATAATCTGTTTCACTTCGTAATTCCTTCATCACCGGGAGATTATCAGAAGAGATTTTCTCCTGCAGAGCTGAATAATGAATTGATAGTGACTGCTTTCACAGCTCATAAATGTTTGACGGCACATTTGTTACAACATGTAGGCTACACAAGACAGAAATTATTCACTTGTTGGTGTTTCCGCACAGATAAGTCCCTACAACAGCTCCTCCTTCAGATTACTATGCTAATGTGATTATTTTGTGCGCTCATTCTGCAGTGATTAAGGAACGCACAAACCGCAGCTGTCATCCGCGCCCGTGCATCACGCTGATTTGAATTGTGAAATATCGCACAAATGACCGCGGTCATTTGCAGGAGGAGGGTGATAAACTTTCCCCGGCTTAATATCCCACAGGAAAGGCGACCAGATAAATATATGCAGGGAAAAAGGGAAAAAAAAAGTCCTGATCATGATGCATGCTTGTACACAAACACCAGTATTAATTCAAGAGGCATAAAAATGTAAATGAAGTCATAAAACTTAGCAGTGCTGACGCCGTATGAGTCAAATAGGTTGTGAAGACAAAGGGCCACATCAGTCACAGAGTCCCTAAATCTGGAGCTGCATGCATAAACTAGAGTCTCATTCTGGGAGCAGAAAATTACTGAAACGCAGAGCTTTGATTCAGGCTGCTGGTCTAAAAGCTGCAGCTCGTTAGCATGATGACGTAACAACAACGTGGGGGGGTTCAACATGCTTTTCAGGGTGCAAGAAGATCCAGGTTAGGTGGTTGTTAGGTTACTGTAATATTATGTTGGTGATGTGGGCGGGGCCTGTGAAGGTCTCATCCATTCAGGACATCAACCTTTAATATAACTTAAAATCCAAACAGAAGCCTGGAGATTAAAGCTAAAAGGAACCAGACCGCCCCGTATCGAGCGACTACAGTACAACTTTTAAGCCCCGCCTCTTCCATTTTAATCAATGGAGCATTTGCCTGATGAAAATAAACCTTAGCTAGTATTTTTCTGTGAATATTTTTAAATGATGTCATTCTTATCTATTCTCAAATCTATATTTTAGCTCTAACTAGCGAATATAAACACCACATTTAAGTGCAGGTGAGTGGGCGGGGCTTTCTCACATTCCAGTGCACCGAGCTCGCCTCGCTGAGCCCAGCAGTGAGCAGATTTTCTAAATGTTCAAACTTTGTGTTTTCTTGGTGAGTTCTTTACATCTGGAGCATGTTTTATTTCAGTTACACCCAGAATATGATCGGTCAGCTTTAAATTGTTTAAAGTTTATTCTGCAGCTTTTCTACCACAGGCTGACAATCAACGACTTTAGCCAACAATATGTTGATGCTTTAAATACCAGGTGTGTAAAATGAGGAATGATAAAAAAAACTGATATTTGAATAATGCAAACTTATGTTACACCTGAGCAGATAAACACAAACAAAGCTCTGCGTGCTCTTTACCGTAAACGCAGAAATAATATCTTTCACTGTTTTTGGCAGATTGATGATTAAAGGCATCCTGGGACGAGGCGAGTACGTTTACTCAGGACGGTTTCTGCAGAAAAACCTGCTGAGTCTAAACGTTTATATTGTGTGAATTATAACATCTCACTGAGCTAAGGTGGGTTTTTAATGGATGCATGTTTATTATCCACAAAAACAAGAACTGTGATAACATGTAAAAGGAGAAACAGGAATGATTTTCTAACTCAGCTACAACAATGTGCTTTTTAAAGCTGCTATAGCAAATCTGCAAACAAGCTAGGTTTTAAACACAAACACGGTCACGTAACACTCACACCTCCTCTCGGGAATCTTCCCTGCTGCTTCTGCCAGAACCGGAAACCGGCGATGCCAGAGGAAACGAGTTCAGTAACAACAAAGCCAGGTCACCATCAGTCCGTGATTTCATAGCCTTTTTCCATCTTCCTCAAACTAGTGTAGTCCACACCGATGTTCACTCCGGTTTTAGTTCTTTCTCTGCACAGAAAATAGCTAACAGCCGTAATGCAGGTATAAGAGCGCCCCCTAGAACACCTATCCACTCCACAAAGCTGTTAAATGCAGTGTCTGGCCAGCAGAGGGCTGCAGAGTGGTGTCAAATATGAAACTGGTCAGGTTTCTACCCAACAATCACTGAGATCAATGTTAAAGCTCTAGCTAGCTTAAAGTAAAAAACTATTTAGTGTTACTTTAAGAGGCTCCGTGACCTCCGTCAGGGACCAAAACCCTCAGCTTGGAAATTAAGCTAAAATAGGGACGAGCTTTTATTTCAATACATAAATGTTTTTTCTTTTCATTAATAAATAGAAAATCAGATTGTGTCTTTATTTGTTTTGTTTGTTTTTTTGTTCTTTTACAGAAACACGATCAACCTTGAATTCCAATTAGAATATTAGTCATCTATTTTTATTATTAACTCCTTACAGAAACCAGCTCTTGTTACCGTGCAGAAGATACGTCAGCCTCTGGTTTAGTTATTCACACAATCTGATTTAATTAGGTGAAGACGGTAGATTTTGCTTCCAGCTACTGTAGTTGTCATTTGTGGAAGGTGCTTGTCAGCAGCTGTGGCTAAAAGTAAAACTTCATTTTTAAAACTAAAAGAAAAAAGTTCCCATCAGAAAGTGTTTGATGTTTCCTTCTGTTCCTCTCAGATTAGAAGAGGTGGAATTTCTATAAAGCTCTGGCTGGAATCTGCTCATCTGGGTGAGAAAAGTCACTAAATAAGAGACTCGCTGACAAATCAGGAGAGGGAAAAAAAAGTCTGGGAAATAAAACAGATTTGTGAGAAACCGAAGGAATCTGGGAACATGAAACCAGATGTGAACATACAGTTCATATATCCTGAGACACTATAGTCATGTAGGCAGGAATATTGTTTAAATACCCTCAGCACCCCACCTACCAGATTAGTGAAAAACAGAGTTTTTTTAACTTTAAGCTAGAGCTTTAAAATTGATCTCAGTGATTGTTGAGTTAGAAACTTGTCCAGTTTCATATTTGACACCACTCTGCAGCCCTCTGCTGACTAAAAACCACACTAGATAGTTTTGTGGAGCGGGTAGGTGCTCTAGAGGGTGCTTTATACCTGCTTTACAACTGTTAGCTGTAATGCTAGCGGTTAGCATTTTCAGCTCGCTGATCCACAATAAAAAGCACAAGAAGAAAAATAAGGAGTTTGCTTTTTCTGTGGGTATCATGGCAGAGCCTGGAAGTAAAAGTAACAGAGTAATGTCTTTAGAGATGAAGCAAAGAGCTAAAACCAGAGTGAACATCAGCGCGGCCTACGCTAGCTTGAGGGAGCTAAAGGAGGCTACAAAATCACAGACCGATGCTGACCTGGCTTTAATGCTACTGGACTTGTAAGAAATAATATTTTTGTCCAACAGTTTGGATCTTTTTACTTTGTGGTTTATTTTAGTATTAGCTGGCTCATGTTAGCGTTAGCTCGTTGTTAGCACTAGCTACAGCAGGCTGCAGCAGGGTTGTAATTCCACTTTCAACCAGTAGGTTGGAGGACCAGGAAAGTCCTCGGTGTTACTTTAAAACATGAGCTGTTATCCAGTTTGAATGAGACCTCCTGTCGGTCTCACTTGATACAGGTGAGCCCTCTCCACTGAGTGGGAGGAGCCTAGAGTGTGATAGCTGATATACAAGGAGGTTAATAATTCTCTGAAGAATCATGAGTGGTCCCAGCCTGTTTGTCCACTCCCTGCAGGAGAAGCCTTTATGGACCAGAACTTTAGTCAGAGAAGCTCTAAGATCCTGTCAGCCCCCCCCCCCCCCCCCCCCCCCAGAGCATTATTTCACTTTACTTCTTGACATTTGTCCTGAACAGCAAATTCTGAGTGAAGCTGTTTAGACACTCAAACATGATGCAGATTGTCTGAACGTTTGATTCTGTCCCGGCCAACAGAAGCAGCAGCTCAGCCTTCGGTCTCCTCTGCTGAGTGGATGTCATCTCATCCTTCCTGTAACCTCGTCCTTCGTGCCTCAGATTCTCGGCCGGCGTGCAGCTCTCCCCTCTCTCACCGACTCCATGAAGACGATCGTTTGTGACGTTACATGAAAAGACTTCCAAGGCTGAAGAGCCTCTCCGCCGCTGCTCCACATTCACTCCCTCGTCGTCTTTGATTCTGTTTTTGTGTCTCTGGCAGAGTTAAAAAAAACAGCTGTTCTTCTTCTCCCAGCATCTCTAAACACGGACTCCTTGTTCTGCAAACGGTGCCGACTCAGACTTCAAGCACTCCTCGCTTCACCTTCAAAGCTGATTCACTAAAGCAGGAGATGCACCGATTAACAATTCAAACAATGTAAACAAGCTGAATTCCTGCTCCTGACTTGATTTTTTATTTATTATTTCAGCGTTTGAACACGTCCGACTCAAAATAAGCAGCTGGGACTTGTTTGATTCTAGTGTTTGTTCACAGAGACGACGTCCTGGAAATTCAGTTAAAATCCTTAAGAAATGAAACTAAAACTCCGTAGAAGTGGTTTTTATTCCGTCCTGTCCTGTCAGGTGGCCGTCCCAGAACAGAGGAAGTGACACACGCTGTCATTTCCACACATCCAGAAACGTCTGAGCTGAAACTTTCAGACTGAAAGCTGGAAAAACTTCAGATTCAAAGGAAAGTCGGAGGGAAAGAAAATAGCTGCTATCAAAAATAAACCAAACTTCTGCAGGAGAAAGTTTGAGTTTGAAAGCTGATGTGTCTTCATGCAGCTGCCTGCTCAGAGGGGAGGGGATGACGGTGGTCCGGAAAAGTAGGAAAACCTCCAAGCTTACCTAGCCTTGTGCGTCATGAAGCAGGAATATCAGGATGCTGTACAGCAGTCGTCCCACTGTGAGGAACACACCGGGTCTCAAAACAAAGATTTGACTCTTGTGTTAAGGAGCTGTGGTATTGATGGCACTAAGAGATCATCCAAGAAGTTTCTGTTTCATTTTAATCAGTAGGTGAAATTATATTTCTGTACTTTATTTCGCTGGTTGAATGAGGGGAAAATGCTGTGCGTTTAACAAACACTGCTCGGTGGGCTTGGTACCGAAACCCGAGCTGGTCAGCTGGCCGAGGCTAGCGGAGGTTTCCTGGCTCCGCTGATCCACCGCAGTCAAAGATCCACGAGGTCGCCGCTGCAGAATTGAGGATTACCGAGTTACGGTAACGTGTCTCTCCCTTCAGCAGTAACGGCCCTGCGATCAGAGATACGCAAATCTGCCGCTCCAGCTTCCCGGAGGCAGCCAAGCGAGGCGGGTGCCCGGCTTCTCCCGTCTCCCAGCCGAGAACAGCTGCTAGACGCAGGCGGACGGCTGCTTCCGTCTCCCAGGGCAGCTGAGCTGCGCGGTCGTCCTGGTCGCCTGTGGATCTTTCTGAGGGAGACCACAGAAACAGCTCTTTGAGTTGATGCGTGCTTCACTTTCATTTTTCTGGCTAAAAGCGCCCAAAAATCTTTGTTAGCTTTGGGCTAGCCTCTGTATTTAGTCGCTACCCCCGTTGGCTCCAAACTGTATGTAACTGTGGGTTAGCTCGTACATTGGTTCAGAGTTTATAGATGTCAATAATTTGCTCCCACCTTCACAGCCACACCTATTTTCCTATTTTTGGATTATCTGGTCATGACGAGACAAGTGACGCGGCCAAGATGGCGGCAATCAGAACTGCCCATTTGGCTTCTAAAAAGCCCTACAGAAAGCAATGGGTGGGCTTTGTCCATCTTTTTATACAGTCATTCAGTGCATTTAAATGCGCATCAGAAAACCGAAGTATTGTCCTAAAGAGACTCACGTCGTTTTTTTTAAATGCACGTAAACTCGTTAGTCTGGCTGAAGGTGAACTTCTTCTGATCGAGCTGAAGCACCCAGATAATGCGGTAATTATCTGACTTCTGTCACGATCCTGTCACGAAATAGTTCTCACGTGAAAGGCGTGAGAGTGTAGCGTGGTTAGATAGCGTGGTTAGATCAAGCTTTTTGGGAGCAGCTAGCACGCAGTTTAATCTAGGAACAACAGCGCCAAACCCCAGAGGCAACGGGAACGCGGCGTTGTTCCGGAAAGAGAGAAACTTACTTGGAGGTAGTCGGGAATCCTGGTGAGTCGGGACGCTCCGGTAGAAACAGGAGACGCTCCGGAGGATAGCCGGAAGGCTAGGATGAAGAGCTGGTCGGCTCGAGTGGATAAGGAGCTTGTAGGGCTCGAGGAAGAGCTGGTTAGCTCGAAACTCTGACATGTGGAAACAATGACTGAGTGACGTGGTGGCGCGTATGTTACGTAGGAAGTATGACAAGTTCTTATTGAACAATGAACATTTATTCTATCTTAGCATTTAGCATACACTCTTCTAGGGAGCATTTTACAAACAGCCCGAACGGTCTTCTTCTTCTTCTCTTTTTTTCATCTCGCTTCTCCTCTCGGTCCCTCTTTTCTCTTTCTTATCCCTCAGCTCCACCTAGTGGTTGAATCAATCAATTACAAGACACAACATCTCCTCTCTTCTTAAATTTAAACTTCACCAAGAATATTTAGAACAGAAATTACTAAAGAGTTACCAGAAGAAAATTGAAAACACTTAAACATTTGCATCCTCAGAATTACAAGTAAGTTTGTACATTAACCTTTTTTCTTCTTTTTTTTTTCATTACCTTCATAACAAACATTGGGGTAATAACACCACTTAAAACCCACATGTAAATGAAATTTAACATCTTTCCTTTATGATCCTAAGTGGTACTTTTCAACTCTTCTCTAAACAACCTTTATGTCATGACAAAGTCTCTATGCCAAGTGGGCTTAAATTTTACACATGACAGTTTCCGAAAAGATGGTGAGTGTTGCAGAGTATTGTCCAATCCTGCAGCAACAAGAATTTGTCCATCAGATGAGGAACAGCGTGCAAGGCGAGAAGCATTCCAGACCTTCCCATCACTCAGCAGGAAGGCGTTGTTGCCTTTGCTTTTTCTCACAGTTGCAGGAGAAGTGAACCTTGGATGTTCCTTTGGAACACGATGTGGTTTCTTTATCCTGACTCTCTCTCTCGGCTGGAAGAAAGTCGTGCGTGCCCCTCGCTTAGCATCAGCATAACTTTCATGTGAGCTTGATGTTTCAGGACCTCTCGCTGTGCCTGATCATGAAGCGGAGATGTGTCAGGAGGCAAAGGGAGTATATCCAGTTTTGTTCGCATTTTCCTGCCAAACAGGAGTTCATGCGGAGAGACAGAAGTAGTTGCATGAGGTGTTGCACGGTATACTTGCAGCCAATCCAACACAGTATCCTTCCATGGCGCAGACAGTTGGATTGCCGTCTGAATGCAGGCGCGAAGGCCACGATGAAATCTTTCCACAGCACCATTTGCCGCTGGATAGTAGACTGACGTTCTGGAGTGGGAAATGCCTCAGCTCTGCAGGAATGATGCAAAAACGTCAGACGTAAACTGTGGGCCATTATCTGTCACAATGTTTTCTGGGTTGCCATGTCGACTGAAAACAGAGGATAAGAACTCAACAACATCACTCATAGTAGCAGTATGCGAAAAAGCAAGTTCAGGCCATTTAGAATAATAGTCAGTTAGTGTAATTGCAAATCTGCAAGAAGGAATGGCAGTGTCGAAGGGCCCCACAATGTCAAGTCCAAGTTTTTTCCATGGCCCATCCGGCAGTGGCACCGGTTGCAGAGGGGCAGGATGTGTTCTGGCAGTTTTGTCGTTTGACTGGCACAAGACACAAGATGTTATGGCAGCCTGAACTTGACAGTCCATTTTAGGCCACCAGTAGAGGTCTCTGAGACGCTGTTTTGTGCGTACAATTCCTTGATGGCTTTCATGTGCAAGAGTGATTAGTTTATCTCTTACTGAAAGTGGTGCAACGAGTCTGGTGCCTCTCAAGATGTAGTTATCGCAGGTGGAGAGTTCATCTCTTACCTTATAGTAGGGAGCAATGGTGTCGCTAACTGACTTGATAGAAGCAGGTGTAACACCTGTGCTATTAAGCAGGGGTAATACACTGCTGGACCAGATCTAGGTTCTGAAGGAGTGGTGAGTAGCTAAAATGAGAGTCAGAGAGTGTGACCTTTAAATAGAAAAAGCCGGCAATTTAATTCACAATGGATAAATAACAAACAAAGACAAACAATAAACAGACAAATGCTACCTCAGTTATTTGAGGTATGCTTTAGAATATTCCCTTTTTAATTTTTTAACTTTTACCCTTTGGGTTAAAGATCTAATAAAGGTTTAAATTCTAAGTTCCTAGTCTAATTTCAAGTTTAAGTTATGACCGGTCATCTAATTTTGAGTGTCTGGATTTTAAACTTACTTTGGATTGCCCTAATTTATGTTTAAGCTTGAATTAGGTTTATGCAATTCATTCCTTTCAGTTTATACAATTCATTCCATTCAATTTCCAAAAAGATTTTGTCACTTTAAAATCACACTTTAGGTACCCTTTAAAAGTACAAAATAATAAATATTCACATGGAAGATTACACAGTAATATAAATACAAAACATCTGAGGTTTTGTCCTTAATCTTGGCAAAGTCTCAATTGTCCATTCACAATATGAACGACTTGAGATGTGCTCCTCACGTGAACAAATCCTACCCCAACCTTGGAACTGTATGGAGTAAAGTTGATGAAAGCAGGACTGCGAGTGTGCCTCTGTGAAGCTCCGCTGATCCTGAAAGTGTCCTGTTGGGTTGTACTGGCTCGCCTCGATCCTCAGTTCAGGTCCAAGTCAGGTCCAGAATCCAGATATGAGGATTCGGTGTGGTTTCCAGGGTAGATAAAAACCTGGCCTGTTGAGCAGGCCAACAAATATCTTATTTAACATAAAAAGTTTTACATTCAGCATAAAATAATATTTACACTTACTGTTGAACACATCAGCCCTTTTACATGACTGCAGAAGCTACGTAACTAGCAGTGAACAGAAGCTAGTGACTGTTAAGCGTTAACGAACGTTAACCGCTTGCAATTACACAAAAATAAAACCTCATTTAGCATAAAATAAATCACCAAAGTTAAAACAATGTACACAGCGATCATTACAATAAAGAATAAAATGATATTTTAGGGGTTTTTACCGTTTTCTGTTGTGTACCGGTAGTTTACCGTCTGGGGCAGAGGTTAATTGCCTCGTTGTTACCGTAGCGACAAACGCTGTACAGAAGTTAATCCTGTGTTAGTTCGGTAGCAACGTTATGTAAAATGAGTATTTTTCACTAAAAACAACTCACCGAAACTTCCTCCCAAAGCTAATAAACTCCAGAGCGTACTCCTCCAAACTGGCCAGGTTACAAGTCAATTTATATCGTTTAAGGTTCAATAAGATCCGTTTTACTGAACTCAACGATCTCTGCTTCTGCTCTAGCTGTCTGCTCGTCAAAGCCTCAGCAGATACTCAGTCTCAGCCGTTAGGAGGAGGGGCTTGCTTCCTCAGAAAACGTTTGAATAGTCTTTATTGACAAGAGCTCACAGCATCTGGTTTTTCAAAATAAGATTGTAAATAATTATTAATTAAATTATTTATGTATTTATTAGAAGTTTTTTTTAACAGTTCTAGCTAATAGCTGATCAAATCATGTGATTTATTAATTGATGAATATATATATATATATATTTTTTTTTAAGATCTATTTGTAACAGGGGTTACATCTTCCCCTCCTTTTCTCATGTACGTCCTCGGACATGTCTCATGCAGTTTCCATTCTCAATACTTCAGGAACATTTAAAGGGTCAGTCAATACTCTGGCTAGGCCCTGGAAAAATGACTGGACCACAGAAACTAGTGGGTTGCCTAGCTCAGAATAAGTCAGTCTCTGAGTAGGTTGCCTATGTCTGGTAGAGCGTCTTAGGGAGTCAGAGTTACTGTCGCATTGGTCAGTGTTCGAGCACTGGTCTGTGTCAGCACTGATCTCTGTTGGTAAGTCAGGGATATCTTTAGATTGAACTTCCACCTCAGGGGTTGAGACTGGTTCCTCGGGATCAACATTAGACAAGACTTCATTTTCAGGGTGAGTATCGACTGGGATTTCTTTACCACTTTTACCAGGATTATTTTCAGGTAGGTTTCTTTCCTCAGGAACATTCTTAGGTATTTCTTTACTATTTTCATCAGGATTATTTTCAGGTAGGTTTCTTTCCCCAGGATTATTCTCAGGTAAGTTCTCATATATTACATCTGTCTTATCTGGTAGGTTTGTCTCATTTGGTATAGTTTCACTTTCGTCGTTTCCAGAGAAACCTCCAGGCATTTGCAAAAGACTTTGTTTAACAGCATCTGTAAGCTTGTTCTCATCAGGTAAGTATGGATTTTTGGTATCCACTATTAGGTTTTGGTAGTCATAGGAATAACTAGAATCTGAATCTTCACAATCTGATTCTTGTTCAGCATTCTCTGTCTGTTGACATGTTTTAGGTCGCATACATTTTTGATTCTTAGGTGGTTCTGTTTCATAATTGCCGCCAGGAAGGAATCTGCATGGTAGTAACAAGTCACGATGAAGCGTCCTTTGAGGATCTTCCTTTGTCTCTGGCCTCACAACATAAACAGGGAGGTTATTTAATTGTTTCACTACGACATGGACTTCAGACTCCCATCTATCAGCTAATTTATGTTTGCCTCTTATGCGAACGTTCCTGACCAGGACTCTATCACCCTCACTTAAGGTGGAATTAACAATATGTTTGTCAAATCTTGTTTTGTTGCGACTTGCTGATTTCTTTGCCATCTCTGTTGCAATTTTGTAGCTGGACTCGAGGTGTGATTTTAGGTTACGAACATACTCTGAGTGAGAACCTGATTGATTA
>SSNS01000044.1:337437-347690 GCA_006937985.1 Aphyosemion australe
TGGAGTAAAGTTGATGAAAGCAGGACTGCGAGTGTGCCTCTGTGAAGCTCCGCTGATCCTGAAAGTGTCCTGTTGGGTTGTACTGGCTCGCCTCGATCCTCAGTTCAGGTCCAAGTCAGGTCCAGAATCCAGATATGAGGATTCGGTGTGGTTTCCAGGGTAGATAAAAACCTGGCCTGTTGAGCAGGCCAACAAATATCTTATTTAACATAAAAAGTTTTACATTCAGCATAAAATAATATTTACACTTACTGTTGAACACATCAGCCCTTTTACATGACTGCAGAAGCTACGTAACTAGCAGTGAACAGAAGCTAGTGACTGTTAAGCGTTAACGAACGTTAACCGCTTGCAATTACACAAAAATAAAACCTCATTTAGCATAAAATAAATCACCAAAGTTAAAACAATGTACACAGCGATCATTACAATAAAGAATAAAATGATATTTTAGGGGTTTTTACCGTTTTCTGTTGTGTACCGGTAGTTTACCGTCTGGGGCAGAGGTTAATTGCCTCGTTGTTACCGTAGCGACAAACGCTGTACAGAAGTTAATCCTGTGTTAGTTCGGTAGCAACGTTATGTAAAATGAGTATTTTTCACTAAAAACAACTCACCGAAACTTCCTCCCAAAGCTAATAAACTCCAGAGCGTACTCCTCCAAACTGGCCAGGTTACAAGTCAATTTATATCGTTTAAGGTTCAATAAGATCCGTTTTACTGAACTCAACGATCTCTGCTTCTGCTCTAGCTGTCTGCTCGTCAAAGCCTCAGCAGATACTCAGTCTCAGCCGTTAGGAGGAGGGGCTTGCTTCCTCAGAAAACGTTTGAATAGTCTTTATTGACAAGAGCTCACAGCATCTGGTTTTTCAAAATAAGATTGTAAATAATTATTAATTAAATTATTTATGTATTTATTAGAAGTTTTTTTTAACAGTTCTAGCTAATAGCTGATCAAATCATGTGATTTATTAATTGATGAATATATATATATATATTTTTTTTTTTAAGATCTATTTGTAACAGGGGTTACACAGGCCATCCCTTTCCTATTTGTGAATGTACAGCACTTAGTTCAGGGCAGGATGAGCAGGCTGAATCAAAGTCAGTGACAGAAAGTGAAGACAACATAGCAGAAATGTGTGCCACCATTTCTGGATCCACATCTGGCACAGGATCAGAAGAAGCAGGTAGAGGCAAGCGGGATAGGCAATCCGCTGTGTAGTTCTGAGAACCTGGTCTGTAGATTACATCGTAGTCAAAACACAGCAGCCGAGCAGACCAACGGGCGATGCACATTCCAGCTCTATTCATTCCTTTTGTACTCAGAAGTGTAGTCAGGGCTTGATGGTCCGTGCGAAGAGTGAAGCGTCTACCCCACAAATATGTCCTCCATTTTTCTGCAGCCCACACACAGGCCAGCGCCTCTTTCTCCACAGTGGAGTATTTGCGTTCAGTTGGAGAAAGCGTGCGGGAAGCAAATGCCACTGGTTTTTCTGTACCGTCAGGTTGCACCTGGGCAAAAACAGCACCAAGTCCATAATCACTGGCATCAGTAGATAGCACGATGCGCAGGTTGGGGTCAAATAGTGTGAGAGCAGGGCTATTCACTAGGAGTTTCTTGATTTCCTCAAAGCTTGCCTGTGCCTCAGCAGTCCATGCGACGTCTGGGCCACTGGCACAAGAACGCATAGGAGCCACTACCGTTGCAAAGTTGGGCAGGAACTTGGAATACCAAAACACAAGACCCAGGAAAGATCTCAACGTCGCAGCATCAGAGGGAGGAGGTGCGTTCAAAACAGCCTCAACGTGGTTCTCCTGTGGGAGAAGGCCATCTGCAGTAACAACATGTCCCAAAAAGTGTAAGGTTGTCTTCCCGAAATGACATTTGTTGTGGTTTAGTACAAGTCCAGCATCCTTGAGCTTCTGAAGAACAGCATTCAGGTTTTTGTCGTGCTCAGCAGGGGATTCACCATAGACAATAAGATCATCCAGGTAATTCTGGACACCTGGAAGGTCTTTGAGAATCTCAGCCATCATCTTCTGAAAGGCTGAGGGAGCTGATGCAAGTCCGTAAGGGACTCTGCAGAACCTGAAAAGGCCATCATGTGTAATGAATGCAGTCAAATCTCTGCTGTCTTCATGTAGAGGCAACTGATAGTATGCATTAGCCAGATCAATCGTAAAAAAACAACTTGGCACCCTGTAAACTGGCAAACAACTCGTCCACATGAGGCAAGGGGTAGCAGTCAGTGATCACAGCTTTGTTTGGTTCTCGAAGATCTGCACACAGTCGTATTCCACCAGTTTTTCGTCCTGTCACCACTATCGGTGAAACCCACTGTGAGGCATCAATACGCTCAATAACACCAGCGTTCAGGAGGCGAGTTAATTCTGCGGAAACTGACGCTCTGACTGACAGTGGGAGTCGTCTGAGTTTCTGCCGTACAGGTTTAACTGTAGGGTCCAGTTTCACCTTGTGCACAAAATATTTCACACGGCCTATCTCAGTAGCTGCAGGGACAGATGATACAGGTGAGGCATCTGTTGTCATCACAGGAGGAGCAGCAATGGTGCAGGGTGGGAGCACAAACATTTCCTGTAATGCAGATATTACAGTAAGTGCTTCCATCAGGTCTCGGCCTAGAAGTGGGGTCCCCTTCTTTACAACATAAAAAGTAGCTAATGTGGTATTTTGTCCTCTATGTACTTCAGCTTGTAGACAACCTAATACAGGAATAGTATCCTTAGTATAGGTAACTAGGCGGAGGCCAGGGGGTTGTAGCGGTGTTTCACTGAAGTGTTCTTTGTAGGTTTGATGAGGTAATATGCAAACAGCAGAGCCTGTATCCACAGTAAGCAGGAGAGTCTTAGCAGGAGAAGCAGGTGTGTTGAATTGGACGTCACACAAAATTTTCAGATGCATGCAAAGGGTCTGTCAAATACAACACAGTCAGGTTTGGCAGTTGAACTTCCCGGACATCTTTGGACTTAGTGGAGCAGCAGACACGAGCAAAGTGACCTACTTTTTGGCAGAGGTTACATGTAGCTTTAATAGCGGGACACTGACGGAAGTTAGCCAGGTGTTTACTTGAGCCACACCTAAAACAACTTTTAGACATGGTGGAGGCAGGAGGTTTAGCAGGTCGAGCAAAATGTTTAGGTTTAGTAGCAGCTGAGTATGAGCGGGACTGTATGGCTTGTACATGGCTGTGACTGTCAGCTGTTAATGCTTTAGCATGTGAAACTGCAGATTCCAGTTGAACTGCGAGGGTAACTGCTTTATCCAATGTTAACTCAGGTTCAAGCAGAAGTCTCTCTCTAATACTGTGATTAGAGATGTGTTCTACTAATTGATCCCGAATCATTTCCTCAGATTTATCATCAAAGCCACATTTGGAGGCAAGGTCACGTAAGGCAGTCACATACTGATGAACTGATTCATGTGGCGCTTGAGTCCGCTTTCTGAAAGCATGCCTTTCCACAACAATATTGACTTTGGGTGAAAAGTGGTTTTCCAACGCAGCAACAGCAGAAGCAAATGTATCACCTGCATCAGGTAGTGTGTAAAAGATCCGTTGACCTTCCGCCCCCAAGCAGTGAAGCAACGTCGCTTTTCGCCGTCCGCATCCAAACGTTGAAAGGTATAGCTGGTTCACCAGGGCAAGGCAAAAACACCGACGGGGGATGAACGTTAGCAGCCATGCTACATCAGCAGGAACGGGGAAAAAAACAGCAAAAAAAGAGATGCACGGAGGGTTCCTCGTCGCCAATATGTTACGCAGGAAGTATGACAAGTTCTTAATGAACAATGAACATTTATTCTATCTTAGCATTTAGCATACACTCTTCTAGGGAGCATTTTACAAACAGCCCGAACGGTCTTCTTCTTCTTCTCTTTTTTTCATCTCGCTTCTCCTCTCGGTCCCTCTTTTCTCTTTCTTATCCCTCAGCTCCACCTAGTGGTTGAATCAGTCAATTACAAGACACAACAGCGTACGCCCGGCTTTTATGGATGATGTGGATGTGCGGGGCATGATGGGAGATGGAGTCAGGGTGTGGATGTGACAACTTCATTCTGCATGTAAACGGATCAGTTGAGCTGAACCGATTAGACGCTCACATTCCAGAAGTGACGCGGCCGCAGTAGCGCTCGTCTGAAAGTATCATCGCCACAACGTAACACGCGTAACAACATCAAACAGTGCAGTACGCACCAATAAGCTGTGCTGCAGCGTTGTTGTTGTACATTCCTTCAGCCATTGTGCATATCCTGTTTCAATTCCGTCTGCCTAAATCCCTCCAGCGTTTGTTTACTAGTTGTGTTGCTACAAGCTAACTGGAACAATGCCCGACATGAGACCGACAACCGGATGGTCCGATACATTTTTTTCTCTTTTTTCTTTTTTAATCTCCACAATATATTTATAGCTATACGATGTTAGAACGTTGTTAAGAACCATGAAAAAATGTTTTAGGCTCATTTGTTTTCCAATGATTGTTTAAACTTTTTACATAATTGTTCCCGTATAAAGCTGCTTATTGGTTCAAATCCACAGTAAACATTTAAAAGCCTCTCCTTAGGTTTGTTTCCTAATTCTCATTTTCATACATTTGCTTCTGCGGAGATCCAAGAGCTTCATGGATTATTCTGACCTTTAAAGAATGATTTATTTGATCAGCTCTAGTAAATAAAGACTTTCTGGTGTTTAGGAAACATTAGTGGCAAATTTCTTAAGTAATTTATAAGTCTGATTAAATAGATTTGTTAAATGGTTTCTGCTTTAATGACGTCTTTAGATGTGGGATCATTTCCCGTCTGTCTGCTGATGAAAACATGGAGATAAGATCTGTGTGATGAACAGAGCCAACACTCTGCCGCTTGGCTACATGTCATGATATTTCAATTACAATGTAAGCTTATCTCTTGGTTTTTAACTGCATCTCATCATAGTCTGTTATCCACCGCTTTTTACGCCTGAGTAATAAATGGGATTTCAAAGCTTCATGGGAGTTTTCCAGCAGAATAAAACGAGGCAGAGAATTGAGAATTGATTTGTTATTTAGCTAAGAAATAGCTCCTCGTGGCCGTAACCACACGTCTCCTGAATCCCACCGAGGAGCGCTGCGCTCCTGGATCTACATGACAATTCTGTCACGTCTCATCGGGGTTGTTTTTCTAGGGTTTGCTCTCTGATGCTGTTGAGATGCAGCATCATCTCTGAAGGGAACTTCCTTTAAAGTATTAGTTTAGTAATGAAGCAACCAGCATAAATTGGACCATAGCTGATCACATCTGCACAGCTGTGGCATGACAAAGAAAAATGAACAATAGATGTTAAAGCCAGGATCGATCTCTTGGTGACTCGCTGCAGACACAACTCAGAACTCAGTTCCATATCTAACTGTGTGATGTCAGGACGTGCTTTTGCAGTCTCATCAGAAAATGTTTCGTTTCGGTCCTTTTTTCTTTAACGTTTACATTCATGCATTGTTTTCTAGCTGCCCCTTTAATCCCAGATCACACGGCAGAATAATAGTGCCGATTTTTGCCCCGAACCTCCCCTTCTGAAAATGGGCCCGATTACTATAAAGATAATCTTAGCAGATAATCCTGCCATGTGTGGTGTGTTAAGAGCGCTCTGGTCCAATCTGAAGCACGTCGGTAATGCTCTGAATGACATCCTGTGGTCAAATGTGGGTACTGCAGTCCATTTCTTTAAGCAAAAATATTACTCTCTCATGTTGCCAGTTACAGATCAGCACCAGACTCACAGTAAATTGATGATGTCATATCTGGTGTTAGCACTCTTGGGTGTTTTACTGTAGGGAGCACTTACTACACTTTTCATGGTAATATGTCTCCGGCATTTAAGGAAGTGTGGTTGTTTGCCGTCTTGCTGTTAGCTTGCTGTTATGGTTCTGAACGACTCAGTAAAGGAGGTAAAACTCCACGATTGACTCATTATTCACTTCACACACACATTTCACTGTAATATTGAGTTGTTGGTCATTGAAAAAGTAGCTTGAGATATTTTTAGAGCTGACTATTAGTTTCTAATTCACTGTTAGCATTGTTAGCTTAACGTTAGCCTCTAGCCTGCTTCAATCAATATTATAGTAAAACAAAAAGATGCTGTGGCTTCTTAGGGGTACAAGAAATAACTTCTGGGTCGCTCCTGTTTACTGCGGCTTCAGTTCTTTAAACAACTCTTGAGCTTTTTGCTTGCCGGTGTCAAATTACAAATACCAAATCTGCTGCGTTAGCTTGCTGCAGAATTGGCAGTAACTACGTCCGTCTTTTGTTTTTATTTTTTAAGCAGAAAAACTGACAACCCCCCAGCCGGCTGAGAATGAAACCTGCTTCAGTATAACCTTCCTTCCAATGTGATTGAGACATTAGCTTGTTTTCTGATTTCACTGTGGAATTCTTACATATTGCTACTTTAAACATGTTGGATTGTTTTGGTCTGACTTTCGAGGTCAAACAAGCATGCTGCACGCTCCTCCGCCATGTTTGTTCACTTCAAAGTCACGTTTGATCTTGCACGGTTTCCCATCTGACCAAGAAAAGTCCTTGTGTGAAATCGGTTCACATGTAGTGTTCATCAGACCACCTGAGAGCAACAGAAACACTGGTATAGCCTTGATTTTTATTTTATCACCACCTCCCACTAGCCTGCGTGTTTTACATGTTCCGTCTGTTTTAAAGGAATGAGAAAAAACACGTCAAAGAAAACGAATCAAAAACAGAATGTTCTAAAGACTCGTCACGCTCCTTCCTCCCCGCTAGCATTAACCACTAATCTTTTCCTACTCAGAAACATTTCTCCTGTAATTTAAGTGACTGAATTACCTGCTCAGCGTGCCACCGAGTTCTACAGGAGCATGTAATGACCCAATCATTTAAATTAGGTGTGCTGAAGCGAGGAAACGTCTAAAACATGCAGGAGAACCCTGAGAGCACTGTTTGGTCATTAAGTACTAGAACTTCTCAGGATTTGAGAATTACGGATATTATTTTGTAAAATAAATTGATCTATTTTTTAATGGACGTTTCATTGCTAATGGTTACAGTTGGAAGCAAAAAATTAAACCTGTGACATCTATTTAACCATCCATACGTCCGTTGGGCATCATCAGAAAGTGAGGTGATGGAAGCAAGCTGCGCTGCAGTATCCCAAAATGTAAAACGGCACTTAACCAAACAGCTTTGTCATAGATAAAATCTTGAACTAGCCAACAGAGATTCTGGCCTGTACATGATTTCCTATGTTTGCACGCGTGAAGAAATGGCTGCTATCACAACAACATTATACACATGAGGGATAAATGAGACCTGGGGTTAGACTTGGGCATGCTGGGTTTGTGGCCCTGGTGCCAGACACCACAAATGTAAAAATGTAAATATTTATTTAAAATTGTTTTATGTACTATTATGATGTCATCATTAAGCTGCCCAGGGACCTATGGCACCAAGCATCTGTCCTGACTCTGTCGTGGTCAGTGTGTTGTTGTGCATGTCCCTGTTTAAGTAAACTCATCCCAACATAAGTAACCATGTGGTGTGATATTTCTCTGAAACATCACTTAAACAACTGAACTTTCAGCAAATTGAGTCGTTTTAAAACACTTTGATCTTAGGTGCTCTCAGACTAGCCGTTAGCTCATCAGTCCTGAGGAGCATTCCCTTTATTTCTCTAAATAGAGGCTGTTCAAGTAGCCATGGATATGAATTATTTATCATTTCAATGCAAAAGGCTTAAAAAATCATCTATTTCTTTAATTAAACCTTTATTTCACCAAGTAGATTCCATTGAGATTAAAAATCTCTGTTCAAAGGACACCTGGTCCCTGTTTCGGTCCTGTTTCCAGTGTTTACACTAAGCTAAGTTAAGCTAATCATCTTCTAGCTGCTCCATAATTCAACTCCAGGAGAAAACAGGAAAGCATTTCTCCAAATGTCATGGCATTTTAGATGCATTTAGCTGCCCAAACGCTCATGCGAGGCTGTCGTTCTGCTGCTCTTCACAACAACCCCCACTGTTCAGCGCTGGGCTGGTCCAACGCTTTATGGGTTTAAAGCTCCACCTGTTTAAAATCAACTGGTTCAATTCAGTAAAACTCCAAAAGGTAAATGGAGACCAATTCTACCTGTTCAGGGATGAATCCTGGTTTTTACTTTTCTGGGATGGCAGACAGCGTTTGTGGGTGGTGGTGTGCTGACGTAAGTGTTGTGGATGGAGTGGCCCATGGTGGCGGTGGGGTTATCATGTGTATGTTATAGACAATGAACACAGGTGCATTTTGAATGCACAGAGATACCGTGACGAGACCCTGAGGCCCATTATTGTGCCATTCATCCACAACCATCACCTGATGTTGCAGCATAATGCACGCCTCCATGTTGCAAGGATCTGTAGACAACTCCTGGAAGCTGAAAACATCCCACTTCTTGCACAGCCAGCATACTCACCAGACATGTCACCCACTGAGCATGTTTGGGATGCTCTGGATCAGCGTGTATGACAGTGTGTTCCACTTCCTGCCAATATTCAGCAACTTCACACAGCTATGGAAGAGGAGTGGACCAACATTCTACATTCATCAACAACCTGATCGAGTCTGTGATGGAGATGTGTTGACCTGCATGAGGCAAATGGTGGCCACACCAGATATGGACTGGTTTTCTGACTAAACATGAATGGTTTTCCTGAGGAAGTTTCCAAAATGTCTCGTGTTTATAGAATTTGCACAACAAATGTGTGTGGATCTTGTCTCAGAGTGATCGCGGGTCGCTGGAATCAGTCTCGGTTTAGTTTTGTTGTCAGAATGTGGAAAATGTGAGAAACCTTCAGGAGGTAAGAGTCGTTCATTAGCTTAGAGACACAAATGGTTAGTTACCTGTATTTATATAGCGCCTTCTTGGGATCTACAACCCCCCAAGGTGCTTTACAACACAACCAGCCATTGACCTCCACACACATATTCAGACACTGGTGATGATGAGCTACATCGTAGCCACAGCTGCCCTGAGGCTCACTGACTAAAGATAGGGTGCTGTTAGGGATGGGACGATACACTTTGTAGCGACATCAATCCATGGTTTTTCTCCTGAATGAACTTCAGTAACACTTTAACTTATAGGTCGTCAAGGCTGCAGACACTCTGGTATCTGTCCAGAGACGTGCTTTAGTTTGGTCTACAGGTCTACGATTTCCCTGCAACTATCACAGAGACGTCACACATCAAGGTCTCGGACGCAAGACTTTCCCATCTCTTTCTCGAATAAAGTTCATCTTTCCTGACTCGTGAAAGACTTTTACAAATATAACCTGAATGTATAATCATACTGTTTGAATCATCATTATATTATATGATGATTCAAATTTCACATAATGATGATTAGGCTTTAGACTGTATGCCTGCCGTACACAAATCATGCAGCAGTGCCATCCAGTCTTTATTTCGTGATTCTTTTTTTTTTAACTTGATGCATTTTGTCACGTTTTGTATCGCGAGATTTCGCCAAACGATATTTCGTCCCATCCCTAGATGCTGCACACTGGTGCCACCGGTCCCTCCGACCACCACCAAGGAGAGTGACATGTCTTGCCCAAGGACACAACAACTGAGCGGGGCTCGAACCTGCAACCCTTTGGTGATGAGGCGGGAACATAACTCCTCTGCCATTGTCGCTCAAGTAGGGTAAGTTCCTGGGCAGGACAACAGTTTGTTCACCATGACGTCATAAGACCCGTGTGACTCGCTCCACGTAGAAACAACATATTTCCTCACAACTCAGCGTCTGCACCCAGTCACCGTCGGTGGCGCTTCCGTTTCTGTCATCTACTGGTTTGTATTATGCTCTGCTATGTGAAATGTTTAAAATGAAAAGGTGTTGAATTGTCATGAAACCGCCTCGCCTCCGGAGTCCAATCAGATCAGAGATGAGACCCGTTCCGCTGGAGCCGAGCAACAATGGCAGCGAGCCGGAGGAGACGATGTTTTGTCCCGCTGCAAAGCGCTGTGTGCGTTTCAGGCATACGGGGTGGTTGGAGGCAGGATGGCATTGTGGGTAATTGTCTGCACAGTGTGTGTGTGTGTGTGTGTGTGTGTGTGTGTGTGTGTGTGTGTGTGTGTCTCCGTGGCTAAACAGGGTCTATCAGGCAGGCGCCACGGCGATTGTTGTTCAGCACTATTGTTGTCTCATTTCTCATTCCCCCTTTCAGTACAGGAATCTTACCCCCCCC
>SSNS01000044.1:347778-584227 GCA_006937985.1 Aphyosemion australe
AAGCTATTGGAAAGCCAACTTATCTCCCATTCATCCCCCCCGACTGTCCCTGAATGCAGAAAAACCCGTTTAGCTTCATTCTGTCTGGTTCCTTCAGGGAAATTAATAACTGAACAGATAATGTTCCCGGAGCAAGCACAGCTGATTTAATGCTTCACCTTAGAGCACCTTTGCACCCCCACCCAACACACACACACACACACACCTCCCATGGCTCCATCCTGGTGTTTGCTGGATGTAGAGGTGTTGAACTCGGAGTCCCGGTAATCGTTCCGTGAGAAAAGATCCATTTTTCATGAGTGAGTCTCTTTAAGAGGAACCAGCAGGTGGTTCAAGCAGCCAGTTAATAGCAGAAACTCATCCCACAAGACAAGAGTGGCCCTTTTTTACCCCACACATGTTAAATTAATGTTTGTAATTATTAAGGAATAGAAAATACCGTTTATAGTTTAGGCTCCCAGCGTGGAGCCGTACAGTAAAACCAGAACAAGCTTTTCTGTATTTAAAACTAAAAAATCTTTATAGTCAGGCTGGATATTCTCACATATTTATATTCAGCCTAAATACAAAGTTCTTTCTGAATTTCAAAGGTTCATCGTGAACCGAATGCAAATTTTCCCACAGTTCTTTGAGCCTGACTGGAGCAGCGAGCGGCGGCAGGAATATCTGGATCATTTTCATGAGTTCAGGAAGCAAAACTTAGGTCTAAAAATACTTTTCTACTAATAATGAAAAGTTCTGACTGAAGCATGTTGACTTAATGATCATTTAGACGTAAATAAAGCAAAAGGATGTTGTTTTAGGAACATCTCATTTCTTTACAGGAGTTTGAAGAATCTTCTAAAGATCTGGATTAAAGCACTTTAGGCAAAAGTTGCTGCTTTTGGTCTCAAAACTTTGCTAAAATGTGAATCTCGTGTGACTGGATTGTGTTCTAGTTCAGACCGTCAGCTAGTCACCGTTTTATGTTGGCTTCTCAGACCAGTTTTTATTTAAATAAATGAAGCCGTAATAAAAAAAGCGAGCTAGATTAGCAGCGATAATTTGGTATGATTGGAGCTGTGAGCTCTTTATTCTCAACAGATCTGATTGGGAGATTCGCTAAGAGTGACTTTAAATCAGTTATTTGTCAGCATGAGACTAAAACTCAGATTAAAACTCTGCCATGAACAGCAGCAGGTGACGTGAACATCATCAGGAATCGATCAGCCTTCAGGTCTGTGAGGCATTCAAAAGGAAACAAACGCAGCAGCAAGAATTCTGTTCATCAAAAAATAAATAAAAGAAACTGGTGTGCAGAAACTGAGAACTATTTATTCAGGGAGGAGTAATTAGTGGGACTGCAAGCAGCTGGTTGATCAGCAGAGGGAGGACAGGTGTGTGCAGGTGCTGATTTACTGGGGCGCTGCAGGAGAACGAGGGTTTTTATTACTGAAAGTTGAAAGTTTGTTTATTCAAACGTGCAATCAAACAAGGAAATCCATAAAGGTGCATATAATCCATATAAATTCTACAGTGTTTGAAAAGGAAGTAGGATGAAGCCAAGGCTTATTAAATCCCATTTTTTTCCTCCTTGATTAAAAGTCCAACTCAATGTTTTCCTCCTGTGCAGTCACCTTAAAGAGACTCCATGAGTCCACATAGGTACAAATAGATATAACTGAACATATTTTAACTCCACGTGCCGAGAGCCAGCTTCTGTAGCCGAGGAGATCACGGATACAAGCAGCCGAAATGAGTTTTCTCCGCAGGGTGTCTGGGCTCTCCCTTAGAGATAGGGTGAGAAGCTCGGTCATCCGGGAGGGGCTCGGGGTAGACCTGCTGCTCCTCCACATCGAGAGGAGCCAGTTGAGGTGGGTTAGGCATCTGGTTAGGATGCCTTCTGGACGCCTCCCTGGTGAGGTTTTTCAGGCACGTCCAATTGGGAGGAGACCCAAAGGAAGACCCAGGACACGCTGAAGGGACTATGTCTCTCGGCTGGCCAGGGAACGCCTTGGGATTCCCCCGGAGGAGCTGACCCAAGTGGCTGGGGAGGGGGAAGGTCTGGGCCTCCCTCCTTAAGCTGCTGCCCCCATGACCCGACTCCGGTTAAGCGGAAGAGAATGGATGGATGGATGGATGGATGGATGGATGGATGGATGGATGGATGGATGGATGGATGGATGGATGGATGGATGGATGGATGGATGGATATTTTAACTCATATATACAATATTATGTATGAGCATTAATATACAAACCCATATGAACATATCTGTATATATACATATAACCTACATACACACACATGTACACACACTTCCATACATGCATACCCATATATACCCACCTACACATAAATCCGCTTAGATATGCATCTATGCACACACACACACGAATCTGTACATATACTTACATACACACACCTAGATACATTGCATGTCTATACACACATACATATCCATCCTCAGCAATGCATATACACCAGAATCCAGCCCTACACACCTTTATGAATCACAAAATATAGATTATTAAAGACTCAATCAGAGACAATTAAACCATTATTTATTTAACAAAGGGTTAATCATAAATACAGACACAGTAGAAGGAAATCTAATCATTTCCTTTTGAAGTCAGATAATGAGAACATTTCATCAGCTGAAGATACAAATGTAATTTAATTACATTTATCTGAATACTTTCAGCACATTGTCAAATGTAACTTTTTAGAAAAGTATTTTTGTCGGTAAAAGCTGAGCTGAACGGGTCAGGGTTAGGCCGTTTCCTGGTAGAAACACAGAAGTCTCATCTCAGCTCGTCTTTCAGTGACTGAACTCTGTGAAGAATCATTCTTTAATAGACTTTTCAAGAGGGTCTTTTTAGTATTAATTTCACAGTTGCGTAGCTGCAAGAAGATCTCATTTGTTCAGGCCAAACATGGTTGGCGTGACTCTTTGACTCCCGGCGTGAGACTGGAGAAAGTCCAGTTTGGTGACTACGCGGCTAATTGTCTGTGAAATGCAGCACGGCCCTTCTTTTTTTTTCTGAAGCCAGATGATATTTCTCCCTTTTCATCAGAGCAATGAGGTCTCCGCGTGGCGCCAAAGCCAATGAGGCGAGGAGAACCAATACGTTTTTGTATTGTTAAGCACACGCCCTCAAAGAATAAACTTGGGTTTCAGACGTCGGGTCGACACTTCCAGAACTTTTTTGAAAGTAGCAGAACACGGAGCGTCTCTGGGTCGGCTGAGTCTTTTTAAATATCACTCGCTGGAGGAGAAAGTGCAATCATCACTCCGCTGATTAGATCAGCGGACGCGGTGATTGAGAGGAGCGGAAAACGGGGCCAGGACCTGCTGCTTCGGATCACATTAATTCAGCTGGAAGTGTCTCGGCCCGTGGCTCCTCGGGAACGCCGTTAAGATGGAAGGTGTGCTTGTTGCCGTCTGATTGGTGATGTCATACATTTTTTTAAATAAATGAATCAATAGATTTACTTTATAACAACTTTGCTTTATAACGGTGTTGTCATTGTACCATTATAGGATGTAAAGTAGATCAATCAGAATTGGAATGGGTTGAATCTGAAGCTAATTTTGTGCTTTTCATCTTAAGTCTCCTCATGATACATATGAACAAAATAAAAAACAAATCTAGTGGTCCCTCCGGTCCAAATGTAAGGTGTGACCTTGCATTTGCAGTTTTGAGAGGCACCTGGCTGCAGACCTCCACTGTCAGGTTGCTTCCGGTGCAGGCTCAGCTGTCAGGACGGAAGTGCAGACTTTTTTCCCATCAGCCTTAATCCAATAGCCTAGTGAACGAGACCAAATTCTTGCTTTGCAGAGTTTGAAAAGCCATCCTATATATTCACATACAGGTCATTCTCAAAAACATAGCATATTGTGATGAAGTTAATTATTTTCTGTAATGTACTGATAAACATTAGACTTTCATATATTTTAGATTAATTACACACAACTCAAGTAGTTCAAGCCGTTTATTGTTTTAATATTGATGATTTTGGCATACAGCTCATGAAAACCCAAAATTCATATCTCCAAAAATTAGCATATTCCAACCGACCAATAAAAGAAAAGTGTTTTTAATACAAAATATGGTTAATTTTGAGATCACGGCAGAAAAACAGACATAAGCGTTATCGTAGATGGTATGAAACACCTCTAAACCAGAGACGGAGTCACCATGGTGAGTGTGGCTGTGTTCAAATCCAGGGGTTGGATGCTTGTGAGGACGTGTACTCAATGGTCCACTGAGATCAGGTCCTTCATCTACCGCTAAATCCGGAAATATACGACTCTGAAATTGCACGGCCTAGCGTCATAAATTCCCGCCCCTAGATCCTGTCACGGAGCTCATTTGCTGTGATTTATTAAACAGAATTTATTGGAAATAACTAAATAACAATGCCTATAAACAGGCTTTTAATTTTACTTTAACCGTAATGTTTTTGTAAACTTACATTTGAAAGTGTACTGCTCTGCTGTTCCTTCTGCCATTGCGAATTTGTAGTACCACGGCCGCTGTGCAAAGCATCCTGGGATAGCCTCTGCCAGCAAGGATCCACCTGAACCATCCTCAAAATTTGGGTGAAACGAGGCCGCATCCGAGGACGCATAGATGAGTATCCTTCGAATTCGGACAGCACTCGTCGCTTCGCTGTGACGTAATCGGCCTCGAAATGCGTCCTCACAAGCATCCAACCCCTGGATTTGAACACAGCCTGTGTCTCGTTCATTTTGTCAACTCCACCTACTACACGAGGCAGCCATTTTAAACACGCGTACGCGTCGGCAAACAGCAAGTATATTTCCAGCCCCACACCCCTAATGCAGGCCACTGGTAGCCTGGCAAGCCATCCTATATATGTGAATATATAGTTTGGCCACGACCCATAGACCCATAGACATACCTGTCATGGGGCGGAATCTACGCTTGTCTTTCAAACTGTCTCCACATGCTATTGGACCACGAACGATGTGACGTACTCACCGCTACGGATGTTAGTTGATGTTAGGGGCAGTCCGCCATACACCGTCGAAGATCTGCTCCTACTATTTTCTTGAAGTCCACAAATAGTTTACAAGATGAGGAATGAGCTTGTTCAGTGGTGCTGAAAGATTCTATTGGGGTGCCATGGGGTCTCACTTTAAGGTTTGTCAGCCCTCTAGGGCCCCCTTGTGGCTTGGGGACCCCAAGCAATTGCCTGCCCTGCCTGCTGCCAATCAGCTTCCAAACTTCTGTTTGGAAATAAAAATTCTTGCCACTCCAGAATAAGACCCCGGAGCTTCTCGAGACATTCTGAGACATTCTGAATGCCATTTTGTCTCATTAGATACGAGCTTTATTTCACAAACCCTGATGTTCCTGCTGAGGGATGTTCTGGTCCAGCAGGATGAAAATAAGGGCTGCAATGTTGTTGGTTACTCTCTTTGTGGTGCTGTATGAGTGGATTATATCCGTGTGTGTGTGTGTGTGTGTGTGTGTGTGTGTGTGTGTGTGTGTGTGTGTGTGTGTGTGTGTGTGTGTGTGTGTGTGTGTGTGTGTGTGTGTGTGTGTGTGTGTGTGTGATTGACTCAGAGCAGAGTGCTGAAGAGGGATCAGTATCTTTCTGACAGAACTCTCACTACCATCACACGGTGACGGCGGACAGTATAAAGAGCCTGATCGGCTCAAATTGGACTCCCGGGAGCTCTCCACCAATTAAGGGTGTGGTTGACCCATCAGTCAGGAAGTGCGATTTAGAAAGAACCGGAACATGCCTGCAAGGCTGGCAGACAGCTTGTTAAGCAATAACTTTTGCAATAAGACCCAAACAGGCCCGGTCTAGGATAATAGATATAAAACCAGATGTGTTCTTTTAACTAAATCATCGTGAGTTTTGTTAGTCAAACTAAAATAGGCAGATGATCCAGGTAGAAATGACTTCCTGAACCGTATCAATTTTACCCAACACACAAAATCTACGTTTTCTGCTGATAAACTGTATAAATGATTGTCTAATTGTGCTGTAGACCAGGGGTTCCCAAATCAGGTCCACAAGATTACAGGGGGTCCCCATAATTTTGTCTTTGCTGAGGTTTTGAGGTTAGCAAGATTTTATTTGTAAAAATTACACTTATAAAATCCTAATAACACACCCTACAGTATAATCAGAACTCCATATAAAAGTTATAACTCTATATGTCTGTATAAAGTTAGCAAATTATCCCATTTAACATGTTTATGCGTGTAGGAGTTGGGGTTGGGGGTCCTGGCTTGTCTTGGACACAGGCAAGGGGGTCCCAAAAGGAAAAAATTTGGGAACCCCTGCTGTAGACATGTGTAGTCATTAGTTTTGCATTTTGGTGCATTTTCCTTAAACCAGCTTAAAACCATCAGCGTAGCGCCCTCTTCAGGTTAGACTATGCAACACATTCAACTTGAGTCCGCCTTAGCCAATGGCTGAAAGGCACCATGCTACATGACCGGTGGGTGCCATATTACGTACTCTGTTGTTGATTCGTGTTCTGTGTTTGTTAGTGTTAGTTAGCAAATCATGATGGATGATGGAAAATAAAACCCTAAGGTGACATATTACGTCTTTTTCTCTTAAGTTATAATAGTTCTATGGTCAATACCAAACATGCTTATAATTACATTAATAATATTTTGGAATTAGTGTTTTGAAAATGTTTTGAATATTAATTTTTTTAGTTGCTTAAAATGTGACAATGTGCCATTTTTACCATTAACCTCTGAAAATATCCATCAAAATGTTGTTGAAAATGAATAAAATGATTTCCAGTCGTTGAAAAATATTGGTGGTTTTGTAACATATAACCATTTAAATTGGGTCTAAAATACATAGGGCACGGGCCGATAGTCTCTGGGGGACGCCATATTAGACGCCATGTTCTCTTCTACGTGAACCAGCTCAGGATCCTGCGCCTGCCGATGACATCACACTAGATGATTGGCTGGACGTACAGCCTACGGAAGTTACGTTACCACGTTCGAAAACATTTAGACAGTAAGAAACATGAATTTAATAACCAAGCTGCTAAACTCTTTCCAAACCCTATGTGAAAGAACAGAATCGAAAAAGCGATGCACTATATTTTGGCCGAGTGGTATTGCCGTAGTGTGATGTCATCAGCAGGCGCAGGACCCCGAGCAGATCCACCAGAAAACTTACCGTAATGTTTTTTAAACTAACATCAGTCACGGCAATGTGGTGTAAAACTACCCTGAAATGTATGTACTGCCCCCATCACCAGGAAACTACACACTGTCTCTTTAAGAAAACGTTTTTGTTTTTCATTTTTGAACAACAAAATATTCAGAAACAATGCTTGTATATTTATTTTTTATTGTCATGATGTCCCACCAGTCATCACCTGGTGGCAGCATGTGTTTTCACACCTTATTAGCTTGACAATGTTCCGAATTCACATGGCTAATGTGTGCAAAACACATGTGATCATATGTTTTCCACATGTTCATTAACATGTTCTCTGGTGTTGTTCTTTGTCTCACGTCTGAGGGAGATGTGAATAACTTTATTAGTCTCAAAAACAGCCCAGAAACACATTTTTACTACTTTTGGGATCTTTTGGATCCAGACTTCCTGTTAGTCGATCTCTTGAATGATTATAAAGTGAGACGAACCGTTCTGTAGCAGAACTTTAGCTGGACTGGTTCTTCTGGCAGCTGTTTGAGGGAACTGAGGTCAGTTGGAGGAGATTCATTCAGGAACAGAACATTTCCTGAACTTCAGGAATCATCCATCCTGTTTGCCCTCTCTGCCCTCAGCTTCACCTTCTCTCTCTCCGCTCATTAAAACCTCCTCCGTCATCTCGGTTCCTCCCTGTTAGTTCTGACTCTGGCCTCTGGAACTTTCTGAGCTTCTCCCACCTCCTGCTTGTCACTTTGTTTTTTTGATCCTCCTCACCGCCTGCCTGTCTCTCGCAGGAGACACTCGCAGCCTCTCGTAGCAGTTTTAATTCTTCTTGATCTCACGGCCGTCTCCCGTCTCATTCTCTGGCAGATTTCGGTGCCTGCAGGATAGATTCTCACACAGACGTGGCTTCACAGCGACGCTGGGTTCTGTCAGCTCTTTGGATCCTCTAATGTAATATTTGTGCTGCGGTGAAACTTCTGTTCTATAAATCAGCCTCAGGCACACGATGATGTAGTCTGGAACAAAACAGAAGTGAGCTTTTCACAATGAAGCCACAGAACAGATCAGATTCAGTGGAATCTAAATTAATACTTTGACTTGTTCAATAATTAAAAGAAACAGTCATCATTTCAATTGGAATCGTTTCAAAAACCTGAATGATAAAAAATGAGAATGAGAAAGCGTGAAAGACTGAGCGTTTGACAGGTGAGAGGTGAACTCTTATGTGGGTTTTAGGGTGACCCCTACTTCACGCTGGACGCATCAGCGTCGCGGAACGGCAGCATTTCGTTGCGAGCCAGTGCACGCCAGGAGAATCTCAGCCGTGAACTGGCTCCCCCGCCACGCTCCTCGCTGGACTCACGAGATCACAAAATCCCTCGAGACTTCAGAGGTCATGGTTTATTTATTGCTGCAGCATCCCATGACTCAGTTCTTTCCTGTAACTATTTCTTACATTTGACATCAAGTTTTTAAAATTGAAGTCCTTTTATTAAAATGCTGCTCAAAAAAATAATAGAATAGTGTCCAGAGCATGGAGGCGCTACCAGGAGACAGGCCAGTACATCAGGAGACGTGGAGGAGGCTGTAGGAGGGCAACAACCCAGCAGCAGGACCACTACCTCTGCCTTTGTGCAAGGAGCAACAGGAGGAGCACTGCCAGAGCCCAGCAACATGACATCCAGCGGGCCACAAATGTGCATGTGTCTGCTCAAACGGTCAGAAACAGACTCCATGAGGGTGGTATGAGGGCCCTACGTCCACAGGTGGGGGTTGTGCTTACAGCCCAACACCGTGCAGGACGTTTGGCATTTGCCAGAGAACACCAAGATTGGCAAATTCACAACTGGCGCCCTGTGCTCTTCACAGATGAAAGCAGGTTCACACTGAGCACATGATAGACGTGACGGAGTCTGGAGACGCCGTGGAGAACGTTCTGCTGCCTGCAACATCCTCCAGCATGACCGGTTTGGCAGTAGGTCAGTAATGGAGTGGGATTACTTTGGGGGGCCACACAGCCATCCATGTGCTCACCAGAGGTAGCCTGACTGCCATTAGGTACCGAGATGAGATCCTCAGACCACTTGTGAGACCATATGCTGGTGCGGTTGGCCCTGGGTTCCTCCTAATGCAAGACAATGCTAGACCTCATGTGGCTAGTGTGTGTCAGCAGTTCCTGCAAGATGAAGGCATTGATGCTATGGACTGGCCTGCCCGTTCCCCACACCTGAATCCAGTTGAGCACATCTGGGACATCATGTCTGCTCCATCCACCAACACCACGTTGCACCACAGGCTGCCCAGGACTTGGCGGATGCTTTAGTTGAGGTTTGGGAGGAGATCCCTCAGGAGACCATCCACCACCTCATCAGGAGCATGCCCAGGCGTTGTAGGGAGGTCATACAGACACGTGGAGGCCACACCCACTACTGAGCCTTATTTTGGTTTTAAGGACATTACATCAAAGCTGGACCAGCCTGTCGTGTGTTTTTCCACTTCAGTTTTGAGTGTGACTCCACATCCAGACCTCCATGGGTGATAAATCTGATTTCCATTGATAATTTTGTGTGAATTTGTTGTCAGCAGCACATTCAGCTACGTAAAGAACAAAGTATTTAATAAGAATATTTCATTCATTCAGATCTAGGATGTCTTATTTTTGTCTTCCCTTTATTTTTTTTTGAGCAGATCAAATCAAAGTTAAGTTCTCAAATCTTCATTTTTCAAATAATAAAAAATGGTTTGAGTTAAAAAAAAAACAAAGCTGTTTCTGAAGGGTTTGGTGTGTGTTCGGCCGTTTTGGGTCATTAAAAAACCTCCCTGATCTGTCACTTAGAGGCTTTTGGTGAAGGAAAACTCACCAAAAAGAGTAATCAGAGTAATTTCAGACTCCAGCGCTGACTCTCCTCTTGCTGCTCTGATCACTGTGACACAAACAGCTTCTGAAAACTTCTTCACAAGTGCAGAAAACCCATCAGATGGTCTCAAGTGAGACAATTAGAAGTTCTATCAGAGAATTTGCCGCCTGTCTGGTGATGTACCACGTCAACCTCTGGGTGGGCTGTGATCACACCCAAAAACACGCCTTGCACCGCTGAATAACCAACCGTCTGATGTGAGATGACATTTTTTTAGACAAGTACAAATAAAGCCCCCCCCCAACTCCACCCCACCCCTGTCCGCGGTCCCCTCTGGTTAAACTGTTCCCAGTTCTTAGGGCTCATTTCCAATCGCTGCCATGAGCTTCAGTGGGAGTGGCGAAAAGGTTAATGGATTCAGCGTTGGAAGCCGGTGCTCCCTGTACATTCAGTGCAGGATGAGGTGGGGGGGCAGGAGACCCCCAGCTGCATGCTGATGAGGACAGGTAGCACAGGAGGGTGTCACTGCCCCCTACAGGTGGGCAGCAGCAGCTGCAGCGCTGTGGAGGAAAAAGGTCAGAATCATTTCCAACATTTGTCTTTTTTATTTCTAATTTTTGGAAGAATAATTCCAGATTAGTTAGGAGAGAGAAAGCTGCACCTCCCAGCTGATTTAATCACCTGATTGGACCTTTAATAAGTGCAACAGTAAGAAAAAATATTTGTAATGGTTTTATGTGAAAAGCTGGGAAAAAAAACAGGTTTTCTTGAGAGTTTGATGATTTTTTTGAGTCCAGACATAAATTACCTAAGAAACATGAGAAACCTCGTCTGAAATTGTATGAATACTATAATATTTATATTTTATCTCCTTAACTAGCTAAAACTGAGCTCATTAAAGTAATGATTTAATACTTAAAGGCCAGGCTCACTGAGAAACCGTTTTTTTTACTTGCTATTTTGGAAATATGATTGGTCATGCTGAGTCAGCGGTAGGGTCTCATAGCTGTTCACCAATCAGAGGCCAGACGTCCAAAAGTCAGGAAGTAGGATTCCAAATCCTTCTGCTCCCCTCTGCTCTGGCTCACTTCTAGTTCCTGAAACAGGAGCGCCAGAGCTTTTTTTTCCCACAGAGATCGACTCACAAGGCATTAAAGGAACACTTGGCAGTTTGGGCTTTTTTAGCACCCCCTAGTGTCCATTAGTGAAATTTATCTCCTCGCTGAGCGTTCGTCTTTTTAACACCTTAATCTAACTGCTGAAATGCCTCCTCAGCCTTCAAACAAACCAGCTGTGTTCATGATCTAAAACATGCAGGAAACATGCTGGAAGCAGACTGCAGCACCAGGCATGTCAGCTCCACTTTAGAGACCGGACCACCACTCTGAAGTTGCAAGTGTGGTATTCTGGCCACAGAGGGCGGTGGGGTAGTGGTGGGGGAGTGATATTTCATTAACCCTGTAAAGGGTCATTTTAGCACAAACTGGCTCAAGAAAATTATTTAAAAATATGAAAAAGTTGCATAGTATGGCTTTAATTTATACTAGAGACCACTGCAAATGTGTTGAGAAAACAACTGGCCTTGGTCTTGTTGCATGCTGATTTTTATTAAAGACCAAGTTCACTTTTTTAATATATATATATATTTGCAGTGGTCTCTGGTATGGATGAATCTCTTGTTTACACACACACTATATATATATATATATATATTTTTTGGTTTATTATTTTTCTCAGTTAATTTCCAGGCTCGCTTCAAGAAAATACCACTAATACGGCTAAAACCTGTCGCTTGAACTGCCATTAAAGAGTTAAAACAACATTGAAATCGTCCTAAATTACATTAAAACTCACTTTAATGAAATGCATGAAAAGGGAATAGTTCTGCACGCTCAGCTGCACGAACTCAGAAAGTTTTAATGTCATGAGAACAGCGTGACACAAAGTCCGGTTTGAAAACAGACAGATGAATTTACGGCCTCGTGGGACGCGTGGCGAAGACGCGCCACTAAACATGTCAGCAGCCTGTGATCTCGAGCTTTCTGCTCTACTGGCTCTCCCGACCGCAGGAGTGGGAATGATTGTTTTAATCATAGCGGTAATAGCTGCAGCACGTTCTATGCAAATAATATCACAATCACATAGATTGGATTTTCTTCCACCTGATCTGGTGTTGGCCGGCTCCGGAGCTGATTTACAGCCAGGCTGCAGCAGCATCAGCGGCGAGGCGCCATGTGTGGAGGGGAAAGCAGAAACTCTCAGCCTGCTGGGAGATTGTTTCTGGTCACTGGTTCTGGTCCCTCGCTGCCAACGCCCTCTGTCAAGTTTTTGAGATGCAGCAAACACAAATCCTCCCTCCCGGCTCCTCTCTCACGCAGATGTATTTGTGCAAACAGAGCCACGGTGGCATGTTGAAACTGTTTCTCCCCTTTTCTTTTATCTTCCACCGCGCGCCGCTGAATTTAATGTTCTGCTCACAAGATTACCCGGCTGTAGATGTAGCCTGATCTCTCAGTGCAGCAGCAGTCAGTCCCTGTTTTCTAATCCTAACAGTCAGTGAGTGTCACAGAAAAGAGCTTCTGTTGGAGTTTTATCTTTATTACTTCAATAATTCATGCTTTAAGGCTCAGGATCCACCAGGCGTCTCTGGAACCACAAATAAAGGTTTCAAACTCAAAGGATTTGGGTTGAAAATGCTGAAAAAAGCTAATTATAGAGATAAATAACTAAATAATTAATTTAAACAATAATTAAAGATTGATGAGAGAGACTCTCATTATTATTATTATTAAAAAAGACTGATTGTGTTGTACAGGGCCTTGGGGGGTTGTAGAACTCTAGAAGGCCCTATATCAAATACAGGCTATTTACCATTCATTATAGCAGGGAAATCAGTACAGCTTATAACAGAAAACAGCTTTTGTCTGAAAACAAATAAATGATGTGAAAATTGGTTTTTAAATGTTTCTTTTCTAATAAAAACGTGACCAGTTTTATTTTGAAAAACCATCAGGGTGTTTAGTTTTAACCCAAATGAGCTGAAACAGTCCTGCTGACATGCTTATCTCCTTAATCCTAACTGATTTGCTTTTAAATGTGTTCCTGTAGCCTATCGATCAGGTGACATTTATGTGAAGTCCACCTGAACTTCACCTGACAACCTGAAGGCTTTGCTCCTGCTCTGGAATCTCAGAATGTACCAGAATACGTTGACCATGTGGTAATTACAGTCACAGACATATAGACATAGACGCCTCGTTGACTGGCGCTGCCTATAGGAGCTGCTGTAGTGACCGGCCGCCATCTTACTTGGGTCTCCATTCGCCCCCAGTGCGTTCATTTCTACTGAGGAAGGTGATTCCCTGGCTAAAAAACACATTTTAAAGCTTGACTTTATCACAAAATCAGACACATGGTATGGCATGACAATTAAAATATAAACATAATAAATTAAAATATAAAATCCCATCAGGTAGGCTAGAAAAGTCAATAGTAATCCCACGTGATCTGTTTTCAATAGTAGACCGGTTGTTGCAACCGTAGGCTGCACAAAAACGGGCATAGTTGCTCATTCTGCATTGACTTTGGAGAATGAGGAGACCCATCCAATATGGCGGCGACGCTGTTACGCTCTCCAGGACCCAATGGGGCGTCTACGTATTCATGTCTATGATTACAGTATCAGAGCAGAGGAACGTCTTTAGGTGACTTTATCGGGTTAAACGAGGTAGAAAAGACACAAACAGTCCTGAGACATTCAAGCAGGTTCAAACTCAAACGCAGGTCTCTATTACAGCATTCCTCGCCCATGTGAGACATAATCACATTCCTGAAGGTCTGCAGGACAACAACAACCCAAAGGGAGGTTTTTGTGGGATAACTCGCATTAACAGAAACTAATAAAAATGCTCAGATTTGTGCCTTAAGAAGGAAAAAGGAAAAGCATTCCAATTTTCTTTATTTGAACAATATTTCAGGATCAAATTGAATTATTTTAACTTATCAGCATTTGAGCAACAAAATAAAAGTCTGGAAAACTTCATCAGGGAGGCTTCCAGGAATCACGCTTCCAGGAGGCATCCTGTTGCTAATGCTAAAATGCTAACAGTTAGCTAGAGTTTCACAGTCTATTTTCTATCAGAAGCTAATGCAGGAGATAGGTGTAGGAGACTATTTTCATGTTCAGCCTGCATGAGGAACTCAGAGTGACTGATTATAATCAGAAATAATCATTAAAAAATGTTTTCAGTGAACCACACCTTTCACATCTTACCTGCTGCAGATAAACTACCTCAAATTGGAGAAATAAAATAATTTTTGAATTTAACAGACAAGCTAGCAAGGAGTCCCATCTGAAACATTCCATAACTGTTGATGTGAATATTGTATAAGCATCATTTTTTATTTCATAATAGTTCTGGGAGTTTTTACAGCAGCAGCAGAGAAGTTTGAGTTTTAAGATGACAGAAATCGTAACGGAAACCGAGCCGGCTGTGACTAGCCGTTAGCTCATCAATCCTGTCAGAACCTCTTAACAAGAGAAGTGACCCCAGTCTGAATGGGGGGGAAGCATCATTTAACTATGGGTCTGTGAGACAGCAGGTCCATCTCCCCCTCTGAGCCCCAGACTGTCTCACACCCAGAACCTCGTAACCCACACACAAAACTCTCCAAAACACCACCTGGTCAGTCTGAGTTCTCTGACACACACACACACACACACACACACACACACACACACACACACACACACACACACACACACACACACACACACACACACACACACACCAGTGCAGAAGCACCAGAGTTAAGTAAAATTTGATCAAATAAAATAAAAACCACGACCGGATCAGACATTCCCGTGCCGACCCGTTCCTGGCTCTGCTCTGTTGCACATCTCTTCCTGTTCAAGCAGAACTCTTTCCAGGCTGAACTGGTGTCCACCACCAGCTGCCCCCACACACACACACACACACACACCCAGACAGCACATGAAAGCAGCGCTCCATAAATATTGCAACACACAAACATGTTTGGCCAATTTACAGCCTCTCCTTCTTCTGACAGCTCCATCAACAAGCATCTGGGTGGTTTCCCTCCACATAAATAAAATATCACGGCCAACAATGAGTGTGTTTAAAAAAAAAACTTTCTCTCCATCTGATGCAACAATGTGTGGGCCTGTGGGCGAGCGACAGCTCTCACACTGCGCAGGTTGTATCTGTTCAGACTCACAATAGTGTTTTATTTTCTCTTCTACGCAATAATATCACAGAGTGTTGTTCAGGAGCGGCGAGTTTAAGCACAGCTCTTACAAAAGGCCTGGAAAGTTATCAGCAGCCACCATCACAGCGTTACCATGGAGACAGAGTAAAGAAACAAGGAGGAAGTGATGAAAATTAAATCAGAACTTTGAGATAAAAGATGAAATTTTATTTTCAGGGGAAAAAAACACAGGAGGCCAGCAAATTAAACCAAGTTCTCCTGAACTTGTCGACTGTTTGTTTATAAATTTTCTACATAAAAAAGTTTTTTACTCTCAGATAAAAAAAAAGGAAACCACAGAAAATCCCAGACTTTCAGCCCCAGAAATACTTTTAAAGGTGCAATTTATAAGACTGACATCCTGTGGTCAAATGTGGGTACTGCAGTCATTTTTTCTAGGCAAAAACATGTTTTTCACTCCCATAGCATCATCTACAGAGGCAATAAGAACTTCCTTTAATCTTTCACAATAAGAGCCTCAAGCAGGAACCTCAGAAGCTTATAGCATATTTTATTGATACTGTTCTTATCGGATGTTAACAATCTATTTTAGAAGCTTCAGATGCTTTCAGGGTACATGTGTATGTTTGAGACTTTTATTGTGAAGGTTTAAAGGAAGTTCTGAGTTTCTATGTGGACGCAGAAGTAACCAACAGCTATCACCTACATCTCATTACTGCTTCAATCAGATGTTTTAGCCATTTTTAATCATTTATTGACTTTTTCTCCACGCTGTGTCCTTGTTTTTGTTTATGTTTATCTTAATTGTTTTTATTTATTTATTTAATTATTCTATTTTTATTTTAATTGCTCTAATTCTCTTTTGTACAAGGTGAAATGTTTACGCGGATGGGAGGTACGTGCAGCCATCGGAGCTCACTTCTTAGAGCCTCTGCTGATCTGACAGCTGGGCCGAGCCGTGGAATAAGCGCCCAAACAGCCAGAAACAGGATGACAGCGCTTTTATACATCATGTTGGCTGATCGATAAAGGAAGAAAGTCGACACCTTCTTAAGAGCACGACACATCCCTGAGGCTGGGATGAGAGTGGTGAGAGCGAGCTGGCCGCAGGTTCAGCAGGAAGATTAAAAGCTGCTCTTGGAGCTGCAGTTAACGGCGGTTTGCTCAGGCCTGCAGCCGTCTGATCCTAGCCGGCTGCAGGCCTGAGTTAACGGTGGTTTGCTCAGGCCTGCAGCCGGCTAGGATCAAACACAGACACACAAACAGCTGATTCACCCAGAGCTGCTGGTTGGAGCTTTGAGGACACAGAGGAACATGCAGCTGGTTTAAATGAGCCAGAATGGCTCCAAAGAGGTGATTAAACTCTTTTTCATTAAAACCTCAATAATAAGTCACATATATGCTTCACACATGCAGCCACAAACACCTGGAGAATCAACTTCCTCTTGTTTTCTCATTGTGAATGTTGAATGAAGACTGATGGAGTTGTGTTGGCGCCCCCACATGGTAGCAGAGAGTAACTGCTACTGTTTCTGAGTTTTGGATTTTTTTATCTTTAGACTCAAACCAAACCTGTTTGAAAATCAGCTGTGCTGCAGAGATTAGAGATTATTAGATGATTATTAGATTAATCAGAGATTATCTCCAACTGAGAACCGCTGCAGTTATGTTATTTTAAATATGCAGGAAGCGTTTGGTATTCAGTATCATTAACCTCCTTTGAGGTGATGCATGAATGAGTTTTTCTTTAAATATAATAAAGTTTAATGGATAAAACTAAACATGTTGTTTTGTGATGATGTTTGTAAATTAGGAAACTTCAGCATCGTTGGTTTGCTGCTGGTTTCCTGTTTGGTACCATGCAGTGGATCTAATATCCCAGATTCCTGAGGAGGCCGTGTTGTTTGGGCCGTTCTGACTCAATCTTAAGCTTGTGAGCGAACTGCTTCGGGGTACGGAGGAGGACTGGATTATCGAGGATCTATTCTTTCCCACACTCCCGTGCTCTGACCCAGACCAGGCCACCTCTGATTTCCTCGTAGCAAAGCCGATATTCTCCAGCAAACTTTATCCTTCCAGGAAAATCCGGTGGTCAGAAATCAAGCCGCGTTTGTGCAGCCGATCGCTCCGAGGACGTTTGTGTTGCCGAGAGGCAGAAAGGATGGATCAATAAGCCGCTCAGCTCAGACAGGCAGGGGATAAATGTGCTGCATTTATTTGGGATGAACACAAAATGTTGTGGCATTTTCTACATTATCTCATCAATCAATGTTTCACCTTTTATCAGCCTAAGAAATGATTTATGCCAACTGTTTCTGAGAACGGACTGAATAATCAAATCAGGCTGAAGCCGGAATGAAGAGAGAATTCATTCTGCAAAAGTGTCCGTATGGATTTTAGACTTATTGATTTAATATTCCAGGTTTAACTTCCAGTCAAAGTCAGCTTCTGGAAGCACAAACAGCTGTTAGCACAGTTCATAAAGTTAATATAGAAAGAGAATGCAAGGCTTTTGAAAAATGTGTTTGACTGAAAATCACATAAAGACTAAATTAGCCAGCGTGACTGTTACGGCCCTGCCAATGTGAGAAACAAAGCACCCATGGACACTAGCAAACACATGCTGCTGTGCCGGTGCGACCTGATTGGCTGCTTCAGATGCCCTCTTCCTCATCATTGGTCTGGTTGTGTTCAACCTATAATTGCATTGAGTGGCTGCACCTGTGGGTGCAGTATAAAAGCCTGCTGAGTGGCACTTCAAGAGCTGAGACTGATCAGAGGGAGCCCCTTTTAGGAGGCCTTTAGGAGGCTCATAAAGCCATACTGTGCAACTTTTTCACATTATTAAATCATTTTCTTGAGCCAGTTTGTGCTAAAATACGGAAGCCCTGAAAGGCAACGGAAAAAAAAAAAAATTCTTGTGGCATGCCTCTAAGTTTTTGGGGTTTTTTTTCTCATGGCATTTTTATAAGTTTTTTTTTTTTTGCTCAGCCCAGCCCCGAGAGGCAAAGAAAGTTTTTTTTCTCCTACCAATTTTCAAAGTTTTTTTTTTTTGCTCACTCAGCCCTGGAAGGCAAGAGAAAAAATGTGTTTTTTCCCTCGTAAATTTTCTAAGTATGTGTTTTTGTAATACCGTTTCTGTCCACTAGTATGCGCTACAGTGAAGCTCTAGTCAGAAATTAAGAAGTTGTTCATTTTATACTAACTCTTGGCTCTAAAATACGTTTTAAGATGTTTTTAGGTGAGAAATTAGACATTAAAATTCCATTAATGAAGTCACGAGGTTAGAAATGAGCCTACTTTTTAATTCACTGGGGTGTTTTCGGAGACTCAAAAGCCGTTTACTATTGCATCTGACAGCAGGAGTCAGAGCTCGACCAGTCCGCAGATAACAGCCTGGTCTCTGTAGCCAGTTTACCTCTACCATGAGGGAGAAAATAGCACATGTAAAATATGCGTGTCCAATTGCGGACAGAATATTCCCATGTGCGTTCTATACTGCGCCAAGACGCTCTTTATTGTCGATATCATTTACATCTTCTTTCCAATTTCAAAGTTATTCTTTGTAGTGTAGTGGTTAATGCTGTGGTCTAAGGTGCTGTTTTGTCATTCTGAACCTGGTTCGATTCTCCGTGACCTCAACGTTGTATTTAAATTTTTTGGCTACATTTACTATCAGTATTATGTTTAAACCCAATATTGATCAAATATTGATAAACGGGCATGATTTCCTACATGGAAATCTCGCAGCTTGAGCCTGCCTCGCTGAATCACTGTCTGCTCGTGCCTTGTTCTGAGCTGAACTGGTAGTAAATTGAGCAGGTGAAAATTCAACAATTAGTTGCCCACATACAGGTGTGGAGCGCCTACAGGTGTAACAGAGACTAATTAACAGAGGATATAATGAACGGAGAGGAAGGAAAGAGGAGAGACATGGTCGGAGACGCTGCCAGCCGGACGCACGCACTCGCCCCCAAGACACGGAGGCCCAATCCCAATACTCGCACTACGCCCTAAACCCTTCTGTGAAGTGCGCTTAGAGGAAGTGCGCAGTAAGGCTTCGAGTGCGTAGTACACAAGTGTGCAAATAATGCAATGCAAAAATAATGCAATTCAATGCAAAAAAAAAAGAAAACTTTGAAAAATGCCACAAGAAAAAAAATATTTTTTCCGTTGCCTTTCAGGGCTTCTGTACTAAAATGACCCTTTACAGGGTTAATGAAATGCAGTGGCGGCTCGTCCATAGGGGGCGCTAGGGCGCCGCCCCACCACTCACAGGAAGGAGAAGAAGAAGATAGGAATCACAAAATATATTTAAAAAAACATAAAAAGTGAACTAAACGATCTATACACACCATATGGACTAAGTGCTGTGTGTAATCTGTGTTTAATAATGTTTTTTTTTTTACTTTTAACACGGCCGAATCGTCGACGTACTTGTCACGTGTCCTCTCGCGGGCGCAGCAATCTTTACCATTGACTTAATATGGGCTAACTGGCGCATGTGCAGTGGGTCCCCAAACCGTCCACAACGAGAAAGAATAGGAGAGCGGTTGGTCGCATCTTTTAGCGATCGTCGCCGCCTCACCGGGTGAATTCTGCTCAGACCAGGGGGAGGAGAGCGCTGATTGGTCAGGTTGTTCACCCCGCCCTGAGGGGAAAACTTTCCACAGGCTGGCACAGTGCGGCTCCATCTGTGCCAATTTGTCACAGCAGCAACACACTACTTCCACTGAATATTTTTTTGTTGTCCAACCTTTTAGCCATCTTTGCTATAATTGTGAAATCATCAGTGACAAATAAAGTTAATTGCTTCAAAACCTGACGTAGCAAATGCTACTAGTAGGTTCCAATGTGTGAAACCTCAGCCAATCGAATTGCTTGTTGTTGAGTTTTTTTCAGCTGGCTGGCTTTCGTGTTAACCAATCACAGGGAGAGAATCCACGTAAACAGGAAAATGATGAATGCGGGCGGGCAAACTCTTGTCTTTGGCAAAACAATGCCAGCAAACAGTCTGATCAGCTAAGCTTTTACGTTGGGATGTAGAATTTCACGAACCGAGTGGATTATTTTTACTACACCACACGGATTATGGCCATAACCTGCAGGTAAGCCTCATTTTAGCTTCTGGCTTCAGGAAACAGCATGCTGCCTCGTTAGCGGCTAGCACCGCTCCATACGGTTTGAACTAAGTGGTACTTCTTGTTTGTGAGTCTGGGCTTTAATCTAAACGCCGGCTGCTTCTGTGAATATCTTGCGTTGTGTCACTGTGTGTTTTTCTGGATACGTGTAGCGTCTATTTTACGGCCTCACGTTTATTTACAGCTTATGGGTGTTCTGTTTGTAGAAAGTGGATTCTATTGATTAGATTTAGCCTACTCCCCTTAAGCGTGTGTGCAGTTTGTGTAATATATGGGTGAATGGATGAATGTTTTTGTCAAAAAGATGCTTAATATATTCGAAAACCTTTTGAATAACTTTGTTGCCGGAAGCGCTACTGTGACCGTCAGTTGTGTGACGCTGATGCTTAAGAATCAATGGTAATTTTGCGTCCCCTAGTGGTGATATGTGGTTAGCGCCCCACCCAAAATAAAAGTCACCGGCCGCCACTGATGAAATGTCACTCAGACCCCCACCGCCCTCTGTGGCCAGAATACCGCATTTGCAACGTCAGAGTGGCGGGCCGCCACCTGCGGACTTAGAAAAAATTCAGCTTACATACCTGGCGTTGCGGCCTGCTTTCAGCATGTTTTAGATCATGAACACAGCTGATTTGTTTGATTTAGTGATGAACCGCTCCTGTAGACACTAATGAAGGCTGAGGAGACATTTAAGCAGTTAGATTAAGGTGTTAAAGATGAACGCACAGCGAGGAGATAAGTTTTACTTTCACTAACGAACACTACGGGGTGCTAAAAACAAGCCAAAACTGTCAAGTGTGCCTTTAAAATAAAATACTCTTAAACTCACACCATGTGTTCAGACCTCCTTATGTTGTGGTCCCACGAGCCGAGTCGTAACATATGGGGGCTTGTCCGGGATATAACTGGACTCATTGGAGGAGGCTGGACCTGGTGTTTTTTAATTTATGTATCATAGAAATAAATATTTTTATTTTCAATTATTTTTCAGAATGACTTTACAGAGTTTTGTCACCGCTTCACAAATAAAATCCTGTAAGTTTTACATGGATGTATTATCATAAGTAGTAGTAGTAGTATTAGTAGTTAGTAGTAGTAGCAGTAGTATCCTTTAAGGTAGAGCACATATTTTTTGACATATGTGAAATTAATTTATTAGAACAAAAATTCTAAACTAGAATAGAAGGTTGAAAATTTATACTTTACATTTTTATTAGTATTATTACCGTTTTGTCCCAAATGAATAAAATTATTAAATCTTCCTGGTCTTTGTGTCTGAGAAAGTTCTGCTCTGCACAGAGCTGAAGTTTATAAAGGCTACATGCCGACATTTAATTATCATTGGAAAAAAATTTAAATTACAGCGATAACAGAGATGATGACGATAATAAGTCAGTCAGTTCTGCAGGATTTACATCACATTCTTTAAAACTACACGTCTCAACTGGGACAACAATATGAAGCCACTACAGGGTGGTGTAACTCACTAGAAACAGCTTCACCTGCCCTCCAGACCAGGGCTGTGATTCAAATGGCTCCTTAATTTGGCTCCTTTTCATTTTTAAAACAAGGTGTCAGTGCAACACAGAGGAGTGTGAATTTATTCATTTGTGGGACGATTTTTGGAAAAGCACGAGTGAGGAACTAAAGAAAAAATCAAATATCAGAAATTTAGCAAAACATGCAAAAATAAATGTTTAGGGAATACTTGGACGAGTTTCAATAAAGAAAATCTATAGAAATCCAGGTGGGATGGAGGTGTGGCCCTGAGTTTTGCCAACAGGTGATGTCACCTGAATTGTATCAAGTTATTAGAGGATAAAACATGATCTAACTCTAGTGACTCTGGTTTAATAACATCCTCATTTGGTGCTTTTCCAGACGTCAAAGCGACTCGATTTGACATTTTTCCCAGGAACTATTTTGATATTGCGCCCAGCAGAGTTAGCTCCACATCTGTAAACGTTTCAGCTGTTTGGTGAGAAGCTGTGAGGACAGGAGAGGTTATGGATGTTTTATTAAAACATCATGTGATAAATGTTACTAAAGAAAAACATGACATCTCTGCAGAACTGGAATTGAAACGTTTTGTTTGATTTGATGCATCACGAGGAAGAGAAAGTCTGTCAGATTTATGGATCCATGATGATCTGAGTTGTTTTACTCATCCCAACCCCACCCCCCCCCCCCCCCCACCCCAACAAAGTCGCCTGACTGTTCCGGATCGCAGCTGCAGCGTCTCTGCAGAACAACAACAGTTTGGGTTTTGTTTTCTCTTGGCTGCAGGTTTCATTCGGAGCGACGCCAGCAGGGAAAAGCATCCAGATAAAACAGGTTTTCCTGCCAAACGATGAAAACTTCATTTAGGATTCTAAAACACGAGCAGGAGGCAAAGAGCTGTATCAAAATTCCCTTTATTTTTATCCACGTTTGTATAAAAAAAGCTTCTCAATAAATAACTCAGCATAAATAACAACATAAAGCAAAGAAATGAAACAGAAGGGTTCAGGTGCCATAGCTGCTGTACATGGATCTGTCAGTGCCTCCTCTTCCTCGGCTTCTCTTCTTCCCTCTCCGATCTTCCCAGCGTCCCGGCCGTTAATCATCTCATTCCTGGCGCTCCGCCGCCTTTGCCATCAGTCTCAGTCCCTTCAGAGCGGGAGTTCAGTTAAAAAATCTCAGCTTTCAGCATTCCTGGTGTCCTTCAGTCCTCTGAGTTTTTCTTCTCTGCTTTCCTCTTCCTCTCGACACACTCCATCCTACGGCTCGTGTCTTTGTTTATCCTTGGAAAAGAGCAGAGGAGAAAATTTGGGATTAGGCCAGAGGACAAACTAAAACCATCTGGAAGCTTGTGGGGGGAAAGTTACATGTTGACGTGTCAGGAGACTTGTTAAGATGTTTTTACTTTGTGGTTTGAGGGTTTTTTAAGTTTATCCAGGAGGCATTTAGACTCAAACCCACATCTCTGCTGCTGCAGAGGGCTCTGGTCCGATTTAAAACCAGGAAAAGTCACCCCCCCCCCAGGTAATAATGTGTAACCAGGCTGCTCACCTTTGCCAGCACCTCACAAATCCCTTAGCAACATTTGACAAAGGATCCACGCAGATCTGCTCCGTGACGTTGTCTGGTTTGACCGACGTCAGGCTGAGAAAACACAACCAGAAAGAGTCAGACCCAACAGAACCCAACAGGAGAAGCTTTTAAAAATGCATCGTTTAAAAAAAACTCACATTACTTGAAGTTTATCACATGTCGGCGACTTTTCGATCACTTCAAAATCAGAGACGTTGATTCTGAAGACTCTCTGAACATCGGGACATTTGCAGCGTCCCACGACGTACTGACCTGCAGACCAAACGTTCAGATTTGAGTCATTGAGGTAAATGCAAGAATGCATCAGAAATATAGACTTTCAACAAGTTTTTTAGTAAGAAAATCACAGAAATCCTGCAGAAATCTAAATGCAACTCACCCTGATAGAGATCGATGCAAGCCGCGGCAACAACAACCAGCAGCAGAGCAGCATTCCTCTGGGAAAAGGCCATTTTCCTGTTTTTCTTCAGAGAAAAGAAGTGTTTTTAAAAATCCCTGCAGACGCCGCGAGACCTGGAGCTGATCCTGCTGAAGTGAAAGCAGACGAGTGAATCTCTGCTCTGAGCTTCCTGTTTTTATACGGATCTGCAGGGTGGGTTTTCCCTCTCAGCCAGCGCTGGTTCCCGTTAAGCCAGACCCTCGGAGTACTCTGGAATTTCCACTTTCACACCAAAGACGCTCCAATGAGCTCAGCGCTAAACCATGACCTTCATTAGGGTGAGGGGTTAGTTAGCGGGAGAAAGCAGGCTGACTCAGAAACGCAGACAGTAAATACTTGCTGTCTTAGTTCACCTAATCGAGTCCGATTTTGGAAAACAGGAGCCAACTTTCCTAGAAGCTGTTTTGCATTCCTCAATCTTTCATGTGTTATCATTTACTGGCAGAAGCAAGCTGATGTGGGGGGGGGGGGTGTCCACATCCACTGGTCAGAGGTAACAAACACCAGCAGAAATATAACTGTCGATATGATTAATTAGGTCTTTTTTCCGGTTGGGAAAACGTGTTTCTGCAGGTTTTATCCTCGTCGTGACTGAACAGCTCTCACCATGTGAACGCCTCACTTTCCCACAAACCGCACAACAAACACCTTTCCCAACAGGTGAGCGGCTGTCACTCAAACGCTGTGACGGGGGGGTAATGTAACATTTACAGGAAAGCTGTTGCATCACAAGGAAGCATGGCTTTATATGATTACATGTGTTAGGAATGGGTTCATCCTGTTAGGAAGGGTGTTTCTGTTTCTTGTTCAGAGAAAACGAGAGTTAGCGTCAGAGTCAGGGTCAGGATTAGGGTTACGTTAGGGTTACGTTAGGGTTAAGTTAGGGTTAAGTTAGGGTTAACTCTGGTTTACATCCTTCAGGATTGATGAGCTAACTGCTAGTCATGTTACAGCATTTTATGGAAAAAACAATTATCTTTACACCGTCGTCAGGTTCATGTTGCATCTTTAATTCAGCAGAAAAGATCATAAATTCCTGCAGATTTAATTCCTACAGGTGCAGAGAAGTTGCTTTGGATGCTGCTGCTGATAATAAAATCATCCATCAATCTATTTTTCAGCCTAAGCTGAGAGGCCCAGACTTTCCTCTTCCCCAGTCACTTGGACAAGTCTTCCGGGGGAATTCTAAAGCATTCCCAGACCAGACGAGAAACCTATTCCTTTGGTCTTCCTCCCGTTTGGACGTGCTCGGAAAACCTCACCAGGGGCATCCTAACCAGATGCCTGAGCCACCTCAAAATAAAACAATACAAAATAAAATCATAACCTGTCAGAAAATATTAGTGTTAAATTAGAAATGAGTCTTTTGATTATTTTTTTCAGCCTAGCAGTTAGCTCATCAGTCCTGAAGGATGTAAACTCTATTTCTCTGAGCAGAGGCTGTTCGTGAAGCTAATTGATTTAAAACACAGAAACGGGCAGAAAAATGGTTTTAATATTCAGAAATGGACAGAAATGGAAGCTGAAACTTTGCTGAAACCACAAAGAAAACCCAGATGGAAGAATGGACACAATTACTTTTAGGAATTGTTTGTTTATGTTTTCTCTTTCCAGTAAAACGTTCATAAATGCGCCTGAGCTTCAGGCTGTGACCTCATTAACGCGGCTTCACATGACTCAGCAAAAACCACAAACTGCTGCTCTATGCACGCTCCAACTTCCACATTCCACATAAGACCGCACTCCCATGTCCGGTTGTCATAGTCGTTGGTGAAGCTGTGACATGGCTGAGAGTTTGGAGTTCACCCAGTGCTTCCTGGAGGTTAGCTGCTTATGGCTGTTTGGTCGGACGTGTTATTGGTTGAGGTTTTTTAAACAAATCCAGAGAACCACTTTTTTCTTTTTTTTTCATCTAAACAAAGAGAAAATTTGCCTTACATCATTGATTGTAACATTTGGTAACTCCAGGAAGCACCGGGTGAACTCCAAACTCTCATCCATGCCACAGCTTCACCAACGACTATGGCAACCGGACATGGGAGTGCGGTCTTATGTGGAATGTGGAGGTTGGAGCGTGCATAGAGCCCATTGCTGCTGATGGACGTTCACAAACACACGTTCTAAATAAACCAAAGTCACAGAAATATGAGTTTTCTCTTTTATTCTTTTAGAATAAAGCAAAAAATACATCATTCATTCATTTATTAATTCATTCATTCATGTTGCATTTGGTTTCCCTGAGAAATGACAGATTTTTGGGTTAACTTTATAAAATAAATTAGTTTTTAATTCTTTGACTGTAGATTTTTGGGTTTTTTAATATTCTAGCTAGAAAATTTTATTATTTGATATTAATTAATTAAAATGAATTAAATTTTAAAAAATTATTAATTCTTTTAAAAACTAAAATGAAAACAGAAGTGGACCAAAGGAAAACTCCAGGTTTATTTCTGACGTTTTTACCGACCAGCTGAGCTGTTTACGGTTGTTTATTAGTACTTTTCTTCAGAATAGAAACATCTGATCAGGGATCAGGGATTGGGTCTTTAACCTGAGCCGACTTCTCAGCGCCTCCAGCAGGCGGCTGCAAGAACCTGATGAATCGTGGTGACGGAGACCTAACGGTGATGACACACGTCTGAAACACATCCAGAAGTCTCCTCCTTACCAGAAACCCAAAACACTCAAAGATTTCGGAGCTGTCCCATTCCCGTTGGAGGACATCTCATTGTTTTGGTCATCGCTCGTCACTAGATTTCCCAGAGTTGGATAAGTGGGAAAAAGCATTTTGTAACCAGCGCAGTAATTCTCCTGATCAGGCAGCAGTTTGTCCGCTTTAGTTTAGCTTTAGCTTAGCATAAACAATGGAAGTGAATGTCAAGTGCTAGCATGCTAGTACCTGCCATTCACTTCCATTGTTTATGCTAAGCTAAAGCAGACGGACTGCTGCCAGATTAGGAGAATTACTGCACTGGGTACAAAATGCTTTTTCCCACTTATCCAACTCTGGGAAATATGTCAACAGACAAAATTTCCATTTTGGGTGGAATATCCCTTTAAAGGAGAAATAAAACACACAGGCACAGGTTTTTATGTATTCTCCTTGTTTAACACTTTAAGGTGTGTTATTGGATTTTTATAAGTGTAATTTTTACAAATAAAATCTTGTGGGGACCCCCTCTGATCTCTTGTGACCCCTTGGGGGGTAGCAGACCCCAGGTTTGGAACCACGGGGTGATTTGGGGTCAGGGTGGATCGCCCTGGTTTGGAGGTTTGACCCTGAACAAGGATAGGATGGATCACCGGATTGGAGCAGTGATGGGAACGCTGTACCGATCTGTCATGATGATTCAAAAGGTGAAGATGCTAATTTACCCATCAGCCTACGTTCCAGCCCCCACCTGCAGGTAGCTTCAACCCCCAGGGCTACGATGAGCCGCTGCTCCTCCTCATCACCACTGGAGGTGTTTCAGACACGCCCCAGCTGGATGAGACTTCAGGACCAATCACCTGAGGAGATCATGAAGCTTCAGCTCGAGGGGGGGATTATTCAGGATTATTCATTATTCTAAAGTCTGTGTGGGAAAACAGAAGTTTACACAGAGATTTATGTCCTGAACCGTCATTAAGGATAAACTTATCACAGCAGCTTTTGTTTGAGCACGTCGTTTCTCTTTTTTTCTCCTGTAAACACGAGAGCCTAGCTGGGCTGTGGGAGGCCAGCAGATGGTGGTTTCGTAAGAACATCTGTAAAAATGTCTAGAGGCTTTTGCAGCTTCGCTCTGACCACAGAAACTCTAAAAAGCAGAGCTTCTTTGGCACGGCCGAGCCCGGCGAGCTGAGGTGACTCAGGAAGCTCGTTCCGTCTTCACAGCTGCATCCTGCTGTCCAACCGAGAGTCTGATTGCAGGAGAAAACAGGAATGACAAAGCTGTTATTCTTCAGCGTGACATTAGCTGCTCATTAGCTGTTCCTGCTGGGGCGCTGCTGTAATTATCTGGATCACTCTTCCTATTGTTGCAGGTTTCCAGCTAGAAACAATGAAAGTCAGTCATTTATATGGAGGTGATTTTTATGAGCAGCTTCATTTCAAAGCCAAAACGACGGCGGCGTGCATCTCAGGCCTGCAGAGCAACACTTTCCTGTTTGATGTGACTATAACAGACTCTTCAGGGGGACGGACTCGCTCCGTGGTGTTAGCGGTTTCTGGGTTTGTTCATTTTCTTCATGTAATGAAGAGTTTTTACATGTTTCTTACATGCAACACATGGCCTCTTGTGTGATTTATGGTGTTTTCAGTGTTGTTTACACACACACATCAAATTCAGCATGCTCAAATTAACACCGTCAGAGTTGATTTCAACACTTTTAAAGTGTCTACATGGGTCCACACCAGTAAGAGTTAATTCAACTCTTTTTGGAGAGTTGGTGCTTTAACTCTGATTTAGTGTCAAAAACCAACTCTTGTGGATTATTTAACTCTGGTGTTAGAGTTAATATAGTAACACCACCAGTGTTAAATTGTCAATTCCAGTGTTAAGAGTCACTAGCTACGTTTACATGCGCCAAATTTCCCCAATCCGATTCAAATCTTGGTTGATCGGAAATCTCAAACCTCTGTTTACATGGACACTAACTGGAATGATCCGATCACGCCGCGATGCACGCACCATAGCTTGAGCATGCGCAGACTTGTCTTTCCCAGAAGAGAAATTGTAAACAAACGCCATCTTGTCCGCACGTCTTTTCCCTTGCATTTTATTTGATTATTCTCTAGCTTTGGTGAATTCCCGCTTCCTGCATCTTTAGATGCACTTGAGTGTATAACTCGGCATTTTTAGCTGTTCGGCCATCGAGACAGTCAGTAATATTGAGCTCCCGTAGTGTTTCCAGTAAAAAATTGCGTCGGCAACAGACCACTTCTGTTTACCGCCCGCCATGTTTTCGATCTGTCCTGAGCTTCTGCAGAGGCGAAAAGACATCACGCTGCAGTTGCACACGTGCACAGTGGGCATTATTTTACCCCAACGATCCGAATGGGTGTGTACATGGACGCCAATCGGATTGACGATCGGACAAAACCACCTCTCTCAATCGGAATGAAATTTCATTCGGATTAGGCCGAATCGGATCAGAATATTCCGATTGACATGTTTACATGACGAATATTTGATCCGATAGGGCGTTCAATCCGATTACTTGTGCCCATGTAAACGTAGCTACTGTTACATATCGACTATAACTCTTTTTAGTGTTAAATTAACTATTGTTACTGTTAAATTGGACCAACACCCCAAAATTAACACTTTTAAATTTGCTGTGTAGAAAATGTTAGTGTGGGTTTTATTTGTCAGCTTCACGCAAGAACAAACATCAAATAAATTAGCTAGAAGAGAAGGAAATGATCCAAAAAACAACCTGATGACACTTTCCTGTTGGATGTAGAGACATTCTGCCCCTTTAGCTCATTTTGTCTAAACTATCGTTTATTCCATCATAATCATCCTCAGCGCTGATTCTGAAGAATGAAGGCAAGGCTTACTGGTTGGAACTGTTCAACAGCCTGGCCATCTTTCAAATTTCTCTCCTCTTCTTCTTTCAGGCTTTCTGAAATCAGGAAACCAAACTAAAGGGACAGAATTAGGGGAGTCCCAACTTTTCAAGGGCCAAAATGGTCACTTTACTGGTTGTCGGGAACCATAAAACATGACTTTTTTCTTTTCTTTCTTTTATTTTAAAAATGCGGATATTTCTGGATCCACCCTGGTGTGAGCGGCTGCTGGCGGGGCCTGAAGTCTCGCCGTTATGATCTCCCGGAGCTCTGGCACAGCTGCTGGTTGATCCCCCAGGGTGATCCGGTGTGCATCTTGGGGACGTTCCTGACTGTTCCTGTGGTGGTCTTCCTGGGGATACTATACTCCGGGGGGACCTCTGGATGCCTAAGGCTTGGATCTCCTCCATGTCTTCTATGGGTCTTTGGGGGCAGGTTTGTGGCCCCTCACAAGGTGTTCTAACAAGTATGGACTCATATTATCTTGGGCGGTGGTTGGCACTAAATGCACCATGAGTTAATTATTAACGTGTGCTTTTCAGTAAAAATCATTACTGTTATATATCCCTATGTTGTTTGGTTATTGGTTATCTCTCTCTCTCTCTCTCTCTCTCTCTCTCTCTCTCTCTCTCTCTCTCTCTCTCTTTCTGCAGGTCTAGAATCAGATTCTTGTACCTCTTGTATTAACTCTTTTTGTCTTCTTTTTCCCTCCACCTCTCTTCCTTTTCTCTCCCCCCTTTCGCTTTCATTTATGTCTCCGTGTCCGTTGGGATTAAAAATATCCAAAAGCATTTCTATTAAAGTTTTAAAATCAGGCGGTGCGTTATATACCTGAATCTAACGCTCGGACTATGAGCGTAAAACTGTAAGGTTTGTTTTCAGACATCAGTTCTGATTGCTTTACAGCTGGACAGGACACAAGAGGGGAAAAAATAAATGCATACATTTTTTTATGGTGATTTTCTCTATTTTTGCTCCTCAAAATAGGTTAAAAAAGGTAAATTAGTTCCATTAACAGGCTACAGGAGAGACTAAATTACCATTCTAGAAATGCAATATCAGAGTCATACAAATAACCCCAGGCCGCACTTTTTACATGACTAAAGTGTTTAAATGTCATCACACATGCAGCTTTCATTCTACATAAAATATAAATTTGTTTACTCTAAAGTTTTTTTATTGGCTACAGGACTTCTGGTTTTACCAGATTAGAACATTTGCTGAATGTTGAGCTTTTGTTTCTTTTATGATTTTGTTTTCAAACCTAAAAAAGGAAACAAATCTCACAGAAGAACCAACGTTTTATCATCCAGCGAAACCAAGATTTAGTGGTTCTTTAAAAAGGTGGTTTCTATTATCATTTTTTTTATTGGCCCCTTGTTTTATCACGGGGGGGGGGGCACGCTGAGATCCTCTCACGACCTCGACCACATGCTAGAAATTTGTTTACTTTTCTTTTTATGTTCTTCCGTCTTCTTGTGCAACCTCCGTTGTGCAACACTTTCTCCTCAAAAGATCCACAATTGATCATAATAAAACTAAACAGATGAAGTCAGAGTTTAAACAAAAATGCTTTTTCAGATTACGTTCACATTCAACTTTATTTATATAGTGCCTTCACATGGACAAAGGGTCAAACAACGCATCATAAAACAAAAGATCACACATAAAAACATAAAGTACATGGAATAAGGCAGACAACTATCAAACCCAATGAAAACCGCTAACAGTCAAGCCAGGTGCCAGATTAACCAGATTAACAAACCCAGCTCACTTAATGAAAACCATATAGGTTGATGCAGCTGGGAGATAACTGGGAATCGTGTGTGTGTGTGTGTGTGTGTGTGTGTTTTCCTCTCTGACTCTGTGCATGTCTCGACTGGAGCACGTTAGCTTGCAGCGACGATCACGCGGCCTTGTGTGCGTTTCAGGATCTGGAGACAGAAGGATGGATACCTGCTGCTTTCTTTAGCTCTATTTGAAATGTAAAGCAGCGCTCTGAACAGAGAATCACAGTCTAAGTTGATTACGGTGTTTTATTTCTCTCCTCAGGCTCGCTGCAGCATCTCACGGCTCACGCTTCTTTAATGAGGTTAGGAGAATAGATGATATCTGCTCTTCACCATTGCTGTGGATTCAATTTAAAAGAAATCTCATGTTGTCAACTTTTACTCTGCTGAAGCAGCACTTTGCTGTTGCAGCGAGAGTTCTAATAAGTTCTGGCTCATGAGTCTTTTCTCTTTGTCTGTGGCGTTAACTTACTAATGATATGTCAGTGGAGTTGTTCTGTGGAATATCATCACACTTCTGCATCACGGCCACTTTGGCTGACATGCAGAGTTGCACAATGTGTGTGCGTGTGTGTGTGTTCGTGTGTGTGCATGCGTGTGTGTGTGCTGAACAACGTAGGAGCTTGTTCTGTGGAAACGTCTCCAGAGACACTTTCACCACATGTTCCTTGGACAAACTTCCAGACGATTCTTGCCAAGACCCGACCGGAGATCCTTTTTCTCATAAAGAATAATTAATTAGAGGAATGAACGTGAAATCCGGGTCTGGAAGTTCAGATGGTAAAATCTGCAATTAGAGCCGTCGTCTCATGGTTGTTTTAGTTGAAATTTACATATAGAAACTGGAACTTGCACATTTCCATGATCAGAGTGCTTTTATGGATGTCGCCTAAACACCAGAATAAATTAGCTTTAAACAGAGCGAGGTGTGTTTAATCTCAGGCATAAGTAGGCAAGTAGATTCCAGTTTGTTCATGTTAAAGAGCGAGAAACTAGTCTAATAGTGCTGTAGACATGTGTAATCATTATTTAGTGCAACTTACTTAAAATGTAATATTTCAGCCCAAAACCATAATTCTATCTCCATCTTCAGGTTAAAACTCTGCTCTAGAATCAGCCACAGCTGAAGGCTATTGAGCTGCACGGTGACGTCTGTACCGTACTACGTGGCTGCGCTGCACTGGACTCCAGCTGGCTCGGCCACTCACCTGCCGATGTGAAACGTTACGGCTCTGAGCTGCTTGCCTCCTTAAAAAAACGTCCTCCTCCCCCTTTCTTCTGGTCATCACGGTGGGCAGGAAATCCTCCAGCATGCTGCAGTTTCTGAGTTTGCTCGTATGAGCGGTGAGTCTGCTGTGTGTGCTCATGTGCACACGCAAGTGTGCGTGCACTTGTTAACAACTCGTTTATCTGACTGAGAAACTCTGAAAGCCCGTGGAGGGGTTGAGGGGGCCTTAGTGCCGCTCTCTCGGTTTGCCATGCGACACCTCCTTTAGGCACATTATTCTAACAGGAAGTGTGGGTGAAGTAAGTCTCCACCTATAGTGTGACTCACCTTTAATAAAGAAACGTCCTCTTGCACCATATTAGTCATGGAGTCCCACAGGGTTCAGTTCTTGATCCAGTACTCTTTACTTTTAAGCTTTAATCATTAGAATTACAGGATACATTTCTATGATGATGATGCTTTATTCTATCAATCCATGAAACCTGATGGATCACATCAGTTAATCAGACTTGAATACATTAAAACCTGGATGACTATTTTTTTCATTCAGAACAGAGGTTGTCCTTTTTAAACTTTAGCTCCTTTCTCATTCACTTTCTGGTTGACATCCCTTACGAAAAAGACTTCAAGTGTCTATTTATCAATGCATTGAGTTCAGTTATTATGTCATTTAGTTAAAGGTTTTCTATGTAAGGAAGCCCAGCAGACTGCATCGAGTCACTGACTTGTGTCAGAGACTTACAGTAACACTAAGAAAGCATGTAGCGACAGTGGAGAGGAAAACTCCCCTTTAACTCATTCACTGCCATTGACGACTATAGTTGTCTTTTCACATCCAACCGCTGGCTGCCAATGACAACTATAGTCGCCATTTCTGTTTTTTTACGGGGCGGGCGTCGGAGCGAGCCCCCGCACCGTGAGAACAAACATCACGTGATCAGGAAGCGGAAAATCAATGGATTACGAGTTTGTTTTGGGATGCTGCTGTGAAAAAAACGATGCGCCAAACCGGAAATGCCTCTGCCGCGGCGCTTGGGCAACAGATTGTGAAGGAATGGATAAATACGAAGATTCTTCCTGATGTAAGAAGTGAGTCTACTCTTTCGTTTGGTAGTTTTGGCATTTACATGATCATAGAGCACAATGTTCTGTGACTCTTCAAAAAACAGTAAAAACGCTAAAACGCTGGCAGTCAGGGGCTTTCTGATCAGAAAACGGCTGGCAGTGAATGAGTTAACAGGAAGAAACCCCCAACAGAACACACACTGTATTCAGTCATCTGTTTATTTGTCCTCTTTGAGATTTTATATTTAATTTTCATCGTGTTCTCAGTTTGATTTGCTCCGTTCCTGCTTGTTGTTCTGCTCAGCACTCGTCTGTTTTCTATCTGTTAATCAGCCCAGTCCTCCTCAATAAATAATCACCCTCTCGGTGTAGAAAAACTCCTCCGGTTGTCTAAATCACTCCCAAATCTCTCTGTTTCTGTTGCTTTCTGCTCATTCTCCCCTGTCTGCTCCTATTTCGGTTCTGTTTATCTCAGCAGCTGGTTTCTGCAGCCCGTTCAGATTCTTTAATAATGTGTACTTATGATAAACGTTTCCTAAAAAGGCAAAGTGACGATTCCAGAAAGATTTTTATTTCCCCTTTAGGACATTCAGCAGTTTATCCTGAGTTCAGTACATTAAACTAATTACATTATCTGGGGTTTGAGCTTGTCAGAACTTGTGGTTCCAGCAGTGTGATTCCTTTCCAACATTAATTTACACGAGACTCGCTCGTCTTCACGTGTCTCCTTCAAACTTCAGAAGGGCAAACATGTCACTACCAGCATCAGAACTGCTTCTAATGAGGTGTTTTAACAGAAACGTTATATAAAAAACCAGTTTGACTGAGCGTCAAATGTCACAAGAAAGAAATGCTTTAAAAAGTGAATGCCTGGACAAGAAAATGCATTCAGTTGTGTAAATATTTCAACAGAGATGAAAAAATGCGTGCAAATGAGAGAGATGGCCTTTTTTGTTTTAAATATTGACTTTTTCAGAGGTAACGCTTTTATTGCAGAAGGTTATGTTTTCATTTTCATTAAATCTTAAAAAGAAAACATATGGGAGCTAGGCTAATCTGGTGGATTTTGAGGTCCTTCTGATTGATTTGGGGCCCCTCTGGCAGGTGTGGGGCCCTTATAGAATGACGAGGCATCCACTTGATTGACTCAGCTCAGCTTTTATGCCCCGGATATTGGTTGATATTGGCTTGTCCTCAAAAACAGTCAAGTGGTTTGGCAACTACCTGAGAGGCTGAACACAAAGGGTTCAGGTAGATGGTGTGACAGACTACTTATATGTAAAAAAGGTGTCCCCCAGGGGTTCATTTTAGGCCCTGTTTTACTTACGATTTACATAAATGACTTGTGTCAAACCATTTTTATTTGCACTGTTTTGTATTGTTCTGCTTCATCCTTAGAAAATGTTACTGAGAAATCTTCTTTTATCGTCATACAGAAGAATCTGATGTGGGGTCCGACGACAGTCTGTCCATTATTCCATCTCACGCCAGGCCAGTAAACAGGGACGGGGACACCAACATGTCCAGCAGGTTCTGTCTGAAACGCAGTGATGGACCACAGCTGGACGGGCCGGTCAGGATGAGCGATACTTCCGATGGGTCAACAGGAAGCCACGGTGTTCCTCCAGAGCACGTTCGGACCATCCAGCACCTGTGACCTCTGAGGGGTCCGTGGAGCGGGTAGCAGGCGGGCTGGGAGAGCTCTCTGATCGAGTCAACGTACTCCTCCATGGTGTGGGAGGAGCAGTTCAGATCTCCATCCTCAGTGTCGCTCTCCTGCATCTCACTGATGGTGGGAAGTCTGTCCACGGTGGAGAGGAGACATCTGGGTTTCATTCTGCAAGAAGTTTAGGTGTTTCCAAGTTAAACCTGCTTTTGTTGTTCTGAGTCACAAGAAAAAGGATAAAATATTTTATGCATAAAGCAGAAAAATGCATGAAAAAGTATTTTTAAGCAAATTAAAGTGTAATAATTCAACATTTTTTAAGAAAACTGCAAAAAAATCTGCTGTTTTCTATGCTTAATGAACTATTCATGAGTATTAAAAAGGGGAGCTGCCTTAGAAGAGAAATCCTTTGAAGAAGCTGGCAGTTATTTGTTAAATCTAAACAGTAAAATAAATATTAAAACACAAACATCATAATTATTTCATTCTTCGGGCATAAATAAATAATAAACAAATAAATTGTTCAAAAAGGAAAGGTGCAGTGAGACTTACAGTTTGGAAAAGAGTTGTAAACGTCTGATTTTGTGTTAAAATAAGTTAAATATTCAGAAGATTTAATGCGGCAAAAGTTATAGAAATAAATGTAACATTAGAAGAAAGGTTAACGTTAACCGTTAACCGTTAACGGTTATTTTTAGGTGTTTCGTAACCCCAGCCAATCTTTACTCTGCAGACTCTAAAAAGCTGTTTTATGTTGTCTGTTCAGCATTTTTCCATATAAAACCCACTAAATGAATCCCACATCAAACGATTCCTGCTCAGAAATTGGTGCCAGATTGCAGATTTTTTTTTCCCCAGAAACTTCCAAGATCTTTTCTTCTAAATTTCGAACGTGCCAAAGGACTAATTGCAGTTTAGAAACTCATAACAGCAGAGAACAATGTTGCAACAAGCTGAGCTGAAGAAAATAAAATCACTTTAACCTCTTCCTGCCTGAGGAGGATGAAAATACTCAATCTTTATTTCTTTATTTCTATATTAATATATATCAATATATTATAGTCCACTCACCTGAGCAGAATCCCAGCCTCCTGCTTCACTCTCGGCTCATCCAGAAAACGCTGCAGTGACAGGGAGGCGTGATGCTGTAAGCGCTGTCAGAGGGTAAGCGGCCGGGCAGCTTTTTATAATTCATTATCTGCCTATAGGCTAAAGGAGCTAATTATAGCCGTCTGAACTCACAGAGGGAACCTGTGGTGGATCTGGGTTATGCTGCATAACAGGAGGAAAACACGGAGGTGAAAGGTCACACAGGTGACCAGGACGTGGTTTACTGCCTGAGGGAATGTGGCTGAACATCAATAGGTCTGAGGTTTGATGGTCTCTTGGTGTCACAGGAGGAAGGATGATTCAAATGTGCTTCTTTTATTTTTATTGCTGGTTTTATGTTCTGCAGGACTCAGCCAATCAGATTCAAGAGAAACGTCATCTACAGTTTGGAGAATTTTTTCTTTTAGATTAAAGCAAAACAAAAATGCTGTTTTCAGCTGATTTACAACTAGACGTTTTCCTAACTGATGAGAGGATTTAAAACAGTTTTATAACCCAAAAGCACATAATAATGTTTGCTGATATGGACCATCTGGGCCAGGAGTGTCCACGTTTCAAGAAAAGGTCCAAATTTGTCAATTTAAAAGTTCTCATAGGACACAAGAAGGTGAATTTATTTGGGGGGAAACCGTCATGAAACTTTTATTCTTACATATTACACCTTTAAAAACAGTCTCTTATTAAAACAAGCCTGAAGTTAATCATGTCTGGACGGTGACTCGTTCGGACCTGCTGGGAGAATTTGATCCGTTAGTTCAACAGAACTCTTCATCGTAACAACACGAGAGTCAATTATTTATAATAAACTTTTCATGCCTCCTGCAGATTTCTGCACCATGGATCAAAGCTCTGACTCTTTTCTCCGAGTTGTTTTCTCCTCCCAGTCACTTCCGTCAGAGCTGATCCGGTTGCATAACAGACCAAACGTAACAGACTCACTGGGATGTCGGCTGTGAAAGGTTTTAGTCATGACAACGCTCTGATATGAGCTATCGCTTCCCAGAAGTTTGTTTTACTGTCATAAACAGCAAATCAGGCCGTTAAATCAAAGTAAAACACAAATAAATGAAGTGAAGTCAGAATCTCACTGGGCTGTGACTGCTGGTGACCAGATAGAGACTAAATATGATATTTTTCAAGTGAAAGATGTTTTCTGCCCGTCTGGCTCATGTGGAGCAGATAACCCTAATTATGGTTGTAACGAAACCAGAAAGCATTTTAATTATCAGCTGTTTGCCATAATTCACAGGTTTTTTTTGCCATTTCTGCCCAAAGATCAACTCTGAACTAAATCCAGTAACATGAGAGCAAACATGAGGAAACTCAAAACTCCCAAAGACTGAGAGACACTTGGGGGACAGTCGAGTGTAAAATAATATTATCAGAAGTGTTTGGATATTTTGTTCAGTAATAAAACATCTTTAAACAACATGTTTGTGGCGGAGGGGTCTGTAAACAGTTCAGCATTTTCTAAAAATTCATGTAAGACAAACAACTAAACAACAAAAACAGCAGAAATTTGGACATTTTGAGATTAAATGGATGTTTATGTCAAACTCTGTTTAACCTGTTATTATTATTATATTTTTGTTTGTTTTTTTATTTGTTTATTTATTTAATTTTTATTATTATTTTAAGGTTGTTTTTTATGCAAGGTTCCATCTTTTGGCTGCTTCAGCAGCAGCATCCACAGAAATCTTTCACAATAAGAGTCTCTAACTCTGCTATCAAATTTGAGTGATTTTTCTACAGCAAACATGATTTGGCTGAAAGAAATAATTCACTTAAAAACATTTTTGACTTAGTAGTGATGTAAGTAAATTTAATCCTAAATAAAGAGTAAAAAAATTAAATACATATTGGAACAAAGTGATGGGAATATGTTCATAATTTTTGTATTATCCATTGTGCAAATGTTATGCTTTTATTCTGTTATTTTTATGTATTTATTATTTTATTGTGGGTTTTTTTAGAGTATGGACAACTGTTTTTTTTTTTTTTCTGAAATAAAAGTTTGCTTGATTAAACAGTTGTTTGATGCATAACAACTTATTTTTTATTTCCGGGTCAAACTTAAGTTGATATTTTTGTCTGATTATGAAAACTTCTGATTGTTTTTATAACTTTTTATCAGGGAATTTTATTTATGAATAATAACTTAGAAATATATCTTCAAACCTTTAAAATAACAATAACAACAAATTCATTTTGTTTTATTTCCGTTGTTTTCATCTTTGTTTCCTTTATTAACTCATGACATTCTTTTATTCCCACTCTGCCCGGCTGAACGTCACATAGAACCATGAAACCCGATTCTGAGGAACGACCTCCGTGTCTGACTGGATTTGGGTCGGTGAAGAATTTAACAAGTCTTGAGTCACAATGTTCAGCTTCAGTAATAAACATCCTCTACATGATTCCAGATAACGGAGCAGGAATCGCCTCCCATCTGTGTTTTAGATTTAACGTCCTCACAGTTACAGGAAATGATGTCATCCTGCAGCTCTGGAGCTTCGCTGGAACCGTCAGCTGCTGTCCACATTCCTAGTTTACTCCGGTGAATTTTTCTGGAGTTTTGAACTTTATGTTGGGGGAAAAACACGGATGCACCCAGATTAGACCCGGGAGACTCTCATCTGACTGGAAAATAAACACAGAGATTAAGGCCAGGGCTAAGATTAGAAGAGGAGACTCCTGTTGGGATTTACTGTAACAGTAGGTCAAAGGTCACTCAGTTCTTACAGGAGAGGTAGGATCCTGGAAGTTTCAACTGAATGAATGACTGACCGTCCCATCTTAAGCATCCTTGTGATAAATATGAACAATTAAATAAAAATTAAATACAAATTAAACAAAAAATACTCATAGAATTACAACAAAATGGTCAAATAAAAGATAAGAGAAGGATAGGGTGTAGGAAATGTGAATATAAATATAATAAACACAAATTTCAAAATGTACGTTTACTGTTAAGTTATATTCCCCATCCCTTTCAACAAACAATTTCATTATTTTTTAAGAAGTAAATTATTTCTGGCTTTAAATATTTGTGTTGTCGTGGCTCCCATTCTTATGAAAAGTTAATTTGTGTGCCTAATACTTGTATTATTAGGGTTAGGGTTATTAGGGTTGTTGTTGAGAGGGTACTACACGTATGGGTGTTAAGCCACACTCCCACACAGTAACTCAAATACATCAGTGTCAACTGTATTTATAAAGCACCTTAAAACCAGGCATGGCTGCACCAAAGTGCTGTACAACAATAGTCAATGTAGCATTAAAACAAGACCAACAGGAATAAAACACAAGGTCAGAATAAAAGCCAATAAATCAGAAAGTGTCTGGCTCTACTAAGTCAAATCTACGGAGTAAAAGTGAGTTTTTAAAAGGACTTTAAAGGGCAGCTTCACTGAAAAAAAAACATTTTTTAATGATTATTTCTGATTATAATCAGTCACTCTGAGTTTTTCATGCAGGCTAAACATGAAAATAGTCTCCTCCACCTACCTCCTGCATTAGCTTCTGATAGAAAATAGACGGTGAAACTCTAGGATTAGAAAAGCCTGACAGATCTACGTCACACTGTCACTTAACATTCATGGACTCACCCATCTTGACTCACGATGGGGAAGGCTGTTGTTGGTTTAGCGTCCAGGAAACAGCAGAGAACGTCTGCTAACCGTTAGCATTAGCAACTCCACCACACAGCAGAACTCCTCCAGGCTTGTGTTGTTTGTGGAGATAAAACATCAACGTTGCAGATCAAACAGAGTCAGTGGTAGAGTCGTGTTGCTGTTAGCCAATCAGAGGAGAGATGTCCACATATCAAGATTAAGACTCCAGATCCTGCCGTCTGAAGCTCAGCACTGATCTGGCTCACTTCTACTTCCTGAAACAGGTGCACTGGAGCTTTTTCTCCCCAGAGTTCGACTTAAACAGCATTCATTCCTTCTAGAGACCACTTCAAATGTATTAAAATATGAGTAAAGGTCTGATGTTGGATGGTAAACTCTTCTATAGACATGGATCAACCACCAAGAAAACATGATCATCTTTACTTTTCAGTTTTGATCTTGGGACGGCCAGAAGCTGCTGGTTGTTTGACCCGAGAGAAGGTCCAGAAGATAAGGAGCCAGACCATTAAATATGGATAATGTGCTGCAAACAGCTTTCTTGTTGAGGATGTGCTTCGTTTTCCATAAAATGACAATGATTCGAGTCAATTTACCACAAACATATTTGATGTGTGGTTTCCTGCCATCAAGCATCACACCAAGGACTTTACGTCATCAATACTGATCTTTATTTCTCTATTAGCCTTATGTTTACTAAACAACATAAATTTTGTTTCATCTAACCTTAGTCATAGTTTATCAAACCACTTTTTTGTTATATGTAATTCCGTAGAGTTCACCTCCTCATCCTGCTGCAGATCAGTCCCAGAACAAAGAACGCTCATAAACTCGCATCGTCTGCAAACAAAATTTGATACTTTACAAATGTTATTATAAACATGGGCCTAAAACTGATCCTTGAGGCACTCCACATGACATACTCATAAGTGCTGATTTGTGTTAGTTTGTTTTATTCCCAACTCAGATGGTTTCCTCCTGATATTCCGATTTCTTCTATTTAGATCTGGATCAAAGATACTTTTTCTTCATTTATAAAATAAATGTTTTATTTCTTTCCACCATTTCTGGGTTATTTCTCTAAAAAGTCAAATATTCTAAACAAACAATCTAAATCTAAAAGCAGTCTGTATGCAGGCGGAGGAGTTCTTTGGGGATTCAAAGTTTTCTGGGTTTTTTATTTTATTTTATAAAACGCTAAGTTTGCTTTATTATGAAATCCTGGCACCGATTCTGGTTCAAATTCGAAACAGCAAATCACAACAACTGTATTTTCCTCTCATTTTAATCACGTATTCATTCTTTTCTGTTTCCACTGGAAACGCACCAGAACAAACTCGGCTCCAGAGAAGATTCTGGGAAAGGTGTGTTTATATCAGAGCCTAATTTTGATCATTCTGCAGCAAGTTTAACACTTTTGGTCCCTTTGTGACTTTAGGCCAAATAAACAGACCCAGCCAGGTCTGTGAAGAACCCAAACTGAACTGGGTCATTTAGATCACTCAAGGTTAGACGTTTGTAAATCAGTGAAATGAGTCCAGTTGGGTCCGAATCCATGAAGCGGGCTCACGTTTAAACCCAGAACCTCTGTGCCGGTGGGCTGAAATGTTCTCTGGTGCCGTGTGACTCTTCAGAACTGTGGAGTGTAATCTGAAGATTTGTTTCTCCACAGAGAGAACCATCATTGTGCTGGAGGACAAAATGAAAAGTTCAAACAGGCCATGTGGGAGCCATGCTGTCATTTGTTCACCATTAAACTGTTTGGCAGGGAAGGAGAAGGCAAATTTGAACCAGAAGATAAATAAATAAAAACTTTTGGAAATGATGGGAAAAAGAGGAAAACAAATGAAATACATATTGGTAGAATGCTTGGTCTTTATGAATGGATTTAATAATAATTAGAGAATTTCTCCACCTGTTTTCCATTACTGCAGTGGCAGTACACTGCCCCCAGCTGGTCCCAAGCTGTACTGCAACACTTTTTACCTTAAATCTTCTGTTTGTTTGTTTTTAATTTAATAAGAAAAATTCTTGCATAACTTAACATAAAGACAGCTGCTTTATATTAGCTGCAGAGTTGTTTAAAACCGTTTTATTGCTTAAAGGAACAAGCGGTCAGACAGTCGACAGGCTAAGATAACAGTTGTGCAACTGTTTAGTTTTCATCGCAGCTCTCAAAGTTTCACAACTGAGTTTTAAACAAAAAGCATTTTTTCTCCTAAACACTGGCTCAGATTAACGTAAACCCGAAACAGATCCACAGCTCCCACATCCAACACATTCCTGCAGGAGTTTCAGAGCAAAACAGCTTCATCTCTAACTAAATGACTGATCCTGGGTCAGGAACTGGACCGCCTGTCTGTGTCTGTATTTATCATCTAATAGTTTGTGTTTCCTCCGAATAGGTCTTAAATCTGCTCACAAGTCCCATTCCAAATCCTGGATCTGGGATTCAGCTCAGACAACCAGAACTTCCACCTGTTGGGTGAGGAACAGAAATGTGAGTCAGCAGAAACAGAGAGTTGACTAACAGGAAATTAGATTATTCATAAATCTACACGGGGAATTTTGTGTTCATGTTCTCTGCTCGTTTCACAAATCAACTGTTTCCACATCCTTCAGAAACACAGACTCAGGTCTGCAGCTTCACCCTCAGCAGGTCACTGATCTGAGCTTCTTACAGCCATCTTCTCCCAGCTTCCAGCTCCAGAACCCCTTCCCTGGACCAGGTCCAGGTACTTTGTGGATTTCCTCTTTACATCCATCTTCCCAGGGGAATGATACTCCTCAGATCAAAAGATGATGCCAGGAGGAAGACTGACAATCCGGGCGCTGCTGGTGGGTCAGCTGGTTCTTCCGTCTCTCTAGTTAAAGGAGATCTCACTACAACTGGGGGCAAACATGGATGTTTTTATGTGTTTTCAACTCCAACCAACACTTCATTCCTGTTTTAAAGTTTGACCCAAAGTAATCTGGAAATGTTAAAGATATTTGTGGTAAAACTCTACAAACACCGGTCTGGTTTCCTTTCGCAGCTGATCGCCGGCGCTCCCTAAACGCGCATCACGCACACTGCGTAGGGCACCGACTGGCGGGGGGCACCAAGCAATCAGGTTTATGAAAAAATATATATATAATATCAGCTACTGGACACCATGCACACAAACAAAACCATTTAATTAGCGTTATTTCACACACAGAATCCCATCTAATCTAAGTTGATGCCTCTGTCGCGCCCGCTCTGGCTGTGACCAGGGGAGCGCTGCGCTTCCCCCGCTGCTGATGGGACGGGCAGGCTCGGCTCTCTGTCCCAGAGCCGTGCCCTGACCTGCGCGAAGGCAAAATGACACGCTAAATATTTAGAGATATGAAACCGCGTCGCCAGCCGATTTGGATGTTTTAATTTACCGCTTCACCAGTGTGTTTTTGTTGTTTATGTGCAGGGACGAGCTAAACTCCGCATAACCAGGTTACAGGTATGGAAGCCTGGAGAGGCCAAAATTCGTCAAACGTATTTTTCCCTACTGGCTGGTATGAATTAAAACTAAGATTCCAGCCATGTTTGCTGTCATAACTTTTAATAACTTCATGCTGATGACCCACATGAACATAATCCTCTGTGTAGTGGATGCAATTATGTCATGAAATTAGCTTAACATGATAGATTTTTTTGTCTTGTCAAAAAATTATTACAGGTTATATTGTGAACGACATGATATTGCCCACCCCAGATGGAATTTAAATTATTTTACATGAATTATAAATAAAAGTTCCTGTGTGACATTTGTGACATGTAGCTGTAACTCCTAACTGCTTATAGATGATAGATAGATAGATAGATAGATAGATAGATAGATAGATAGATAGATAGATAGATAGATAGATAGATAGATAGATAGATAGATAGATAGATAGATAGATAGATAGATAGATAGATAGATAGATAGATAGATAGATAGATAGATAGATAGATAGATCAGCAGTGCTAAAGTTTGTTAATCTAAAGTATAAAACTTAATGTGAAAAAGTTCTGGAGAGTTAGATGATTTTCTGGTTTTAACAAGTTCTTCCTAAAAAAATCTTCCTCAAGAAAAGAAAACTTGTTTTGAACAAGGGTCAGTTCCCTCTATAAAGTCAGATGAATGAGTAGAAATTAATAAATAAAACGTAGTGGACAAAACATCTCGTTCAGTACTTTCAAGCAGTATTTCCCAACCCTGGGCACACTGTCCTGCATGTTTTCCATGTTGCCTTTTCAAACACCGGTGTTTCCCTGATGCCACACACCTGACTTAAATGAATGAGTGATTAACAGGCCTCCTGAGGAGGCAATCTAAATCAGGTGTGCTGAAGCAGAGACATGGAAAACATGCAGGACAGTGTTCCCTGAGGACCAGGGTTGGGAAACGCTGCTTTAAAGGATCAGCCTTAGTTACACTTTCTTAATATTTAAGCCAAACCTAATATTTGAATACCTTATACTGTTTTTAAATGTGTCCTAGAATGCAATTAATCAACAATCTAAAACAGAGCTTTGAGCCTCCAATAAGCATTAGAAAATTTTTTGGGCTTTCATCTGTCCCAGGAGCCCTGATACAGGCCATTCTAAACCCCCTTACTCAGGCCTTCAGTGAAAAGAGATGTTGACCCCTCCCACTCGGCCAGGACATGCTGATTGGTTGGTTTCCCCAGAAGGCCTCAGACACATGCAGGTTTGAGGAGGCGTGGCTCCCCCTTATGACGTGTTAAGGAAGGCTTTCTCAGAACAGGAGGTTTTCTACATAAATGTAGGTCAAACACGGCTTTGACTTTTTGGCATGCTACTGTTGACCACCCAAGCTGTCTTATTCAACAAGGTAAATGTTGGTTTACATTCTAGGTCTCCTTTAATTTTCAATTCCTCTCCAATCATTTCATAGATTTTTTTTTAATAATAGTGGTGGTATTATTATTTTAACTTATTTTATTTATTTCTTTATTTGTGATGTTCTGTTGAGGCAAAATTAGTTTTATGTTTTATTAAATTTCAATAATTTTAGTTCAATTTAAAATTAAAGAAGCGATTTTGGAAATAACAATAGACGCACTGACACATACTGTTGTGTGTATATATATTTTTTTTGGGGGGGGGGCACCACAGAGCATTTGTGCTTAGGGCACCCAAATGGCTAGCACCGGCCCTGCTGATTACTACTGCTAATTCGTTTAGAACACAGTTTAACCAGTGCAGTGGTCTCTAGTAGGAGTCAAGGGGGAACCCCTCTGGTTCAGAAATGAGGCAAACAAGGAAGTGGCAAAAATTGCAGTTCTCCCCTCATCCACTGGGGGTGGGTCCGGAAGTGAGCAAATCCTCATTGACTCCCATGTTAAAAATGCCAACTTCACAGCTAAAAAAAAGATTTTTACAGCCAGGTTAAATTTTTCATTTTGTGTTTAATAGGTCTAGTTTATAGTCCTGACAACTCTGAGGGGGGTGGATTTTTTTGTAACTCTTCGGTTTAGATGTAATTAAATGCTTGAAATTATGAATAATTTGATTGACAGGAAGCATGAGCGTCAGAGCTAGCTTCAGAGCTAGCATAAGCAGCTAGCTCCAAGGAAGGCCTCAGCCTCACGTTAATAGATGTTCAGCCATTTCAGCTCTGAACTTTAGTTGTGTTTTCTGCGTGTTCGTGTTTGGATGTTAATCATGGAATTATTTAGACAAAGAGGGAAAGCTGTGGAATTGTTTGCACCAAGAGACCATCCAAGAAGTCTCTGCTTCATTTTTATCAGTAAGTAAAATTATATTTCTGTACTTTATTTCGCTGGTTGAATGTGGGAAGATGCTTTGTGTTTAACATAACACTGCTTGGACAAAGATGGGTTGAAATATAACATGTTCGTGGGGCTGGCTGTGTACCGTAACTCAAGCTAGGTAAGCTAACCGAGGCTAGCTGAGGCTTCGGGACTTTACTGGTCCAAAGATACGGTCAAAGATCCACGAGGTCATCGCTGCAGAATGGATGTTTGCTGAGTTTGGGCAACGTGTTACTCCTTTTACTAGCAGTGGCTTGCAATCAGAGATCTGCGAATGTGCCGCTTAATCCTTGTGGAGGCACGCAGTCCAGCGAGGTGGCCGCCCGGCATCTCTACACACAAGCAGCCGCACACTCCCTTCTCCCGAGGGAGCTGGGACGCGCAGCTGCTTGGCTACCGTCTGAGGCTGTGGTTGTAGCCTGTGGAACTCTCTGAGGGAGACTACAGAAGCAACTGAGCTGTTTGAGCTGATCTTGTTACACTTTGGAGTCGCTCAACCGCGTTTCTCTCGCTAAAAGCGCCCGAAAAACTCCACTAGCTTCCTGTTAGCATGCAGCTAAGGTCCCGTTGAACTCCCCCTGAGCGGAGCGTGACATCGTGTAAGCAGCCCACGCGCACGGCTCCGATCGCGGCGGTCTGAGGCTCTGCTTGTATTTTTACAGTCCATATTACAGCTCCACAGACAACCAACGCTGCTGCCTCGCACGGAAGCCAGACAGCTGCGTGGTTTGCTGTCTCGGTTTTCCATCTTAGCTTCGTGTGTTAGCTCAGTTTAGCTTCCTACATTGGTTTTGTTATCTCCAACCCTCACTGCCCCACCCTCTGCTTCACCTCTTTTCCCATTTATGGATTGTCAGGGCGTGAAGAGGCGTATGTCACACCAAAATGGAGGCGGTGGGAACCTCCCATTTTGAATCATTTTGCATATAAAAATCCAAATGGGCGGGCTATGTCCAGAGATTTATATGTCAATGGTAGGAATGCATGCCTTGTAAAGCCTTGGCTGAATCAGCACGGAAGAGTCCACTGGAACAGAGAGTGGCAGAACACAGCAGGATATGAGTCTTATTTCCTGATATGTGGACATCTCTCCTCTGATTGGCTAACAGCAACACGTCTCTACTGACTCTGTTTGCTCTGCAACGTTGATGTTTTATCTCCACAAATAACACGCCTGGAGTTCTGCCATGTGGTGGAGTTGCTAATGCTAACGGTTAGCTTCTACTAGCTGAAACATTCTCTGCTGTTTCCTGGACGCTAAACCAACAACAGCCTTCCCCGTCGTGAGTCAAGATGGGTGAGTCCATGCATGTTAAGTGACAGTGTGACGCGGGGGTGGATTGGCCATCTGGCACACCAGGCATTGTCCCCAATGTGATCCATTATTCCACAACAACTCAACAATCTGTACCTGGATCATGAATTTTCTCACAGGCAGGTTCAGATCTCTTCATTTCTCTCTACTGATGCATCACTGAGCTACTAAGTCAAGCTCGTCTTTAGTGACGATAAACATTAATTATACTGAACAAAAAAAACACATATAATACAGTACGACTGTCATAAATAGGATTCTAAAAAGGAACAGTAAAAAGAAAATAACAGAAAGACAGGCAGGTGAAATAGTGAATAGATGGGTGGTACAAATGAAAAGATGGGTAGAATAGTACAAAAGAAGGGGTAAAGACATGGACTAGCAAAACAATGGGTGGAATTATGACAAAGACGGTAGACAAAGGCTAAAATAATAAGTAGAACAGCACAAAAGATTGGTGGAATAGAGGAAATTTGCAGAAAAAGCTGAATGTCAATTTTTAAAAAAGACACGTAAAGTTAAAGTTTGAAGCAATTTCAACTTTAAAGTTTAAAATTGTTTATTTTTAAAAGCCCTAGCAGACCAGTCCTGAATGGTTTGGTATACTGATTTCTGAAATAGCAGGAAAAAAATGTTAAATTAGTTAGAAAGAAATGAAAACTTTACACAAAGAAATAGTTAATTACATTATTGAGATAAAGAAACAGAGAAACAATAAGTTAAATGCTGAGTCAGCATCCAAACTAAATATAATATAAACAAAAAATTTAAAAAGAAAAACTTTTATAAGATTTTTGATACATTTAATTTACCCTAGACATTTGATCTGGGAATAACCTCAGACCCAGTTTGTGAGTAAGTATAATAACTATTACTACTACTATTATAATAACTGTTGGTGGTCTGGATAACTTCTTTCACTTCTTTACTTCAAACACTGGAGCAACATGTTTCCTTCAGGCTGCTGAGATGAATAACAGAAAATATATTTTTTACTACAATTATCACAACTTTTTACATGTGAGGTAGCCATGGTGACCATGTGGTTAGAGCGGGTGGGGGTTCATGTTATTTCCATCTTCTGAGTAAAAAATGGAATGTTTAATTTGTTAATAAAGATTCAGAACACAAATACTTTTACGGCAGTAACTATCCAACAATAAAAGTTGTTTTGTTTTGTCTGAGAATGGTTTTAAATGTGTTATCTTCAGGATTTTGTTCCAGAAGGTTTCACATGGTTACTGAACAGAGGACTGAAGGAGACACTCCACCACGCTCTGTGGGTCTTTGTCTGCTGTTTCTAAGAGAAATGCCGAACGTTGAGCGTCGCTTTATGATACACTGCTGGCTCAGGCCGTTTAAACAAAAGCCTTCAGCTGCTCAGGTGCTATAAAGAGCAGCCGCAGTTCCACAGGTAACACACTCACCGAGGACAGGCACAGCAGCAACAGCAGCTGAACGGCTCAACAAGCATCATGACCTCCAGCAGCATGAACATGATGGGCAGGATCGTCTTCTACGAGGACAGGAACTTCCAGGGGCGTTCCTATGAGTGCAGCAGCGACTGTTCCGACATGTCCTCCTACATGAGCAGGTGCCATTCCTGCAGGGTGGAGAGAGGCTGCTTTATGGTCTACGACCGCACCAACTTCATGGGCAACCAGTACTTCATGAGGAGGGGAGAGTACGCCGACTACATGAGCATGTTTGGAATGAACGACTGCATCCGCTCCTGCCGTATGATCCCCATGCACCGCGGATCTTACAGGATGAGGATTTATGAAAGGGAGAACTTCGGAGGCCAGATGTATGAGATGATGGACGACTGCGACAACATCATGGATCGTTACCGCATGTCCAACTGCATGTCGTGTCACGTGATGGATGGCCACTGGCTGATGTACGAGCAGCCCCACTACAGAGGAAGGATGATGTACATGAGGCCCGGAGAGTACAGGAACTTCATGAACATGGGGATGGGCCCCATGAGGTTCATGAGCATGAGACGCATCATGGACTCCTACTATTGAAGTCGCCATGTCAACGAAGTGGTTAATTGAAATACAAAATAAAAGAATGAATCATTAAAAAATGTTTTTTCAGTCTTTCACAACTTTATGTATGAAAATATATGAGAGTCGGAGTATAGAATAGAATAGAATAGAATAGAATAGAATAGAATAGACTTTATTAATCTCACAGTGGGGAAATTCACTCGTTAAGGCATGCAGCACATACAGGGAAAACTAATGCAGGTAAACACACAAAGGCAGTAGGCTATTATTGCTATTAGGGATGCAGCGATACCACTTTTTTCCAAACCGATACGATACCGATACTTGGATCTGAGTACTCACCGATTACCGATACCGATACTTGTACCACACACAAAAATGCAATGAATTGGAATACAGGTTTTATTTTCTTCTATGCTTTCAACAGGAAAAGACGTTGAGTTAGATAAAAAATAAAATATATTAATAGAGATCACAAAACTAAAATATTAGGTGAAAAATAAATATTTTCTGTGAAATCAATGCACAGTTTTCTACAAACAAAATGAACTAATTGGCACTGTCTCCAGCTTTCATGAACATAACATTTATGAACCTACCGCAGTGTCCACATTTAAATAAATAAAACTATAGTCAGCATTAGCAGCAATAGTGTGGATTCTGAACTAAGCTTTTTTGGGAAACATGAGCAGCAGGTTCTTTTTGATGAAAATAGTCATCTCTGCATTTTCAGGTGTGAGCCTGTTTCTGCTTTCATTTACAATGTTTGAAACAGCTCCCCCTATTGGTCAATATAGAAAACTACAACAGAAATGACAAGTCACAGTGAAGCCACTTTCAGGCAACTGGTATCGGTACCTGGTATCGGTTAACTTTTTTCTGGTATCGGTATCGGTGCATCCCTAATTGCTATTATTGTAACCATCAGCCATTAGAATAACAAATAAAATATAAAAATCGAGTTACCAAAAATAAACAGCATAAAGGACTCAGACATACACATTTACATCCAGGTATTGAACACGCACTGAATGTAGCACTAATGCTAGCGTGTAACAGGATAACACCAGTAACCGTTAAACTGTGGAGTTCTACACTCTTACTGCAGTGGGAATGAATGACCTACGGTAGCATTCTGGTTTACATCTTGCATGTCTCAGTCTGCCACTAAAGGAGCCGTCCATGGCCTCCACAGTGGAATGCAAGGTGGGAGGGGTTTTCCAAGATGGAGGTCAGCTTCACCAACATCCTCCTTTCACACACGTCCTCAACAGAATCCAGTGGGCAGCCCAGACAAGACAGCTTTATTTATATGGCACATTTCATACACAAAGGTAGCTCATGTGCCTTACAGCAGCAAGAACAGATAAAACAAAGACAAAAATTAACAATGGAATTAAAACATAGAAGACTAAAACTAGAAAATTAACAGCTTTGAGTAGAAAACTAAAAGTGGCTGGTGACTTTGAGTAAGAAGGCTAACCAGGAATTAGTAAGTAGGCTACGCGAAAACATTGATTAAACTAAAAGTGTAAGGTGAAAAAACATAGAAGACTAAAACTAGAAAACTAACAGAATATCAATAAGGCATTGGGTAGAAAACTAAAAGTGGCTGCTAACTTTGAGTAGGTAAGAACCAAGACTGAGTAGTAAACTAAACATGGCTGGTGACTGGTGGTGGTACTTTGAGTAGGTAAGAAGGCTAACCAGGAATTACTAAGTAAGTAAATAACATTGATTAAACTAAAAGTGTAAGGTGACCAAAACTGAGGCAGTAAAACTGGTACAATGAAATACAAAAAACATAGAAGACTAAAACTAGAAAACTAACAGAATATCAAGTCATTGGGTAGAAAATTAAAAGTGGCTGGTAAAATCCCCAAAATCCTGATCCAGATGAAAGTTTAAGTTTACAAACATGTGAACAGGGTTGGATTGGCCATCTGGCGTACTGGGCATTTCCCGTTGGGCCGTTGCCCAATGTGGGTGGCCTGTCCGGTCTGACCCCCCCTCCCATGGCAGGACGGAGAAATGCCAGGGCTGAATTGTCGTCCCAGTCCAGGCCTGCATGTGAACATCTAAAGAAGCTGCAACCAGCTCAGAACCAGCAGGGTTAGGGTTGTGTTACAGAAACAAAAACCACAGAGGGGAGCTGGAGAACGATTACAGACTCTGGCGTCTGTTTGAATTTGAACAAAACCAAATGTTTTCATGAGCACGCACGAGGGGGGTGCTCATTCCGAAACCAAAAGTGAATTGTTTTAGGCTGAAATAACAGTTTGGAAGGAAAATGAGCTGAGATTTTATCCAAATGTCTGTAAAATAAATAACTAGATCTGAAGTCTGGTTTTAGTTTGGGCAGAAAAGTCAGCAAAAGTAAAGGGTTTGTGCTTTTGGAGTAATCTGGGTAAAATAATCTGTTCTAAATCCTCATTTGCTGGGTCAGAGAAATGTCAAAATTTAATTTCTATTCATGTTGAGAAACTTAAAGGTGCAGTCTGAGCTGTTTTTCTGGTGCTGTGAACATAGGCTACAAATATATTAAAGCAGCAATCCGGAGGTTTCCTCTTTCAGGAATTACGTACGATTTTTCAGAAATCCGTAAAAGTGATTGTCTTAACATGTAGTGTGATATAATGTAAGCAATACGTCTATTTCTTTTTGCTAAGCCCGCCCCCTGCCCCATAAAATCCATGCAATAGGAAACTGAGCAGCAACCAGAATTAACTAATAGCGTTAGACTACTGCTTACGCGCTTCAAATTTAAGGAAGTACTTCGGCTGATGCAGAGTTGATCACCTTTTCACGGACAAGTCTTTATAATATAAATATATGAAAACACAACATGACATGAGAATAATAATTGTGTGTTAGCTCTGTTTGTCGGCTACAGAAGCACATTCATAAACAAGAAACGTGCAGTCGCCATCTTAAATTACAGAGTCGACCCGACTATTGGTGCGATACGCTTGTCAGCCACTAGATGGTGCCATCAGATAAAAGAAATACTCCAGAAAACAACTTTAAGGACACTTAATAGTTAACAATATCACCAACATTAATAAAGAGACCCTTTTTAATTCACGTTATTTACTTAAATCCTTTTGTGTGATATCGTTTGTGTACTACTTCTATTTTACTTTACTTCACCTTACTTTACTGTACTTGTGCTGTTGCAATACTGCAATTTCCCCCACTGAGGGACAAATAAAGGTATTCTTATTATTTGTTTATTATTGCTAATTATGCAGTAATAAAAAGGCCCTTATTATAAAGTGTTACTTATGACACTTTTACGATGAGTTATCGTACTTGATCACTTGTTTATTTTGTCTTCATTTGGAGACTAAAGCAGAAAATAAAAACAATAATCGTTATCTTGTGATTTATATTAAACACATAAAATATATAAAGTAATTTAAATCTTATTTTCATGTTTATCATAAACTGCAACAAAACATTTCAGCAAATAACTCATTTTTATTCAAACACAAAGAAACAAAACTAAGATGTATTTTGAACGTTTTCCTCCGAGTTTTACATTCATTCAGTTCCAGAGAAGCTTTAATTAATTAGCATCAGAGTCAAACACTCGTTAACATAATTAATGATTGTGTCATAATAAATACATCAAATAAAACATGTTTTCTGTGTTCTTTACATGATTGCATCGTGTGGTGGAAAGGCTTCGTTTGTAATACAGACGATGTTCAGAGTTATTAAAAAGCTGCAAAAACAGAAATCTTCTCTTCAAATGATGAGAAATTAAATAAATCACTGAAAACAGCCATTAAAAGAGCAAAAAGAACATCTGAACTTTTTTTCTTTATTTTAGGACCAGGTTTTTATTTCCAGAGTGACTCAGCAGCAGGTGGGCGGAGCCAAAAACAAACCATAAAAGTTTCAACCAAGTTTCTTCTCAGGTCAAAACTTATCTGATGATTTAAAAACCTCAAAGATCAAAAATAAAAACATTAAAACGAGAACGATGGATGAGATAAAACTGATTAAATCAACCAAAATGGTAAACATTTTACATTTTCCAGACAAAAACAAAAACTGTTGCTTGTTTTCTTTTTCATGCAAACGTGTCATTTTTACACAAATTATTGGACAGATTCATTAATTAATTAATCTGTATTTTAGAGAAAAAAAAATTTTTTCTGTAAATGTTTAAATTCTACTTAAACACTAATTAACAGTTTGGGGTAAAACACAGTTTCAGTTTTATAAACAAAATAATATTTTTTAATAAGTTTTGTTTTCTGAGGGCAGCACCTTAACCTGTTCAGTGTGTGTGTGTGTGTGTGTGTGTGTGTGTGTGTGTGTGTGTGTTTTGGCAGCAGAGATGGATGTTGAATATGTTTAGAAACACCTGAGAAATAAAAAGTAAAAATGAAAACTAATCTAGTGGATTATATAACTTTTCTTAAACATATTTCTATTTACAAACTCACTAAAACCCCATAAATAATTTATAGCTTATTAATTTTGTGTTGAAGGTCTCCTAGATGAGTTCAACGTGTCTTAAATCTTTCTAACATAATTATATTTAATACATTTTTAGCCACAGCTGACTTTCAGCTTCCGTCACTTTAAGGCCAAGTCTGCTCTGATTGGGTCAAACTAACCACTTAGCTGCTGTTTGAGGCACTGGATGAACCAATAGGAAGGCAGTGTGTTTCACGATGATGTCATTAAATAAAGGAAGTCTGAACAACTTTCCTTAGGCTTTCACACTTGAGATATGATTTTACGTACAAATAAAAAGAAAAACTGGAACCAGAAAAAACCCACTGCTTTAAGGTCATGCAGCCCAACAATAAAAACGTGACGTTGAGTTTCAACTTTCACAGAAAATAATCACAACTTCAAAAGAGCGATCCGTCATCGGTTCTGTAATGAAACGCCGGCCGGTGAGTCGAGCTCTGGTGGACAAGTTCCACCTTAAAGGCAAAGTTCACTGAGAAACTGTTTAATTTTTATTTTTGAAAAAAAAATTTATCAGGCTGAACGTGAAAAGTCTACTATTTCCCGCATTAGCCGCCGATAGAAAATAGACGAGGAAACACTCGAATTAAAAAAGCCACAGATCTACATCACACAATGAAAATTAACATTCATGGACTAAACCATCTTGGCTCGAAACGGGGGAGGCTGTTGTGGTTTAGCATCCAGGAGAGAGAACGTTTCAGCTAGCAGAAGCTAACCGTTAGCATTAGCAACTCCGCCACACAGCAGAACTCCTCCAGGCTTGTGCTATTTGTGGAGATAAAACATCAACGTTGCAGAGCAAACAGAGTCAGTGGTAGAGTCGTGTTGCTGTTAGCCAATCAGAGACGAGATGTTTGAATATCAGGAAGTAAGACTCCAAATCCTACTGTCTTAAGCTCCCCTCTGCTCTGGCTCACTTCTAGTTCCTGAAACAGGAGCGCCAGAGCTTTTATCCCTCAGAGATCAACTCACAAGGCTTTCATTTATACCAGACACCACTGCAAATGTGTTCAAAAAAAACGAGTGAACTTAGTCTTTAAACCTCATAACAGCTTCCCTTAGCTGGGTTACTGATCCGTACGCGCCACAGGAAGCTGGTGGCGGGAATCGATGGCTCCATCACTGGACAGAAGGTCCAGAAAGATCAGAGCGGGAAAGGAAAGCTTCATAAATAATTCAAATCAAAGCTGTAATAATAAGCAGAGGATGTGTGACCAGAAACCCAGGCAATACTGTGTTCATTTATTTCTCCAGAACCAGTTTTCCGGTAAGTCGGACAAAAAAAAAAAGGATCAAAGCTGGATGTTTTAAAGCCTCTTCCTCATCTCTGATGTCCTTTCTTCTTCTTGTTCCGAGACGGCGTCTTGATGGGCCGACTGGCAGGTCCGTTCTCCAGCGGGACCGAAGGCGGAGCTGCTGCTGGAGACGTCGGAGAGAAAAGGTCCGGCTCTCCTTCCACGGCCGACTTAAAGGGCCCAGCAGGAGAGAACTTAAGGGGACTGAAGGGAGAAAACACAGGTCTCAGATCAGATGTGGGTCACGTGGAGAACATGAGAGAGGATAAAAGCAGCGAGAAGAGCACAGAATGTAACACACAGAGGTGGGTTAGAATAAAATAAAGAACTGAGCAGGGAGGAAAACCTCAGAAATCCTTAGATCAAAGATAAAAAGCATTTTATATCAATTAAGCTGTAAATCATAAACAATTATTTTTAAAGTCACTTTTTCTCATACAAAATAAAACACCCATCGTTTAGGGACCTGACTGACTAAAGGAGACTGTGAGGAAAAATGCCTTCATTTCTTTTTTTATTATTTATTTTTACTAATTTTCTATTTTTTTCTTTAAACAACAGGAATTTGATAATTTAGCATTTTTTAAATTTATCCAATTAAATAATGGAATCAGCTGTTATGACTCGAGGAGCCTGTTTACCAAACCTGCCAGCAGGTGGAGGAGGACCCGTCCCAAACAAGCTTATGGGCATGATAACTGCCAATAAGGGACATTTGCTGTAATTAATTATGAAAAATTAAATAACCGTTTAAACCAAAGGTGATGATAACAGAGAGCATTTAGCCACGAGTGGCAGGAGTTATAGAGGCTACGTACGAGTTAGTGAGCTTTTTCTGAATTTTTGTGAATTTCTAAGATGCTCTGCTGCTACATCGCCGCTAGCAAGTGTTTGTTCTAATATGTTGTCACCATGCAGCCGCAGGTCTTTAATGAGCAGCATGTATAAACCCCATTAAAACTGCAGAAGCTTTAGCTCCGCCCTCTTCTTCCACCTCTCTGCTGGAGCTGCTTCCCCCGTGACCCAGACTTGGATAAGCAGGTGTAACAGACGGACAGATCTCGTGTGTGTGTGTGTGTGTGTGTATGTGTGTGCGTGTGTGTGTGTGGTACCTGATGGGTGTGCGTGGGCTGCTGTTGTGACGGCGAACGTGACGAGATCGGGGCTCGAACGAGAATCCTTCTTTCAGACTCTCTAAAACCGACGGAGCCACGAAGGAGAAGCCCTGAAAGAAAACGAGATCAAACCTGATTAACGTCTCATGAAGCAGTAAATCTAAAATGTGAAAGTCACCAGAAAGCGTCTGACAGCGAAGGCGAGTTCTGCGCTGTGGCTCAGCGTGGAGTCGTCCGGACTGTCCACCGGAGTCTGTCGAGTAAACCTGGTGTCGAACTGGCTCACGTCTTCATCTGAATGCTAATAAGACACAAACAAGAGGATTGAGACAATGACTAGTTGAAATAAACAAAGTTAATTAACTTATTTCATTTGTAGCTAAATAAAAACCTAAAACCAACCAGCTGAGGTTTATACGGCGGCTCGACTCTTTTGTTCAGCAAGTCGTCCCAGTTGATTTGTTTAAAGAATGAATGTTTCTGGAAAAAAATGGAAATAAAATCATGTTTTTTATCATTTGAGAATGTTTCAGAGCACAAAGCAAGAATGACATCCTGTGGTCCAATCTGGGTACTGCAGTCCATTTTTCTAAACAAAAAGTGACTTTCTAACTCCTGTTCCACGAGTTTCATGGCTGTTGCCGGTTACGGATCAGCACCAGAAGATTCTAGATGACCAGTGAAGACGAGATACACAGTAAGTTGTAATACTTACTGTAATATTGAGTTTGAAAAGGTAGTTTGAGATATTTAGAGACGACTATTTGCTTCTAATTCACTGTTAGCATTGTTAGCTCAACATTAGCCTCTAGCCTTCTTTACTTGATATTAGAGTAAAACAGAAAGATGCCGTGGCTTCTTAGGGGTACAAGAAATAACTTCTGGGTCGCTCCTGTTTACTGGCTTCAGTTCTTTAAACAACTGTCTTTTTGCCTGCTGGTGTCAAATTAAAAATGCCGACGCTGCAGCATTAGCTCGACGCAGACTTGGCAACCCCGCTGGCTCACAGACTGTAAACTGTAACTACGTCCGTCTTTTACCTTTTTGAAAGAAGAAAAACTGACAACCCCCCCAGTCGGCTGAGAAGTAAATCTGTTTCAGTATAACCTTCCTGCCAACATGATTGAGACCGTTTTGTGATTATCTCACAGTAGAATTCTTACTTATTGTACCTTTAAGACTGCTTTGCTAACTAAAAAGCGTAACTGTGGAGGAAAGTTTTTAATCCTGATGAGACTTCTGCCTAATCTGTCCAGTAAAACCTCTGAAACACTGGTGATTTCTTCATCCCAGAGACTTTTTAGATACTGAGAAATATCCTAAATTGCATAAAAACAGAGTTTTAGATGATGAGTCAGCCTTTTAATTAATAAAAATATAATTTCTGATTCTGGTTTTAAAATGAGGATTTCTCACTGCTGAATTTTGGCTTCAGAGGTTAAAAAAAGCTAATTTAATTTTTCTGATGGTCTTTATGGAGCTTTGCAGCATTCCTCTGCTGGACAAAATTCTTATGTATTATCAAGTCTTCAGTATATAATGGCTAATCTTATGGACTGAAGGTGTTTTAATTTACCTGGATATCAGCTGAGTCACCTTTACTGGAGCCGAGTCTTTTGATTGGACTCTTCCTCAACAGCTGGAAAACAGAAAACAGCAGAAATGTCAATAAGTTCATCCTTCACAAACCACAGCTCTAGCATCATCATCATCATTATCATCATCAACATCACCATCAGCAACATCATCATCACCATAATCATCATCACCATCATCATCATCACCATCACCATCATCACCATCAGCAACATCCTCACCATCAGCAACATAATCATCACCATAATCATCATCACCATCACCATCATCATCATCAGCAACATCATCATCACCATCAGCAACATAATCATCACCATAATCATCATCACCATAATCATCATCACCATCAGCAACATCACCATCAGCAACATCATCATCACCATAATCATCATCACCATCACCATCAGCAACATCCTCACCATCAGCAACATAATCATCACCATAATCATCATCACCATCAGCAAAATCATCATCACCATCAGCAACATCATCATCACCGTCAGCAACATCAGCAGCAGCAGCAACATCATCATCATCATCATAATCATCATCACCATAATCATCATCACCATCAGCAACATCATCATCACCATCAGCAATATCATCATCACCGTCATCATCCTCATCATCTTCATCATCACCATAATCATCATCACCGTCAGCAATATCATCATCACCATCATCATCCTCATCATCTTCATCATCACCATAATCATCATCACCGTCAGCAACATCATCACCATCATCACCGTCAGCAACATCATCACCATCATCACCGTCAGCAACATCATCACCATCATCACCGTCAGCAACATCATCACCATCATCACCATCAGCAACATCATCATCACCATCATCATCCTCATCATCTTCATCATCACCATAATCATCATCNCTGTGGTTTACAGGTAATGATGTACTGCACGTGACTTTTATTTTGGAAGTTTCCAGATGTTTCCCACTGCCCTTGTGTTTGACTTCCTGTCTGTCCCGATCTAAACTGCGAAGTTTGACGTGTTTTAGAAGCGTAGCGCGTAAAAAAAACTCGAGACGTAATGATAGCATCCCTTTGCTTCTCGGATGTGTCCAGAACATTATATTGCATTACACCTAACGGCGGGTAATTGCAGCGTAGTACGTTTCACGGCAATTTTGAGTCGCTTTCACGTCCTGTGGAAAGCCGGGGTTATTGTCCAACTCAAAGCCCTTTACAGTTCATCCTCTAACTCTCATTCTCCTGATTCCCACACCAGAAGGCTACCCAGGACTCAGCATGGTGAAACCAGAGACCTAGTGGAGATAAAAACCACCAACCTTCCAAATGGAAACTGAAATGTCACGTACCCCCAGGGGAGGACTAGTCATGGTTGGGGTGCTTTAGGGTCGGTGGGTGAGTTTTCTGGGTCAGACAACTGGGAAATGTAATTTAATATAGCAGATCTCTCTCTGAGAAGATAACAGTCATCCTAATATTTCTGTGCTGCTGTCTCTATGTCAGTCATCTTCAAGGGTCAACACTAACAAACTTGTTCTCCTAACCAAGGGGGAACCCGTCTGGTTCAGAAATGAGGCAAACACAGAAGTGGCAAAAATTGCAGTTCTCCCCTCATCCACTGGGGGTGGGTCCAGAAGTGAGCAAATCCCCATTGACTCTCATGTTAAAATCGCCAACTTCACAGCTGAAAAAAAGATCTTTACAGCCTGGTTCAATTTTCCATTTTGTGTTTAATAGGTCTAGTTTATAGTCCTGACAACTCTGAGGGGGGTGGATTTTTTTGTAACTCTTTCATTTAGGTGTAATTAAATACTTGAAATTATGAATAATTAGATTTGATTGACAGGAAGCATGAGCGTCAGAGCAAGCGTCAGAGCTAGCTTTACAGCTAGCATAAGCAGCTAGCTCCAAGGAAGGCCTCAGCCTCACGTTAATAGATGTTCGGCCATTTCAACTCTGAACTTTAGTTGTGTTTTCTGCGTGTTCGTGTTTGGATGTTAATCATGGAATTATTTGGACAAAGAGGGAAAGGTGTGGAATTGTTTGCACCAAGAAATCATCCAAGAAGTCTCTGCTTCATTTTTATCAGTAAGTAAAATTATATTTCTGTACTTTATTTCACTGGTTGAATGGGGGAAGATGCTTTGTGTTTAACATAACACTGCTTGGTCAAAGATGGGTTGAAATATAACATGTTCGTGGGGCTGGCTGAGTACCGAAACTCGAGCTAGGTAAGCTAACCGAGGCTAGCTGAGGCTTCAGGACGAAGATCCACGAGGTCATTGCTGCAGAATGGAGCTTTGCCGAGTTTGGGCAACGTGCCTCTCCTTTTACCAGCAGCGGCCTGCGATCAGAGATCCGCGAATGTGCCGCTTAATCCTTGTGAAGGCACGCAGTCCAGCTAGGCGGGCGCCCGGCTTCACTACACACAAGCAGCCGCACGCTCCCTTCTCCCGAGGGAGCTGGGATGCGCAGCTGCTTGGCTACCGTCTGACGCTGTGGTTGTAGCCTGTGGAACTCTGAGGGAGACTACAGAAACAATTGCGCTGTTTGAGCTGATCTCGTTACATTTTGGAGTCACTCAACTGCGTTTCTCTCGCTAAAAGCGCCCGAAAAACTCCACTAGCTTCCAGTTAGCATGCAGCTAAGGTCCCGGTGAACCACAGCTCCACAGACGACCAACGCTGCTGCCTCGCACGGAAGCCAGACAGCTGGTTTGCTGTCTCGGTTTTCCATCTTAGCTTCGTGTGTTAGCTCAGTTTAGCTTCCTACATTGGTTTTGTTATCTCCAACCCTCACTGCCCCACCCTCTGCTCCACCTCTTTTCCCATTTATGGATTGTCTGGGCGTGAAGAGGCGCGTGTCACGGCCAAAATGGAGGCGGTGGGAACCTCCCATTTTGCATCATTTTGCATATTAAAATCCAAATGGGCGGGCTATGTCCATAGATTCATATGTCGATGCTCCTAACATTATTTTCACATTTCAGACATTCTCTGGGACAATGATCCTGACTAACCAGCTGGACAGGGGCATTATTCAAAAGGACAGACGTCTGTTCCACACAACATCTTTATGGACATTTTTCAAGTTTATTTCTCAGTACACAGACTGTTATGAGATGCCTTTTGCCCTGCCTGTCTGTGATTACAACAAAAACTAACGACAAAGATAGAAAGTAAACTTCAGACAAAGGACAACATTTAACTCATTCACTGCCAGCCGTTTTCTGATCAGAAAGCCCCTGACTGCCAGCCTTTTTGAGCGTTTTTACTGTTTTTTGAAGAGTCACAGAACATTGTGCTCTATGATAATGTAAACGCCAAAACTACCAAAAGAAATAGTAGACTCACTTCTTACATCAGGAAGAATCGCCATATTTCGAGCGGATGTTTGTTCACAATCTGGTGCCCAAGCGCCTCTTCAGAAGCCTTTCTGGTTAAGCGCAGTGTTTTTTTTCACATCAGCGGCCCAAAACAAACTCGTAATCCATTGATTTTCCGTTTCCTGATCACGTGATGTGTGACATACAAGATCCACTTTAGACACGTGATGTTTGTTCTCACGGTGCGGGGGCTCGCTCCGATGCAAAATGATGACTAAAGTCTTTGGCAGCCAGCGGTTGGATGTGAAAAGACGACTTTAGTCGTCAATGGCAGTGAATGAGTTAAAGAAGTCGCTGAGGGAAATCAGAGCATCAGTAAAGAGGGATGCTCCGTTTCAGCAGCAGGTCATAGGTGCAAGAGTCTGACAGCTGTGGGATGAAAGCTAACTTTGAGGTTTGGGCATCAGGAGTGTAGGAGCGCCTTTATTGAGGGTGTGTGAGAGAAAGGATGCTTCCCTCCTGCATCAAGTGGTGTTGCTGTGGGGTTATAGGGTTGGTGGTGAACCCATGATTCTAGAGGCAGCTTTAACAGTCCTCATCAGCGATTTGTAATGCTGCGATGTTTCCAAACCAAACCAGTATGCATCCAGTTCAGGTGCTCTCAATGGTGGACTGCTGGAAACTAATCAGGGATTTTAGAAGGTTTCGACCCAAATTTTTCCTAAAACACTGAAATGTCGTCAGTAGGCCTACTGCCTTAACAAGTTTCCTTTGGGAGATCTTTAGCATCAATGTCTCACATAGATATAAAACCTAATTTGGACTACATTGACAGTGATAATGGTTGATCATAAATGATATCGTATAAAAGTAGACGCATCTACACACAGGAGTAGACTTCACCTATTTTAGGTGTTTTATGGTTCTACAAGCCTTGAGACTAAAGTCCCTCCAGTCTGATTAAACTAAAACATCTCATATTTTAGTCACAGCTAGAAAGTGGTGGCCAAAGAGTGTGTGTATACCCAGAAGATGGCAGAACAGAGCTATAACTCTCAATNCATCATCACCGTCAGCAACATCATCACCATCATCACCGTCAGCAACATCATCACCATCATCACCGTCAGCAACATCATCACCATCATCACCATCAGCAACATCATCATCACCATCATCATCCTCATCATCTTCATCATCACCATAATCATCATCACCGTCAGCAATATCATCATCACCGTCAGCAACATCATCACCATCATCACCGTCAGCAACATCATCACCATCATCACCGTCAGCAACATCATCACCGTCAGCACCGTCAGCAACATCATCACCATCATCACCGTCAGCAACATCATCACCATAATCATCATCACCGTCAGCAACATCATCACCATCATCACCGTCAGCAACATCATCACCATCATCACCGTCAGCAACATCATCACCATAATCATCATCACCATCAGCAACATCATCATCACCATCATCATCCTCATCATCTTCATCATCACCATAATCATCATCACCATCAGCAACATCATCATCACCATCAGCAACATCATCACCGTCATCACCATCAGCAACATCATCATCACCATCATCATCCTCATCATCTTCATCATCACCATAATCATCATCACCATCAGCAACATCATCATCACCGTCAGCAACATCATCACCATCATCACCGTCAGCAACATCATCACCATCAGCAACATCATCATCACCATCATCATCCTCATCATCTTCATCATCACCATAATCATCATCACCGTCAGCAATATCATCATCACCATCATCATCCTCATCATCTTCATCATCACCATAATCATCATCACCGTCAGCAACATCATCACCATCATCACCGTCAGCAACATCATCACCATCATCACCATCAGCAACATCATCATCACCATCATCACCATAATCATCATCACCGTCAGCAATATCATCATCACCGTCAGCAACATCATCACCATCATCACCGTCAGCAACATCATCACCATCATCACCGTCAGCAACATCATCACCATCATCACCGTCAGCAACATCATCACCGTCAGCAACATCATCACCATCATCACCATCAGCAACATCATCATCACCATCATCATCCTCATCATCTTCATCATCACCATAATCATCATCACCATCAGCAACATCATCATCACCATCATCATCCTCATCATCTTCATCATCACCATAATCATCATCACCATCAGCAACATCATCATCACCGTCAGCAACATCATCACCATCATCACCATCATCACCATCATCACCATCAGCAACATCATCATCACCATCATCATCCTCATCATCTTCATCATCAGAGCTTCCAGCCCTGTTGGGCATCCTGCAGACTTTGTAAAAAAACAAATTTTGTTTTGTTTTCTGTAAACAAACAAACAAACATCCTAACATGATCCACCACATCCGACACCAGATTGTCATACTGGGTTCCACCAACAAATAAATCAAATAATAACTGACAGATGATTTTATGTAAAAACTACAAACCCATCAAACATCAGCGTTGTTAGTCTGGGGGCCAAATTTAGGATTTCATATAAAAAAAATACTTTGTTTTATGGCCGAAACCTGAAACTCAAACCATAAACAAATCTGGAAATATTCACTGGATTTCCATCTGTTTCCTAACTGGTTCTTTAATATTTTGGCAGCAGACAGAAATCTGCCTCTCAAAGACAAAAGCAGGGAGCCATTCTGCAGATCAGCTGTTGGCTAAAAGCTCCACATCCAAACAAAGGCTGCGTTATTCCATCGTAACAGGATCCGCCACCAATAAAAGCATCTTCAGACCTGGCATCACTCACGGGAGGCTTTTGTACATTTTGTGCTCACATTTCTTATTTTTTGTGTTTTCCATTTTTCCTACCCAAAATAAATCAAGTTAATTCCTAAAATCCCCGTGTCCTGGCTATTTATCCTGACGATTACCTGCCTGTAGATGAGTGACACACCTGTTTGATGAGATCTCTGGCGTCGACTGTCAGATAAGGAGGAAGGTTGAGTTTACACTTCAGGATCTTCTCGATGGTTTTCTTCCTGTTCTCGGCCGTGAACGGAGGCTGGTGAGACAAAACAACCCACAGGAAACAGGAAGTATGTTCTTTTATGTTGGAGGTTTCAGTGGAGCTACCAAAAACTATCACCTCCATCTTGTTTTCATTAAACTTTAAAAGGTTCTCGGCTAACCAGACTTTTATTTTATCCTGACAGGAAAACAGGGTGTTCAGAGAGCTCGAGTTGCATAACGATGAAATGATATCCCATACTTTCTAAAATCAGATCCAAGATGGCGCAGGTACAGCGCAGTCTTGTTTGCTAGTGATCTAGATTTGATCAAGCTGATGCTGGCAGGATTTGGTGTATCTGCGTCTTTGGCCATAGACCGAGTCACCCGACCCAAAAGCTGCATGTTGATTTGTTGTTTTACTTTATTCTCTCAGTTTTTATCTAATAAATGAATCCTTTTCTCTTCTAGCTCAGGAAAATCCTGACTGGGTCAGATCCTCGTTGAGACCAAAATAACCAGTTTAATGAGTGCATCAGCCTCCTGAAGAAAACAGCACCGTAGCTTACCGATCCCGTCATCATGTCGTGCATCAGGGCCCCGAGGCTCCACCAGTCCACCGCTCTGTTGTGGCCCGAATGGGTCAGAATCTCTGGGGCCCTGAAGGAAAACAAAAGCTGTGGTTTAGAAAAGTTAAAGTCCCACTAGTTGTCACACACACTGGTGGGTGTGACATTTGTTCTCCGCATTTGACCCATCCCCTGGGGGAGCGGTGAGCTGCAGATGCAGCCACACTTGGGAACCATTTGGTGATTTAACCCCCCAATCCAACCCCTTAATGCTGAGCTTCAAGCAGGGAGGCAAGTCTTTGGTATGACCCGACCCGACCCGGGATTTGAACCTGATCTCCCAGTCTCAGGGCGGACACTCAAACCACTAGGCCACTGTGCTGGCTAGTAGTCCAACAGTTCCACTATGGTCATCAGATCCTTCAAATGATTCTCTATAAAACTCGTTTAACATCAGTTGTAACAAAAATATTATATTTCTGTGCTAAAAATAGTTTCTTTCTAAAACATAAATAAAAGTGAAACTTACATAATTTTTAAAACGTTATAGCGGCTATTTGTCAAATGAGAATTTGTGATTATTAAGGTTGCTGATCAGCACTGATGATGCTGCACTTAGAGCTGCAAGAGTCCACAGCTTCTATAGAATAGAATAGAATAGAATAGAATAGAATAGAATAGAATAGAATAGAATAGAATAGAATAGTTCTATATTGTCCTACAGTGGAATCTCAGGTGGAACAGCAGCAATTCAAGGAAAATGCAGGTAAGCATGTCCACACAAGGATAGAAAGATAAATATAGAGAGCATCTCCATGAAATAGAAAATGAAACCAACAACTCAAAGTGCGTGCATGCGTGTGGTTGGGTGTGTGTGTGTGTAGCTTGGTGGTTTGTTACCTACATGTACTCGATGGTGCCACAGAACGTGTGCGTGACGCTTCCATCATGAATCGACTCCTTACTGAGACCAAAGTCTGTCAGCTTGATGTGTCCTTAAAGAATCACGACACACATCAGAAACGTTCGGGTCACGACAACAAAATTCTGATTCAGCGCTCAGAGACACCATTACTGACATAATAAACATCTTTACATTTATTTATTTCTCCATCTAAAACGCTGGTCTGGTTTGTTTGTTTCTATTTTTGGTCGAGGACGTAACGGGTCCAAACACAAACATTCCCCTCCAACACTCTCCAGAGAGTTCCAGGAGTTCCTCCTCCCAGTGACACAAAAACCTCCAGGACCAAATGAAATGCCCAAACCACCTCAGCCGATTCCTGATGCAACAGGGTTAGGGTTAGCAACAGACCAGGCTCCTTTCAGCCATTTGTTTCCTGGATCTCATTTCAGGTCAAATTCCAGACAACTTCATTATTCCCAAAGGAACTTAAATGGAGTTGTTTCATATCCGTCCATCTGTTGGTTTCCAGAAAAAGCTGAGAGCAGCTCTCAGTGGGTTACCTTGTTGGCTCAGCATTATGTTTTCAGGTTTCAGGTCTCGGTAGATGATCCCGTTGGAGTGGAGGTGACCCAGAGCCAGGATGATCTCTCCCAGATAGAAACTAAACACGGAGACAATCACCTAAATCAACAATGAACATGCGGAATTTGGTTGAAGCGTTGAGCTGCTCAGAGTCGGAGCTCACCAGGCTGTGTCCTCCATGAAGATGCCCTCCTTCTCCAGCTGCATGAACAGCTCTCCTCCTGAAAAACAGACACTCAGCTGGGTTATCATCACTCTTCTTCCTTTGTTTACACACGTGTCCTCATGCTGGTGGACGTCTCACCACTCAGACACTCCAGGATGAGATAGAGCTTCCCTCCGGTCTGAAACGCGTACAGCAGATCCACGATGAACGGGTGTCGGACTTTCTCCAGGATCTCCCGCTCTGCTCGTGTGTGCGCCGTGTCCTTAGCGTTACACACAATCTTAGCCTGCAAGGGACGGAAACGGGGCGGAGCGGGGAGGACACGATGATCACATCAGAAACATGAAACCGGATCTGAGACAGAGCTGAGCAGAAGCAGCAGGGAGACAGAAAAGTACCTTTTTCAGGACCTTCATGGCAAAAATCTTCCCCGTTTGGGGACCTTGAACCTTCCTCACCTGGAACACCTACAACAAAGACAGGATGTGGACTGATGAAGACACAGTAAAGAGCTGCTGCTGTGTCACAAATGAACAAAATATTCAGTTTATTTATTTTTAACAACTAAAAATAACAAATACACACACATCACACATGCATGCACACACACACACGCACATACACACACATCACACATGCATGCACACACACACCTTGCCATAGGCTCCTTTGCCCAGCACAGTCAGAAGCTCAAAGCAGTCGGGTCCGACCCGCTCACTGTCTCTGTTCACACTTTCACTGGTCAGCTCCACCTCTTCAGTCTGAACACTGGGATGGAGATGGCCCAGAAAACGATGATGTCATAAGTTAAATATCGCCATATTTACACAGATCAGCTACACTGAAGCTTAAGCTCAGCATACTTCTCAGGTTCTATAACGGTGAGCTCACAGGCGTCGTCCTGCAGGTGGAAACATCCAAAATTAAAGATTTCATTATATTTACATGCTAATAATACAGATCTGAGCTTTTTCCAGAGGTTATGAATAACAAACAACAAACCTCTGTGTCGCTGACATCATCGGTCTCCAGGTCGATGTCGAACACCCCCGCCATCCTGACACAGACACATTAAACCAGAGGCTGAGCGGAAAGCTTCATCCTGCTGAGGAGCATCTAAGGAACAAACCCATCTAACCTGACTGGGACTTCATCTAAGAAGGTATATTATTATTATTATATGAGGTAAGGTACATTTTGTGTGCAACTTCCCAAAACTCTCTATTCCTAAACCAACAACAGGATCTATCCAAGAAAACATCTGATCTGATTCTCTGTGGATTTCTGGTGCCTCATGAATCTAAAACCAGGATTCTTCCTGGGGTCGTGGTTCAGGTGGAGGTTAGAGAACCTGTTGTTTGGAGGCCAAGCGGAGCGGTCAGAGAGACAAAAGAAAACCCAGTCAGCACTAACGTTTTGCTGCTGCGCCTAGTGCAGCGGACCCGTCTAACAAGACAGAACCTAGCTTAATAATAAGTCGGATCGAAACGTGGAGGCAGAAAAGAGCTGCAGCACGTCTGCTTCTCATAGCCACACCCTGCTGTCTGAGTCATCCCTCTGTTCTTGACCTTCCTGTTAACATTTTAATGATCTTAGTCAACAAATAACTTAAAGTTAAGTTGGATCTTCAGATTGTTACCAGCAGCCTAAAGTAGATTTTTAGCTTCAGACTAGAAGATCAAGCAGCCGTCAGCGTAGAACCTGTCCTACAACCCAGGTGTGATTCACCTCTCAGCCGAACAATGTGTACACTAAATATTTATGCATAAATAAGAAATAAGATCAGACTTCATTAATCCCACAGTGAGGAAATTCACTCATTAAGGCAGCACATACACTTAGAGAACAGGGGAAATTACACAGGTAAATTCAGAAAGGCATGAATAAAAATGGAAAAACTGAGTTTCCAAGAAGAAACAGCCTAAAGGACACAGACATACAAAAGTGCTTCTGGGTAAAGGCCAGCAGAAACTGGGCCATGTATTTACTAAACAGATAAAAATCATCAGAATCAGGGAAATGTAATGTTTATTATTTAAATTCTCTATTCTCTACTTTATAATAAATCATCATCCTTGACTTATATGGTAATCTGGTCCAGAACCTTCAGTCTGACAGCTTTTTATGATTTAAAACTATTAACTTATTATTACTTTCATTTATTATTTTAGAACAGGAGCTTTGGAAATCCCAACCAGTACATTCATGTGTTCATCTAAACTCGATCCTGTGAGGTCCAGGAAAAACAGCAGACTGGACCTTTTTATCTGATTCCCTCCTAAACGTCCGAACCAGAACAGAACTCTAAGGGTTAAAACAAATCAGTGTATCTTTGGTTCTTAATGCAGAATCCTGAATCAGAACCAGAGTGTAAAGTTCAGCCACATGCGACTCTAATGTAGCATCTGAATAACTAAACAGATTTAAAACCGGAACAAACGGCTAACGCCAAGAGTCTGATGTTTTCCTGACCTGATCCAACCTCCTCCTGCGAGTCTGTCGGCAGCAGAAAGCGACTCTGACCGAGGAGCTGCTGAACGGATCTGACAGCAGCTGGGAAGCTAAACAACATGCTAATGCTAGCTAGCCTGGCTGTCAGCTGCTCCCCCGGCGGACTTCCGGTTTGTCTCATTACGTCAGTTTAAAGGCGTAAACGGCCACAGGCATAGACGCCCCGTGGAGCTGCCGTAGTAGCCGACCGCCATCTTGGATGGGTCTCCATTCGCCCCCAGTGCATTTATTTCTACTGAGGAAGGTGCTTACCACAAAACAAGACATTTTATTATACTTTTTCACAAAATCAGACATATGGTATGGCATGGTACTTAAAATATAAGTATAATTAAACATAGTATATATATATATATATATACAGTACAGGCCAAAGGTTTGGACACACCTTCTCATTCAATGTGTGTTCTTTATTTTCATGACCATTTACATTGGTAGATACTCATTGAAGGCATAAGGGCTATTTGACCAAGAAGGGGAGTGATGGCCTCCACAGTCTCCAGACCTGAACCCAATCGAGATGGTTTGGGGTGAGCCGGCCCGCAGAGTGAAGGCAAAGGGGCCAACTAGTGCTAAACACCTCTGGGAACTCCTTCAAGACTGTTGGAACACTATTTCAGGTGACTACCTCTTGAAGCTCATGGAGAGAATGCCAAGAGTGTGGAACACAGCAATCAGAGCAAATGGTAGCTATTTAGGAAGAAAATAGAATATAAAAAATGTTTTTGGTTATTTCACCTTTTTTTTTGTTAAGTACATAACTCCACATGTGTTTATTCATAGTCTTGATGCCTTCAGTGAGAATCTACTAATTTAAATGGTTATGAAAATAAAGAACACACATTGAATGAGAAGGTGTGTCCAAAATTACGGCCTGTACTCTATATATTTTATACCTGTATATATATATAGATAGATAGATAGATAGATAGATAGATAGATAGATAGATAGATAGATAGATAGATAGATAGATAGATAGATAGATAGATAGATAGATAGATAGATAGATAGATAGATAGATAGATAGATAGATAGATAGATAGATAGATGATAGATGATAGATAGGTAGGTAGGTAGGTAGGTAGGTAGGTAGATAGATAGATAGATAGATAGATAGATAGATAGATAGATAGATAGATAGATAGATAGATAGATAGATAGATAGATAGATAGATAGATAGATAGATAGATAGATAGATAGATAGATAGATGATAGATGATAGATAGATAGGTAGGTAGGTAGGTAGGTAGGTAGGTAGGTAGGTAGATAGATAGATAGATAGATAGATAGATAGATAGATAGATAGATAGATAGATAGATAGATAGATAGATAGATAGATAGATAGATAGATAGATAGATAGATAGATAGATAGATAGATAGATAGATAGATAGATAGATAGATAGATAGATAGATAGATAGATAGATAGATGTGTATATCTGTGCTGCGTTCACTTTTATGTGTTGGCTGCTCATAAATAAAACTTTCTGAATAAACTGTTTGTGCTAGCTTTATTTATTTCCATTGTCTCAGAGGTGTTTCAAGATTATGGATGTCACTTTCAGTATACATGCCAGTTTGGTGGTTTTCACTTCCTGTAGTTTTTTCTCAAGATTGATTTGCAGAGGCACAAATTTAAGACCTCATATACAACAGATTCATTACAGAATAAAACATGTAAACAACTGGTTATCTGCAGAAAACCTTTAAATGTTCAACATAAAGAACTGAGACTCAAAAAATGACTGTAAAGAAAAGTTAGGCTTTAAAATATAATAATAATTATATGAATTTCATGATTCTCAGTAAAATAAATTCTTTAATCTGCTTCATGACAAGAATAAATCTTGTCTGTGTAAATTAAAAGGCTGTAGGAAAAGGTCGAATAACAGAGGTGGACTTCAGTGGAAAGAGTGGGTTTGAGCTGTTAGGAGGAAGTCGGTGTGGTTTAGATCAAAACGCCAGTGCTGATGTCAAAAACTTAAAAAAGAACAAACAGCACCACGACAACTTACTGGATCATGGTCTTTCTTGTTTGTAAGTAACAAATAAACTTGATGATATATAAAAAAACTGTTGAATAAATGTAGGATTTTGAGGAAGTTGTACATTTTAATAGATTAAATTGTATAAGTGGACAAACGTAAGAGAAATGATGATCACAAGGTCTGGGCAGACACTCGGAGCAGGGCTTTTTCACTGTTTGTTGATTATTAATAATGTTAAATAAATGTCAGATTTAAAAAAAAATGTCCAAATAATGGACAAATTTACTGAACTTTGACATTTTAGGTGGTTATTTTTTTAATACACCCATCAGGAAACAAAAGGAAACTCGATTATTTAGTTAAAGGAACATTCCACCCCAAAATGAAATTTTGTTGCCATATTCCCCAGAGTTAGATAAGTGGGAGATAATGCATTTTTATTAACCAGCCCAGTCATTCTCCTAATCTGGCAGTATTCTGTTTGCTTCAGCTTAGCAAAAACAATGTAAGTGAATGGTAACAGCTAGCATTTTGTGTGAAAATTACTCAATGATCCTATTTTTTTCATTGTTGTCCTCTGGTGTGACGTGTTCCTCATAAACCAGATATTGAATTATTTTCTCCATGGGTGTTGGAGGAATTCCCAGGGCAGTAAGCCATTGTTTACTTCATTCTACAATGTGAAACATTGTGTTGCTAAATGTTTTCAAAATGTCTCCCTTTGCTACAACCAAGAACAATTTTCTTGCATTAGAAATATAACATACCCAAATTATGGTTGTAAAACTCAGTGCAGCTCATATATTTCTGTCTACAGAAGTAGAGGTCTTTTGGGGCTACTGTGTCATGTCCTGTGCCTTGCAGTGGCGGTTTACAGCGGTGCTTTGTGGTAATGTAGTCCCAAGTCTAAATTGGCTCCTGTAATTCCTGCATGTTACTTATATTCATTTGCAGTCGATAAGATTATTGAGGTCACCAAGACAAATTAGGATCATTATTGAGTCATTTTTCATGATTTTTTCACATGCAATACTAGCAGCAGCTTCTCTTCAGTTCTGCTAAGCTATTGCAAATGGTTGGATGGAACAGGTTTGCGTCATCATGCCCTGCTCCTCCCCATCCAGGTAGTCTCTCAAATCCAGATCCCTCCTCCCCTGGACTGTAAACACTAACACCCAGTCTCTTCGTGTAGCTAGCAAATCTCCACAGTTGTGAAAAAGTGATTTCTTTCATATCTGATCTGCATTTTAAAGGATGCGTAGAACCCGAAATGGATTTTGCACTCGGCAATCGCTGAGTGGGACATGTCAGCGTCAATCTGCGGTCTCTGGGTCTGCAGCTGTATATTATTATGGAATTCACACCGGGGGAGGCGAGATTTCATCTAATTCAAACGTCTTATTTCTGGGTTGAAGGAATGGCTCAAGAAAATAACTTATATTTCATAAAAAATAACATCTCAGCAGTGCCAACTTCCTGCTTTCCTACAGGGTTCAGATGCTTTCTTCTTTGCTCCTGCTTTGCTCTGCTTGCTTCCATTTTTTTCACTGAGATCGGTGTTTTTCTGCCAATGTTTTTCTCGTCAGTGACTACTGGACTCTTATAAATCACTGGGATGTTTTCTAATAGAGGTCAACAACAGTATTTTTACTACGACATTGAACTATAGTGACTGGGATAGGCTGAAACTATTTAGCAGAATTATGCCTCACTTTTCTTCAGAAGACTTCCAAAAACTTCTCCAGAAGATCAGTTCTTGAAAGTGAAATTTTTCGACTAGAAGTTAACTGGGACGTAAATGGATTATTTGGAAATGACACTACCCTTTCATGCGTGGGAAGGTGTAAAATGGCATAGTTATTCCACGCCCAAGGAATGTTTTTCAGCAAAGACGTCAATGATTTGGGGAGCTACTGCCTCCTACAGGCTTGGCATGCCTACACATGTTTCACAATGCATTGGATTTTTTACTGAAAACAAGGTGGTGTGGACCAAAGCTTTCCTAGATATGTGGGAGATATTGAGGTTTAAAAAACCCAGCTACATGTGTGCATGACCTAAGTTAACATAATATTTTTGTGATTGTTTGACAGTATCAGTTGTATCCAGCATCCTCCTGTATTCTGGAGGCATGACTTAGGGGGTTGGACCTTGAAATTGTTTATTTTCAAAAAGGAATGTCCTACCTTTAATTTAATGTTCTGGACCGACAGATCCTGTTTTATTAGAGACTCCACTTTCGAAGACTTTACAGGAAAAACAACCTGAATAGAGAGCTGCTGGTAAACTCCTGCTCCTGGGTTGTTGTGATGAACATCAGAAGTCCTAATGCAGATTTAAAAGGATCCTGCTTTGCTTTGGTGAAACTGATTTCCATTTGGTCCACTCCAGGTTTTATTACCTTGACCGGGTTTTGGACGCCGACTGTGTCTGCTGCTGAGGTCCAACATGTCCGTTTTGGCTCTACGGTCACTCTGAGTTGTAGCATGTCTTACCTTTATGACACAACGTGGCTGAAGCAAAGTCCAGATCACGTCCCGACTGTGATCCTCTGCGCCAGCCTCAAAGATGGACAGCCTTTCGAAGCTGGTAAAGGATTTGAAATGTTAAAGAGCAAATCACCCCAAAATCTACTTTTTTGTTGATAAACTGTATAGTGCTGTAGACAAGTGTAGTCATTGTTTTGGCATTTTAGCACATCTTATTTAAAAGTAAAATATTCAGCCTAAAACTGTTGATGTTGGCGCCCTCTTCAGGTTAAAACTCTTCACGACATTGACATTGAAGCAGCCAGGTATCCTGTAATGTTGCCGTACCATATTATGTCAGCTGCACTGCCGTAGGGGCAATAAAAGCAGTCAAGTCTCGCCCTCAACCATGCCTCCTTAGTGAGATGGAGTGGGGGGGTAGCAGTGTGTGTCACTCACTGCCACAGATCCGCCTTCCCAGTCCGCCAGGCAATGACTCCTTTTTTCAAACAGGAATTGTGGGTGGAGTAAGAGTCTGGTAGGGGGTGACTTGCTCTTTAATTCACAGAAGAAAATGCCATTTGTCATGTCAGAACTGAACAGTTTCATCACATATGACTTTTTAGGTTGTCAGGTGAGCCAACGTTACTCTGTGAGTCTGGTGAACCGATCTCTTGCTCTGACGATAACTGACATCATGGAGGAAGATCTGGGTCTTTATTACTGTGTTGCTAATTTAAACACACGAGCAGAAGTTGGAAAGGGAACCAAACTTTATAGTAAGTAATTACTTTCATTTCCTGTCTAATTTTGACAAGATTTTCCTTTTATGACCTTCTTTCCAGCACTGACTTAACTCACAACTGTAGGTTTCCTTTCTTGGAGCTGACTCATGTAGGCATTTTTGGGCTTTAGCCAACTTATTTCTATTTTAAGTGAAATTTTATGTGAAAAGGTGCTAATGCTCCTAAAGTACTGAACAAAGCAAAAATCAATAGTCACTCTTTTGGTTGTGGCACTGCTTTGCACAAATCAACTTGATCGTTAAACAGCTTACAGAAACATCCTCAGATCCCCAAAAGACAAAGGAAGACGAGCAAAGAAAACTTGCAGAAAAACTATTTTCGAAAAAAATATTTGAAATTATAAAGAAATATCACTGTGGAGGAGTTTTGTCCTGCTCTTTATATACTATCGTCTGAATTCAGCCACATTGGAGGATTTTCCAGCAGGAGAGGCCTGTTTGAGGTCAAAGGTCAGACATTCTCCTTCAGGATGTCCTGCTAGAGAGAAGACTTCATGGTTCTGTTACAGCAGGTGGTCCAGGTCCTGAAACAGCAGATTAGCCCCAGATCATCTTACTACCACCACCATGTCTGACTGCTGATTCAGTGTTAGTTTGACTCCAGATGGAACGAGACGCATGCCTTTGGGATTGTCAAGATATCTTTTGATCAATCCATCCATCTACCCACCCACCCAACCAACCAACCAACCAACCAACCAATCACTCACTCATATACTCAATCAACCAACCAACCAATCAACCACTCAATCACTCATATAATCAAACAACCCATCCATCTTTCCTTCCATCCATCCATCCAATCAATCAATCAATCAATCAATCAATCAATCAATCAATCAATCAATCAATCAATCAATCAATCAATCAATCAATCAATCAATCAATCAGTAATTCACAGTTGGGGAATGTTTGTTTGGCTGACTGGTTATTAGGTTCATCTTTTATGCTGCAGATGTTTTAGTTCCATTTTGTCTCTCTGTATGTTTTCAGCCACACTTCCAGATTCCTCCTGGTTCCGGTTTCAACACTGCTACACACTAGTTGTGGTTCTGGTGTTGTTGATCATGATGCTGGCTGTCTGCGTCACCCACTGGAAAACAAGATGGATGAAGAACCCCAACAAGTCCTTTTCCACACCATGACCCAGAGGGTGTGTAAACATCCAGGGCTCATCCAAGAAATATCCAAAATTTAGATGTTAGGTGCTTCAAACTGATGTCCTGGAGGGAAAAAACTTCTTTAACTGGATTATGCAAAACATTAAGCACAGCCAATTGTCTGATAGATGCTCATGTTTGATTATCACATTTATTCGTTGATTTCTCAACGGGGATTAAATAAGTGTTATGTGTTTACACAACAGACTGAGCTTCATGAGATTTAAGATGTGTTTTTTTTTCAGTGTGTTAAAAACTGTTTCATTCAAAGAGACCATGTGTACAGACTCAACATCACATGTAAAAAGTAAAGTTAACATGTAGATATTTAAAATTATATGTTGTTGGCAACTGAATAAATGCAGCTGACTCAATAAAATCTGACCCAGTGTTTACAAAATAATGCACAAATTAAAAAAGAGGGGAAAAGCAAGTCTGACAAATATGATCTAGTTTACAAAGTAAACAGAGAAGACCAGCTCCTCGGTTTAGGAAAACACATTTGAATGAATGAATGAATGAATGAATGAATGAATGAATGAATGAATGCATCTACAGTATATGAATGTATTGGTTGATTTGAAAATTGGGAACAAAGCTGTACTGTGATTGGACAAGGTGGCATAGAGGTAGTCGCTGATTGGGTAAGAAATCTAAATAGTTTTTTTTCTGAAACAGAGAAAATTGAGCTGAAGTCACATTTATTTTCATTCATGTTCTTTTGGTTAGAACATCACATGAAAAGCCTAGAAGAAAAAGCTGTCGCCCGAACAGGGACTTGAACCCTGGACCCTCAGATTAAAAGTCTGATGCTCTACCGACTGAGCTATCCGGGCTCTGACTACATCCTGCACCACGATTGTCATACAACCTGTACTGATCATGTTTTTGTTTTGTTTGCGTCTTCGGTGAATAGTTTACGACCGCAGGCTGATTTACATTGTCCAAACTGGAAAATCCAGTTTTACTTACCAAACTATTTGTTAAATACGATATTTCCTCCTTGGAAAGACAGCCTCCAGTTCGGAAACGACTGTCAAGCCAGCACTCCTTCGTTTTTCACGTGCGCAACTACACGCTGCGTTACGGTTCCCTCGTTTACCAGCGCTTTTCTAAATAAAAGCGCACCTCCGGTATGTATTTGACTATCTGGATTATTTTCTGGGCATTTTAATAAAAGTCTACAATCTTGTCTAATGGTAGTGCAAATATTTAAAGAAAGTGACTTAGAAGAGAATGATGAAAATATTAGACTTCCTCGTTGAGTGAAATCTCACATGCATCCACTAGATGGCAGCAATTAGTCATTTTCCCAACATGCGGCAGCGACAATTTTCCAGTAAAGAAGAGTCAGATTTTGTATATTGCAACTTTTTATTTATCCTATTTTATTTCCACAGAAGTGTCCTGTTTTAGAAGGAAATTATAGAAAGTTAAAATGGTTTGGTTCTGTCTTCGTGAGCTGCTCGCTCTTTGGTCCCCACGCATGGTTTCTAGGCGTGGTTAGGGGACCGCGGCTGTTGTCCTCGTCCCCTCAGTCTCACATCCAGTTTTTCCTGGACGAAGTGAAGATGGACGCGGAAGGATAAAGAGAATCATGGACGTACATGTTTTTATTCTCCCAACCCCGTAGAGGGCCATTTTTCCTCTGGTTGTATATTTTGTCTCTGTGGATAGAAGGAGGCAGACGGAACCATGGCGGAGCCTAAAGGGTGGATTTAATTCATGAAGGAGTTTGTTAAAGTTTGCTCCAGAAGTCTTGGATTAGGAGGGAGGCCGGAGAAGTCCGACAACAGGTGATTATTATTATTATTGCAGTGATGTTTCGATGCTTAAGCTGTAACACAGTGTTGTTTCGGCCTCAGGCTCAGCACACTCCTGGGTTCGAGACCAGTTAAACCAGTTCTCGGGTCGGGATTCGGTTCTGAGATTGCGCCGTCGGAAGGAAGCTGCGACGCCCCAAAACAACCGGTGCTGTTGGGGAGAAACCCCGAGCTGCTGCTGGTTCCGTTCGAGGTTCGGAGACACCAGAACAGCGGAACCGACCGTTACGTTACCGACAACAGCGCGGAGAAGGAAAAACGAGAGGCCGCTACAGGCGGAACGTTTAACGACCAACCGGAGACGTTCCCGGTCCGTGTGGGAGCGGAACCACGTTAGAACCGGGCCGTTCCGCTGTCTAAGCGCTTCTCGAATGTTTTAACGTCGCGTTACGGTGCCAAAGCGGATGTAGCCGAGCGAGGCCCGCGGTTCCCTTCGCGCGGTGGCCATGCGAGAAGCTCGGGTCTTTGTGGAAGGATGTGTCGCCTCCTCCCGGTGCTAGCGCCGCCGCGGATCAATGTAAGGCTCCGAGCCCGGCTTTGTGTTAGCTGTAAGGTCTGGCCGGCCGTTTATTAACTCGTCACGAGATAAAAGAAGCTGATAAAGTCCTGAGGATGAGATTAAAACTATGAGAAGGAGTGAAAGCGGCCGTTGTTGTTTGTGGCTAGCCTCCGCTCGGGGCTTTTGTCCACAAACCCCTGCGAGATCCTCACTAGTGTTTCATGTGACTGTCCAGGGCCACCAGTAACAACATGCTCCTGGCCTCCGCCGTGGTGGTGTGGGAATGGATGAACGAACACGGCCGGTGGCGGCCCTACAGTCCCGCCGTCTCCCACCAGATCGAGGCGGCCATCCGGAGCAGCGACCCCCGCGGAGGGAGCGTGGTCCTCGGCCAGGTTGACAGCAGGCTCTCGCCCTACATCATAGATCTCCAGTCGATGCACCAGTTCCGACAGGACACAGGTGAGACCTGAAGATGTTCATTAAGATCTAATCTGCTGCTTCAGACTGTTTTTGTCACTAATCCTGGGTTAGGGTTTTTATTCTGGATCATAGTCTTTGCTCTGTGATCCAGCTGTTGCTCCTCAGACAGCTGTTGGCGCAAGAATGATTGGGACCAGTATGTGGGGCTTATGGGAAGACACCATTCGTGTGTTTTTGTGGCCTGGGTGACCAATATTTGCTTCTATTATATGTGATTTAAAGGGTAGGAGATGTTTTCTCTGAAGATTTATTTGCCTTATTGCTTGAAATGTCTTTTCACGTAATGATGTCAACTGATGAATGATTGTTTTGGCAAAAAAATATATTTCTAATCACCTCTGAAACGTACAATCCTGGAAAAACATCCAATCTAGATCTTTGAATTGTGTATTTTCAAAGAGTAGCTTATGTGAACAGCAAGTAAAATCATCATCTCCTACTGGACCACAACATAGAAGAAGCGTGTTTGTCGTCAACGGTACTGATCTTCTTAAACCGATAAAACAACTCAAACCATTTATATTTACTCCCTTTTTGCAGCATGTAGGAAACAACCATGCTTTATGGACTCCATCGCTGGGTGAAGCAGACTCGCTTTGATAAAAGTGTCTGGGGTGGGGGGTGTCTTTATTAGAGTACGGTATTTACCTCACAGGATAAACCTCTAACACTGGCTCATTGTTGAAAACAAAGCTGATTTCATTAGATTCTCTAGTTTCAGTTTTACTTTTGCATTACAGCAGGGCGTCCACAGGCTCTGAAAGGGCCTGCATCCGGATATTTTACACCTTCCAGAACAACAGTAGACACAGTATATGATAAAATATTACCGTTAGCACTATTGAGATGTAATTTTTTATGAAATATAAGTTATGTTTGTGAGCATTTTTATCAACACAGAAATATGACGCTTGGATTTGATCAAACCCCACCTCCCCCTGTGTGAATTCTGCAATAGTACTCAGCTGCAGACCCGGAGACCGTCATGTCCCACTCAGCGACTGTCGTGGTCACAACCTGGTTTGGTTTTTGAGAGCTCATGAAGATAAAATCCAACCATTTCTGCAGATTAAACGCTTCTTTAGGAAGACTGGACTGGAATCGTGATAAAAACGGTGAACGTGAGGGTGATTTGCAAGTCTGGACATCCAGTTTGAGTGGCTCTGTGACAGCTTATTGAGCACCCTCGCGACCAAAGTCCGCCTCCAACAGTTTTCAAGCACTGTTTGAAAACCTATGACTCCCGTCTGCAGTCAACCGATGAAAATACACCCAGGGAATTGCGCGAACAGCTAGTGACGAGAGTCCAATATGAGTTTTGGGTAGCTGTCTGCTTTTAGCGATGTACGCTTTTTGAGGGGTGTGATCGTGACGTTAGCATGTCCTGCTACAGCGAGACGTCATTCAGTCTGGCTCACTGAAATCTTGCGCCGTACAGTGTGCCGCCTTTCTGGAGTTCTCACAGCGTGACATGAGCAGTCCTGTGCTACAGCTGAAAAACACACTGTGTGGCGTTTAAAACATCATCAAAGGAAGATCTGACGAGTAGTCATCTCCATGGCTTTTCTGAGCCGCGGTCATCGTGAGGTTGGAGGTTTGGCTCCATCTCTCTGGTTTGTAAGTATTTATTGTATTTATCTTGCTTTTCAAACACCGGTAGACCAAAACACCGACATGATTCAGCTATTTTTGTGACAAGTCTGTTCCTCGTGTTTCTGTATAAGAAGTAGAGCGTTTTCCTGTTTTTGCTCCTTGGTTATGGGATGTCCTGCTCCTACAACACCTGATCATCCCTGTTTTCATCTTTGTAGATGCTTCCTAATGATTTGATGAAAACGTATCCATGCTTGCAGAATACGGGGCTATCTGTAAAACTATGGCTACCCTGCTGCCATCCTGATCTACGGTGGGTGTGTAAAGCCTAATAATGCTGGAGTTGGAATCCAGAGCTGAGAATGCTGTTCTAACAGAGCCGACTGTGTTTCTGTGAGTTGGAAAACCTGCAGAATCTGTTCCCAAACCAGGAAGTGCATTACAGTAAACACTGCAGCAACACATTGCCTGATGGAGGTTAAATAAAAGCGTGTGCACCACCGGTATAAAGAGACACAGGCTCTTAGAAGAGCTGATAAATAGTTTATTGCTGCAGTTATCAGCAGGTTTTGCGAGCAGCGCCGTCGCCTTGGATCTTGAAGTCGGAAATTAGGGTGTGTGAACTTTCTTAGTTAGAATCCCAGCTGTAGAGTTCAGATGAAATGCACCATAAAACTTGTTTGACTACTCGGTAATAAAAGACCAGCCTAAACATCACGTTGGTAATGATGCACACTTACGGCCTACGGAGCTGGTGCAGAGCTGCTTTTCTCTAACTACAGGTGACTATCTTCAGGTGGTTCTAATGGGATGAAGTTCCAGGATTGTTGAAATGAGGATATTTAGATTGATCGACTGTTCTGAGAAACGTAACGTTTGTATAAAAACCTGGTTAGGGTAATGCAAGCTCTGGATTAGGTCCAGACTAAATCTCTTTGTCTGTTCTTTGGATTAAAGGGGTTTTGGTTGGGTTTGATAATCCACTTCTACTTTATGGTTTTATACCAGAATGCAGCTGGAGTCTCTCTGGAACCAGTTTGTGTTTGAGTCATGGTTTCAGCTGTGTGAGAACTGGTTTATGCTGGCATACCAAATTAAACGAAGCAGATTGGTGCCACAAACAACAGTCCCTCTTGTTTTGTTTTTGTGGAATTTAAACCAGAGCTGGATTAGCTGTTAGACCACATGCTCATGTTTGGATTTTATGTGTTTGAAAGAAACGTCTGTGTGTTATTGGACTGAACTTAAGCAATCAGCAGGATTCTGGACTAAAAGAGGAAATAAAGCTAAAAGAAGGTTGAACAGACTCTTCTGGAAGATTTTGTGAAGTTAAGACAATTTCTGATGTGTTTCTGTTTCTCTCTACTGCAGCAGCTCAGATTTGCGACATGTTTACTATCAGGAATGGGGTCAGGAGGTGGTCTAACAGATGATCTGTGTGTGTTGAGTTGAGATCCAGCAGTTAGAAGGTCTGGAACAGCTGGAAACAGCGCTCTGCTGCCTGTTTCACCTCCTGCACACCAACGGGCGCCCGGCAGCTGCAGCCTCCTTTCACAAAGAAACTAAACAGAGACCTTGATTCAGGGCTGCGGACAGAATATCTCATGGCCTAATGAGCACAGAGTTCCCTTTCACCGTTCTTTGTTTCACTCCCTCCTTCTCCTTCAGAGATCCTCCACCCCTCCCTTATCGCTGTAGTTCAGCCAATAGGTGGAGGTCCTGCAGGATTTTCCTCAACATGGCTGAGATACATGGAGCAGATTTTATGAAAATGGTGAAGCAGTCTTATTTAAAAGTGTTTTAGAATTCAAAACATTGTATCAACACACTGACACTAGTCAGTGTCTTGATGCAATCTGCTGGGTTCCTTATATAGGAAACCTTTTTACTGATTGGCTTAATGAACTGAACTGTATTGGAATGTTTACTTTGTGAAGTGCCTTGAGACGACTCTTGTCGTGATTTGGCGCTATATAAATGAATTGAATTACCTTGTTGTTGTTGAGTTTAGGCAGCTTGGGGTGTCTAATTTACCAAAATTCTATGCTGCCTCTGACCTGCTTTCCTATGTAAATTATCATTGTTGTAATGGCCGCCGAGAAACCGTTCGTCAGCTGGTTTAACAAGGCCGTTGTCAATATGCGTACTTATTTAACTTGTGTATTCGTGTCCTTGTGAAACATCAACAATGGCCCATGTACTGTTCCAGTATTAAGTACGTATCATGGCAAGTTCGCTCAAAGTTCCCAAATATGTTCTTGCTCCACCCATCGAGGATGCATTAATGCATCCTTCTGCGGACCTGGGACGGCAAAGCATCCCATAATGCATTTTGTCGCAAACCGTTATGCTCCGAACAGCAGAGAAGAACGCTCATAACTTTAGTGTTTTATATCAGAAATACAAATAAAGGAAAAAAAATGCTGGTATTTTATCAATTTTGATCACATTTTTTTGTTATTTAAGGGACAAACCATCCATTCTCTTCCGCTTATCCGGAGTCGGGTCGTCGGGGCAGCAGCTTAAGGAGGGAGGCCCAGACCTCCCTCTCCCCAGCCACTTGGGCCAGCTCCTCCGGGGGAATCCCAAGGCGTTCCCTGGCCAGCCGAGAGACATAATCTCTCCAGCGTGTCCTGGGTCTTCCTTTGGGTCTCCTTCCGGTTGGACGTGCCTGGAAAACCTCACCAGGGAGGCGTCCTAACCAAATGCCCCGAGCCACCTCAACTGGCTCCTCTCGATGTGGAGGAGCAGCGGGTCTACTCTGAGCCCCTCCCGGATGACCGAGCTTCTCACCCTATCTCTAAGGGAGAGCCCAGACACCCTGCGAAGAAAACTCATTTCGGCCGCTTGTATCCGTGATCTCGTTCTTTCAGTCACTACCCAAAGCTCGTGACCATAGGTGAGGGTAGGAACGTAGATCGACTGGTAAATTGAGAGCGACAAACTAGACTTTTATTTTTATGTCATGTTGTTTTTTAACCATAGCATAAAGCAGCGCATGTTGCCATGACGCAGTGAGGTACGGTCCTGTTCCAAATGCCATCCTCATCCTCCCATACTCGGTAGAACGGACTTTCTGCTGTAATAGCCAAGAGCATACTTGTCAAGTACACAAGAATGTACCAGCATACTTGGGTGTTGAGAAACGACCTGAGTGGTAAATGGTAAATGGCCTGTATTTGTATAGCGCCTTCTTAGTGTTCTACAACCCCCCAAGGCGCTTCACAACACAATCAGTCATCCACCCATTCACACACACATTCATACGCTGGTGGGGATGAGCTACGATGTAGCTACAGCTGCCCTGGGGCGCACTGACAGAGGCGAGGCTGCCGAGCACTGGCGCCACCAGTCCCTCCGACCACCACCAGCAGGCAAGGCGGGTTAAGTGTCTTGCCCAAGGACACACAGCAGCATTCTCTGGCCGGAGCCGGGATCGAACCTGCAACCTTCCGATTACTGGACAACCCGCTCTACCTCCTGAGCTACTGCTTACTGAGTCATAAGCTTAGACACACCTCCTTACATTAGAGTGTCTCAACTCACTTCAACATTAGCGATAAACATTGGTCACAGTAATGCTAACAGCAGAACAACACTAGGCCGTCCTACTTCTAGCGTTAGCCTGAGCTACTAACGTCCTCGTTGAACAAGAGGGAAACTACAACAACATTCCAGGATGTGAGAATGTTCAGGCTTTGAATAAATGCCAAATAGGTCCACAGCTTGTGATCCTCGTCTTCTTCCTAATTTGTCTGCAACCTTCCGCACCACAACCTGCTGGCTATTTCTTGTTTGTGCACACACACACACACACACACACACACACACACACACACACACACACAGAACACAGAGTTTGTAGCTTCAGGCAGCATCTTGGAGCCATTTGGGTAAACTGACCAATCAGTACGTAGCTCATTAAATATTCATGTCCTAGGACACCTTTAAAGGGAGTCTAGGCAGTTTTGGCTTGCTTTTAGCACCCCCTAGTGTCCATTTGTAGAACCAAAAGTGAAACTTATCTCCTCGCTGTGCGTTCGTCTTTTTAACACCTTAATCTAACTGCTGAAATGTCTCCTCAGCTTTCATTAGTGTCTACAGGAGCAGTTCATCACTAAATCAAACATACCAGCTGTGTTCATGATCTAAAACATGCAGGAAGCATGCTGGAAGCAGACTGCAGCACCAGGCATGTCAGCTCCATTTGTTTCTAAGTCCAACAGACACTGGACCGGCACTCTGAAGTTGCAAGTGCGGTATTCTGGCTACAGAGGGCGGTGGGGGTCTGAGTGACATTTCATTAACCCTGTAAAGGGTCATTTTAGCACAAACTGGCTCAAGAAAATGATTTAAAAATATAAAAAAAGTTGCAAAATAGCCCTTTAAGTAGAACTGGGCGATTAAACAATAGCAATAAATAAACCTTTGATATTCTTTGGTGAGAATTCAAATGTCAATACCTGTTTTATTAATTTGATATCAACAGAAAACATTTCCATTTTCATTCTATTCTCCTCTAATGCTTGAAGATTTTAGTTTATTGTTATTATCTGATACACACCTAACTATATTCTAACAAGTTACACGCTTTTGTTGTGACTTTCGAGTCTCTAACTGACTAAACTCTCAGCATGGTGGCGCTCATCCACACAAACCAGTAGAGCCTGTGGGGGCTCTGAAGGACGTTCGTTGGGTTTTAAATGTAAACAGGAAGTCTGCAGATCCCACGCACTGTCAACATTGTCCACAGTAAAGACTTTAAAGGGTCTGTTTTTTGTTTATGAAAACAAGATGAGTGCATTTTTATGAGCGGTTGAAAGTACGAACGTTTGGATTTCACACGACTTCCAAGTTCTTTACGGAAACGTCTTTTTATTCCTCACCACCTCGCTCCAGCTGGTCCTGCTGAAGGAGGCAGATTCTCAGACCCCCACAAAGCCCCGGGGCGTTGGGGTCACGGTGGAGGGCGGGGACACGGGGCGGGGAAGATCCCCTCAGACGAGGGGGTGGGGGTGGGGGTGAGATCACAAAGTGAGGAGGGGGTCGCACCAAACATTTAGACTGACTTTGTTTACACGCAGAACAAACCAGAGAACTGGAGTTTTATGACTGGAAATAAAGGAAATAAAGCTGTAAAACTTTTTTTGGGGGGGGGGTCTGTTTGTGTGTAGGAAGCTGTTTCAGCTCCACTTGAAGGAAAATGCAGCGTTTAGTAGTTGTGTTTCTCAGACTAACGAGTGCAGAGATGATTTGTGAATCCACGTTTTCGATTGAAAACATCAAATCTGAGGGAATCCGACTCACGGGAACAAGTTCACTCCTCATCGTTGCTCACGGCAATGCGTCACACTGAAACACCCACAATGCAACAGGTTTTTATTGTGTTAGCGGATGTTGTCTGACTCCAATCTAATTAACAAAAATCACCACAAAAAGCAAATATGAAACTATTTAATGAGGTAAAACCTGAAATGATTTCAGATGATTTAAATCTAATTAAACACACTTTTACTCTGGAACAAACCGTCTCTGACTCTAACCTTCATGGTTCTCTTGTGGTTTTTTTGGTTCACCTGGTCGTCCTCTCGCTCATATCTCCACGCGGCCTCTTCTACTTTTTGCTCTCAGAGTCTGTGGAGCTGAAAATTGAGTCTGAACCTAAAGCTCGGGGGACCGGGTTGTTTCAAGGTGAGACAAAGACGGAAAGAAAGAGACACGGAGTTAAAGGGAGGAAGTGATGAAGTGAAAGGAGGAAGAGGTGAAAAGTGCGAGGAAGAGGGAAGTCAGAAAGCGTCAGCAGGAAATAAAATAGAAACAAGTCTAGGGAATTTAAAAGGTAGAATTTTCTTTTTTGGTAAATGTAATTTAGTTTTCAGTAGAATCAGATGATTTTTAGGAAACCCAGGGCACCTGCAGCAGGTCGGAGTGGTCGTTTTGAGACTCGGCGTGTCAGGTTACAGTTTCATGAAGCCTCTGGGGGCTGAAGGGGGTGTTTTACACACAAGCGGTGGTCATAAATTAGTCACAAAACAAATTCATGTCTCTGGGGATTTTTACAGAGTGTCTGAGCTACTTCAGACACTCAGAAACAAAGCTAGATAAGAAACACCTTAAAAGACAGGAGGGCTGTAAAACACTGACCTGAAGTCAACACTGTACACCCCGAGGCTCAGGTCTCTCGTGGGAGGGGTTCACAAGGAGACAAAGGGATGAAACACAAGAAAAAAACTTAAAAGGGTGTAAGGAAGTAAAACGTTGGCGACAAGCTTCTTTTCTACAATTCTAGAGCCGACGGGGACCGCGGCGCTCCAGGAGAGAACCACTGTTCTTTTGTTGCATCAGCTCAGTAAATCCTTAGTTTCTTTTTGGTTTGTTCAGGTTAGCTGTAAAATCTCTGGTTGGCATTTTGCAGATGTTTGCAAGGGAGTTCACGTGTTAGCTTAACTTAATCTAAGATAAGAGCTAGATTAGCTAGGCTAAAAGCTGACAATCATTTCACTGTGTACAGTTTCATGTTCTTAAAGCTGCAATAGCAAATTTGGAAAACAAATAGTTTAAAACATCTTTTTCATGCCTCTTAACAATGTTCTAACATAATATAGCTATAAATATATTGTGGAAAACTAAATTAATTAATAAAGTGGTTTTCTATCATTTGTCAACACACCTCTGCCAATTACACGTCTCAGACCGAAAGCAACTGTTGGACCATCCGGTTGTCGGTCTCGGTCTCGCAGAACCTCCTCACTTCCCTGGGTCCTCCATTCATTACACACTCGTTGTTTAGCAACAGAACATCACTGGTGTGAGAGGTTCTTTATGCATTTAATCTGCTGATAAATTTTTGTTTACAATTTCTCGAGACAGCTTGAAGAGAGTAAATATTTACAGGAGGAAAAATATCGAGCTATATATCGTATATCGGAATTCAGCTACAAGATATCAACATATAAGTTTAGGTCCATATCGCCCAGCCCTAATAGAAACCAATTATTCCTGAAACAATTTTAATAAATTCAGATAAAAGCTGGTTTTTAGTGTTTCTCCTGGATGAAGTGAGAGACAGAACTGGTGAGAGATGACATCAGGAAACGGAAATTCAAGATAAACAGATAAAAGGGGGAGGAATGAAAAGAGGAAGTAAAGAAGTAAGTTAATCAAACAAGAGGAAATGCAGTGAAGGAGGTGGTGTTTTGGGTCATTTGTGATTAGCTCATCTCTGTGTTCCTCCTTATTTACTGGTTTTAAGGCTGGAATGCACCAACAAGCTTTAACTTCATACTCCAATTAAACATATTCATCGCTACGGAAATCAGTCAATGGGGCATCCCATCAGGAAAGCAGCAAATACATAATTTTTTTTACAATGGACCTAAGTGCCTCTATCTGCTCATGTCTCAAAAAAGAAAAGCCCAAGTCTAAATAGACCAAAGTTTGCACCAAAACCGTTTCAAACAAGCGCCGATCCTGAGCCGTTGCCATCTTTGTTGTTTTGCTTCATCGCAGCTCTGCTATCATCGTAATAAAATAAGCTCTGCCATAATGGTGCTAAGCCCATCCAACATCTCTCCACAAACATGGAGTGCTGTGATTGGCCATTAGGCATATGGACATTTTCCCGGTAGGGTCGACGTGCTTTTTGGGTCGACAGTACAAACATTTCCCTTAAATTAAAATTTTTTTTTTCTCCTGTATTTGTATAGCGCCTTCTTGGGGTTCTACAACCCCCCAAGGCGCTTCACAACACAATCAACTCAATTCACCCATTCACACGCTGGTGGGGATGAGCTACGATGTAGCCACAGCTGCCCTGGGGCGCACTGACAGAGGCGAGGCTGCCGAGCACTGGCGCCACCAGTCCCTCCGACCACCACCAGCAGGCAAGGGTTAAGTGTCTTGCCCAAGGACACACAGCAGCATTCTCTGGCCGGAGCCGGGATCGAACCTGCAACCTTCCGATTACTGGACAACCCGCTCTACCTCCTGAGCTAATGCTGCCCTTATTGTTGTGACGGTCCCGTAAAACCAGTAGTCTATATCAGTGGCCCATTGAACTCTGGGTCGCGCCAATCACATCGTTAAACGCCAACCACTTTTGCTTTGGACCTGTTTGCGTTTGGCACAAAAATAAGTTGGTTGCAGCGCAGGTGTGTTCTGCAGAACCACCAGCCTGTTGACGCGTGGATCTGCTGCTCATTGGTGATTTCCTTCACTGGCCTGTAATCATATCACGCGACACGTATGAGGCCAGATCACTTTATTATTATTGAGACTGATCTGGCCTCATAGACACGTCCTTCCTGTGGATCAGTGTGCCGGTGTACAGAGCTACCTAACGTTATCTATTAGGATCTTGTGGGATGGAGAGAAAACACAACTGTAAAGTGGAGAAACTGAGAAATAAACTGACTCGCTCTTAAAGCAAACGCTGTTAAATTACAGTGAGAGGAAGGAGAGCAGGAGGTCTTTCAGTGTTTTTAAAATATAATGTCTGTTACATGTTAAAGTCAGGGTCTCAACAACAAGCTTCTAATGTTTATAGATTAATTAGCTTGTTTGATTAGTCGTTTTAATTTTGATATCCACCCCCCTGATTTAAATCAGTTTAAAAATATAAACAGTTTTACATAACTGAGATTAATTTGAAATGGTGCAACACAGCTCTGCCCAATTGTAAAACTAATCTCTGATTAGTGCTAATCTTAGTTTAAATTAAACCGTGTTGGTAGAATCCAGCCTACGAGAGCCACTTAATTTTCCGTTTATTGCCCTGGTTTGACTTCGTGTCTCGCTGCTGTTCTGTGAAAACACATTCGTGGCCCTCTCCATTTTCATTTTGGAGCCTTCATCGAGGCTCATTTACAGCATCGGTGTGTTCGTTTCTGCCGACCATTCCCTGGCACACCGCCACTGCTTCAGGGCACTCCGGGTCTTTTTTGAAGATGATGAATAGAAAAGTCAAGCTTCAGGTCAAGCAGTGGGCTTCAGTGTTAGGAGAAAAATCTTTGAAATGTGCAGAGACAAAAGGCAGAGTGTCCAGAGAGTCTGGGACGTCCGGGGAGCCCGGGACGTCCGGAGAGCCTGGGACTTCTGGGGAGCCCGGGACGTCCGGAGAGCCCGGGACTTCTGGGGAGCCCGGGACGTCCGGAGAGCCCGGGACTTCTGGGGAGCCCGGGACGTCCGGAGAGCCCGGGACTTCTGGGGAGCCCTGGACGTCCGGAGAGTTCGGGGAACCTGGGACATTCCGAGAGCACGGGTTGTCTGGGTTATTCAGTCTGTTTTTGTGATCAGACAAAATATTGTGTTTTTGAAAAGCCTTCTTTGGTGTTTAAATTGTGATGGGAGTTAGTTTTATAGTTTGTACGTGATTTTCAAAAAGAACAGTTCTGGTTCAGCCAAGATGATGGATTTTCTCACAAGTCACTATGTGAAGGATCTCCTAAGAAGTGAAAGAACGCCTTTTCTTTTCTCCACACATGAAGCATGAGCTGACCCCAACATGTGTTCGCCTGCTGGTCAGTCTGCAGCTGTGTGTGAGTGTGTGCGTGTGTGTGTGTGTGTAGGGAGGGGTCCCTGTTGAAGAGAACAATGAGGACCAGATGGTCAGACTTTCTCCACCTGCTTCATATACCTCACATCCACTTCTAATTTTCTTGTTAAACCATGAGTTCTTTTTTTATTGTGCATAACTTGAACAAAACACACAGACCTTATTTCCTGCAGCTGCAACAGTCAGATACACACCGGTGCAAGTTACCCGACATATTTGTGTTAATATGAATCAATGGTTACAGAAAAACTTATTGAGTCACAAACTTCAGCTCTAGGCTGGATGTTCAGTTTTTTTTCATTTAGGAGGAATTTTCCAAAACTTTTTTATATTTGTCTTATTTATCAATCAACAAATTTTTTTATTCAGTTAATTTTATTTTTAATACTTTAAAGCCTGAAATATGAAATAAAATAAAAATATAGTTTTTTAAAATGACTATTTTCTTTGCGGCTATAAAAACTATTTAATCAGTTTTATGGTGTAATTATATATAACGGTAATACAGAAATAAAGTTAGATTCTCCACCAGGGGACAGCAGACTGATTATGCAGGTTTGTGATGAAGGTACTAATCATGATGCATCATGAAGCTTTAAGACCAGAACAGGGTTTGATGGGATGACAGAAGGGGTTAAAATCTACTTTAGGATTTATTGTTCACCTCAAAATAAAAAAAGTTGCCCATAAAAAGTAAAGTAGAGCAAATGTATGAAACAAATATTTTAATAAGATACCTTTTTTAAATTTTCCTCTCAGATGCATGCTCAGCATCACTTCCTGTTTCGAGAAACCAGCCTAATGAAACTGTGGGAGGAGACCTTGGCCTGGTTAGTCCAAAACAGGACCGATGATGCTTCAGCTACACACGGATACTCGGGGATTCCCGTTCCCACGAGGCCCCTCTTGTATTCAATCATGCTCAAAGAGAAATCAATAAGGAGATCAACAAAGCTGCACATTATTCTATTTTTATTATTAACATAATGGAGAGGATAGGAAAGAGCTCTGCTTCGGTGTAGTTTCATCCTCCGTGAGTGGACGAGTTTTACTGCCATGGACGATGATGCTGGTTAACAGAATTTTACAGTTTTGCGAATTTCCTCTGTTACGTTTCCATAATAATGGAAATTCTTAGCCTAGTCCTCATTTCTTTAACTTGTCCTTCCCAGCAGCCAAACTTTCCTGTGATAATTTAAAGAATCCTCCATCAACATTCTTCAGATTCTCTTTGAACTTTTAGAATAATGTTTTTTTTTAAACACTTGATACCAACTTTTCTATGATTAACAGATTTTCAAAAGTGTTTTTGATTCACTTGGAAACCTTTCATATATCAGCATAAACGCTCAATATTGGTTCAATAAACTAAATATTAACCGGTGTTTATTTCCATCCAGCTGCCGTGTTTATATCTGTTTCTTTTTTTTGGGAAGGTGTCATGGGGGTGATAGTAATAATCTCAGAGGCATAAGTGTGTGTGTGTGTGTGTGTGTGTGTGTGTGTGTGTGTGTGTGTGTGTGTGTGTGTGTGTGTGTGTGTGTGTGTGTGTGTGTGTGTGTGTGTCTCAACCCGAATGGACCCCCAACTCCTACACACATAAACACATGAAATGTGATCATTTACTAACTTTATGCAGACATACAGAGTTATAACTTTAATATGGAGTTCTGATTATACTGTAAGGTGTGTCATTGGGATTTTATAAACGTAATTTTTACAAATAAAATCTTGCTAACCTCACAATCTCAGCAAAGACAAAATTGTGGGGACCCCTTGCGATCTTGTGAAGACCCCTTTGGGGGTCCTGACCCCCAATTTGGGAACCCCTGAGTTAAAGGACCTCGCTGTGGTTCACAGATCTAAACATTTTCCGATTGGCCGATGTCTAATTACATCAGTCTAATGAAATAATGGTTAATTCTGATCACCAGCTGAAGCTATGATGCTGAAAAGGCAGCAAAACTCAAGGGATGAACCAGTAGATAACCAACAGCCCAGTCAGTCAAAAATACTCCATTAATTCTGATTAGTTAATAGGAGGAACGTCAGACAGTTGGATGGCTTCCACAGAACTTTAGTTTCAAACAGCTTTAATAGATTAAGTAGTGTTTTTGCTTTATCCTAACACACACACACACACTGAGCTCTCTCTGTTTATTAGAATGTTTGGGTTTTGTTCAGTTGTACTCTGATTACTCAGCCTTGTGTTTGTGAATTAAAACCAGAAGAGCTCCGGGCCGTTTGTGTTCATCCACTCATTCAGATCTTTGAATGATAAAACCATGTGATGCCTCGGCGATCACGGGTTGTTCTTCTAGCAGAAATCTGAGAAGTTTTAGCTGTTTAAAATGTTACAGAAGTCTTTAATGTGTTTGACTGAAGCCAGGTTTATTTTATAGATTAGTGACTTATTATTGTTTTACTGGTTAGAAACCAGAACCAGCCTCTGTGTGTTATTGAGGTTTAAAACGTTGATTTGCTGCTGAATCTTTTTACACAAACAGCACATTTTAGTTCCTGCATCTGGTCTAAGCTCCGAACTCGAACACATAAATACAGGAATGTTTTTTTTTCTCAGGAATGTTTATAAAATAAGCCTTGTGGCTCCAAGGGAATATTTAAACAAAGCTTCCTGGTTAAAGGATAGTTGTCTCTGTGTTTAGGAACCATCCGTCCAGTCCGGAGGAGTTTCTACGATCCCACCTCGGCTCCGGGTCAGGGCTGGCAGTGGGAGTGGGAAAACGATGCGGGAACGTGGACACCGTACGACATGGAGGTGGCCATCGCCATCGAGAGCGCCCACAGCCGCCAGCAGACCTGCCTGGACCTGACGCCGCTCGGCTTCTGCTACCTGATCGACTTTAAGAACATGACACAGGTGAATAAACATCCGCATCCCGGCGCCTTACAGGTGCTCCGGTTAGGGGCCTGAAATCACCAGAGGGGTCAAGGAAGGGAGACAGCCGCTCCTCATCTTCCTTTTTTAATTAAGTTTGCAAACTTTTCCAGATTTTTAAATAAAACAAACACAATTTTGAGTAAAAGACCCAGTTTCTATGGAGCATTTATCCATGTTTCATTCTCCACTGGTGCTGGAAAACCAGGACAAGTCCGACCATTTAGAGTCCGTAGGAACATCAAAGGTTCTTTTCCTCATTGGTTCTGTTTGTTTGGTTCTGCAGGTGAACCGGCAGAGCCAGAGATGTCGTAGGATCCAGCGCCGCGCTGACCTGGCCTACCCGTTAGTATCCGGTCCGCTCCCTCTGCCCAAAGGAGGAGGGATCGGAGGAGGCGGGGGGCTAACGGGAGCGCTGCTGGGCGTTGGGGTGTCAGGGGTCAGCATGGGAGTCGGTGGTTCTGTCACCTCTAATGGAAGTTTACCGGTTCCGGGTCTGGGCCAGCCTTGTTCCTGCCAGCAGTGCATGCTGGTCCTGAGTGTGAAGAGCAACACGGGAGGAGGAGCAGCGATCCAGACTCTGGGGAGGCGCTCATTAACGATGCAGCGACCCAAGACCTCAGCGCTCCCCCCGCCCAAACCTCTGAGTCCGTCTAAGTCGTTCACCCTGGGCCGAGGACAGCCGCAGACCTCCAGCTACTATCAGACGCTGCCTCATGGCCTCGCCATCACCAAAAACGTCTCCTCCCCCAGGAGGAACGCCCAGCTCTTCGCCCAGTCGCTAGCTGCCCTCACCGCTGGCGCCTCCTCCATGGGCATCTCGGCGTCTTCCACCAGACCACCGCCCCCGTCCCTCCCTCCCCCACAGCCTCCTTCCTCCAACCCTCCCTCCATTCCTCCCAAACTCTCCTCCACCTCTTCCTCCTTGGCCAATGAGTCGGTGCCAACGGCCACGTTAATAACCCCCGCCAGCAACGTGACCACGCCTCCTTCCCCCGTGCCGTCTCCGTCAGCGGCGGTGATGAAGCCGCAGCGACCGCCGCCATCCACATCATCAGTGTGCCACGCCCCCTTACCACAGCGATCGAGCCTGACCGGGTTGAGCAGGCCGGCGCTGCAGCGGATCGCCATGGCGCAGTCCAGAGCGCTCATCGCATCAGGGTGAGTAATGAGAACCGCTCCACCTGTAGCTCCTAGACAGTCTGATGAATTCAAACAGAACAAGAGGTTCTGATTGGGTTGTGGAAAACCATCGTGATGCTCTACCGACCAATCACCTGCCTTCATCTAGACTCCAACCTGCTCATTTTCACAGAAGCTCTTATAAAAAACAAAAAGGAAAAATGAGACACGTCTTTTATAACTGGGGTGGGGGGACGTGACCTGAGGAGCCTTTTCTGAATGTTAGCTAGCTGCTAGCTCCCATCCTCTGGTTTGTAGCAGTTTATTATTACATGTGTGGCATGCTAGACGTCTGCAATTGGCCTTGACTCCTCCAAACAACGGTGTGTGAGGGAGAGAGAGAGGGAGAGGGGGAGAGAGAGAACATGCTGTACAGGAAGTGATATGTTTAAGCTGCAGCTAACTTTCTTCTAAAAATTTGGTCAGATTGTTTTTGGATTCTTTTGCGGTTGGTGCCTCCCTCGCTGTAACACCCCCCCCCCACACACACACACACACTACTCCTCTCAGCAGTCAGGGCCCCTTGCAGCCCCATTGCTGGTCTCCACGGTAACCTTTGTTGGATGGCCAAGCCTGAACCACATTAGCAGCACAATGCTGAGCCTCGGCTAGTTCTTCCTTCTGCGTCCCCCCTCCCCGCTCTAATTTATATTCTCCCTCTACCCTTTTCCTCATCATAGAAATATGTGTTTAATCATTTTTATGGGCTGTTTTTGTTTCTGTTGTTCAGCTTTTTGCTAGCAGCCTCTGAAGTCTGGAGCTTTTTAGTTTAAAGGAGTTTCTTCTGATGGCGATACCCTACCAAGGCCCCAAAGCCTTTCTGGTAGTAAAGAATTTGGTCTAATCCCATTTCTTGAATTACTTTTAGGGATATTCTGATCACATTTTTGCTCCCGATCTGAGTCCAAGTCATCTGATTTTAAGTATCTGCTGATCCGGTACCTCAGCAATACATTAGAATAAGAATAAAAGAGGAGAACACATCCAAGTTGTTCTTTAAGTTTTTTATTAATAATACATTTCTTTCTTTGTCATTTCCTTTGTTTATCTGCCAAAAAACATCACTCATTCAAGAAGTAGTGATAAGAAATGCTTTAGTATTACGAATATATTTAAAAAATAGCGTGTTTGCTCATATTTCAAATTGTTCTCGCGAAGTGGCAGGCACGTGGCACCATGGCCGGAAGGGGAACCACCATGGCCGGAAGGGGAACCACCCCGGCGCTAGGTGCTGCAGCAGACTGTGAAACCCGACGGTTTGCTGTCTGTTGGGAATTTCTCTTTATTAACGCACCATTCAGTGTCGGCTGGTTTCGTGTTTTTGTCCGAGTTGCTGCAGTGAACTGGGAAGTGATGTGTCGGTCACGAACGAAACGGCTCTCAGAGCTGGCCCTTTGAAGTGACTGATCGGAGCCGGTTCCTTCTACAAGGAAAAAAATAGACTCCACGCGTAAGCTCTCTAAAGCTCCGGATCCGCGCCACAGCCAGTGGGAATGCTCTGATTGGACTCAATGATATTTGGTCTTTGCGAAAGCCGTACAGAAACCGGGCCGCATCCGTTCTGCGTTTGCTTTGAATGATTCGCTCTTTCACTGGGCTGAGGCGGTCAGCAACTAGCTTGAGTCCAGCTTTGCCTTTGGGTCGGGTCATGTGGGGCAGATGATGCAAAAGAAATCAGTTTTCTTTACTGGGTTGAATCCCAGCGTGTCATAATTACGGCTGAAATTTAACCCGGGCTTTTAACCGTTCTTATTTCTGACACGACGGAACAGAAAGATCCCGACTCCTGCAGCGACTCGTGTCGCGAGGAACGTGTTTCAACAGGTTCAAATTCCCGTCCCAGGAGAGGGATGCCCTGCAGCTTGGGCGAGGAGGCTGAGGCCCCTCGCAAACGCTTGGAGACATTCTGTTCCCAGCAGGTTCAGCCCAGTGGGAAACTGGCTGTAGTGGGTTTTTACCAGTTAACCTGGCAAAAAAAGACAATTCAATTTAAAAGCTGCAAATTTGCACATCAGTGTTGAGTTTTCAGTTGCTGTAAGACATATTAACAAAACTCATTTTAGGATGTTTGGAACCAGACAGACGTTTCCAGACGAGACCAGTCAGAGCTGGAACGGGGTCGGGCCACGATGTGAATAATTTAGGTATTAGAGAAAGTAGACAATGGGTCTGTTCGCCTCCCCCACAGACAACCAGAGTCCTGATGGGGGGTGGGGGGGCATGTATATAGATATATAGACAGCCTCCAACTCAGACGACATCTGAGACAAGAGATTGGGGGTGTGGGGGTCAGTACAAAGGAACGAGTCAGCAAACTGTCAAAGACTGATCACAATGTGGTGCAAGACATCAGACCAAATGCAGGACACACACACACACTCACTCACTCAAGTGCATAGCTCTGCTCCAATGTAAAGGTATTTCTTTCTCTCTCTTTCTCTCTCTCTCTCTCTCTCTCTCTCTCTCTCTCTCTCTCTCTCTCTCTCTCTCTCACTCACTCACTCACTCACACACACATACGCCAAAACAACAAGTAGAAACTTGAAGGCCACAAATGTATTTCAAAAAACAAAAATTAGAAATCTCCATTAGTTTTTCATGCTTTAACACAGCATCATGATGATTTTTTACCTTAATTTTACTGACGGTTTCGGCGACTCACTGCTGCCATCTTCAGAGTCGCCCGTCAGTAAAATTAAGGTAAAAAAACATCTTGATTCTATGTTAAAGCAAGAAAAACCAATGGAGATAGAAAATAAACACAGGAAGAACACAAGAAGTAAAAAATTAAAAATAATTTGATTATAACTTTATTTTTTCTGACTGAACAGAATATTAAACGCATAATACTGAAATAAATGTTTCCTGTTTTCTTGATCTGAAAACAAATCTGGTCGGCGGTACATTTAAATAAAAACAAACTTCCTGTTCTGAAATGGAAGAATGCTAGCCTGGCAAGCCATCCTATATATGTGAATATGTAGGCTGTGTCCAAATCCAGGGGTTGCGTGCTCATGAGTTCGGATTTTAAGACCAGTGACGTCACAGCGCCGCGTCGAAGACCGTCCAAATTCCAAGAATGCTCAGAATGCGGTCTTGAAATGCGTTCTTCTTTTCCCCGATTTTGAGAACGGGTGCGGTGTAGTCTCCGTGGTCTCCTCACCTCCATAATTCCCTTGATGCACTGCGGGATTGACTTCTGTAGAAACGGGACGCACAGCAGTAGAGCAGCAGGACGACTAGTTTATTCAAATCTGACTGTACAAAAAGTAAAAGCCTGAAGTGGTTGTTTTTTTAGGCGTTTCCCATTGTCATTAGGCCTGTAATGTGTTTTTGTATTCTTGTTCGTCATTACAGTTCATAAAATTGGTAAATCATAAATCATGAAATAAATTATACAATTACCGTGAATAATCCAGCATCGTGGATCCATATTTTGTAATAGATTTTCTTTAAGCAGTTGCTAGGTGACAGGAGTAGGGGCGGGACTTTTATTTAAGGCTAGAACGTCCACATTCACAGCTGTTAACATCCGGTCTAAGTGGTCACGGAAGAACACGTTCTCCTGAGACCAATGAGGACGGGTACTCAGAAGCATGCAATCCCTGGATTTGGACACAGCCATAGTCTGGCCACAACCCATTGACGGTTCTCAGTCGTGAGGCGGGATCTACGGTTGTCTTTCAAACTGTCTGCACTCAATTGGCTAGCGCTAGGACCAGTCAGAGCAACGAACAATGTGACGTACCGGTAATCACAGCGATGGAAAAGAGGGAGGCAGCAATAGCGTCTAACATCAATGATTTCTGTCGTTTTTGTATAAAAACATGTGAATATCAGGTGTACTGGGACATTGCACTACTTTGTTTGATAAAAATAAGAAGCCGCTAAGTATATCAGACAGACTTACGCACGTTGGAGTCTAAATAATCCAATGTTGATGACAAAGCCGTTTCAAACCAACGTGGTTCCTGCGCCGCCACCATGTTGTTTGTGTTCGCGGCCGCAGCGCTGACGTCATCGGCTACTCCCGCTCTGTGATTGGCCTACAATATAGAGTGCTGTGATTGGCCCAACCAAAACTATAGCGAGCTGTGATTGGACATCCACAGCAGCGGATCAGGCTGCGAGGGTTCCAATGAAGCGTGCCTAGTTCACTAGGCTAGAAGAATGCAGGAAGCTGCAGATTTAGTCTCAGCGTGTCTACAGCACCCCCTACAGGCCTCCACGGTAACCTATTGCTGAACTAACAGGTGTCTCTGTCCCAAATGAAGCCAGAGCTCTAGGATTCCCCCCCTCCCCGCTCTGTTTGCTTTTCCTCCCCCACTCCTTCCACCCGTTTGTCTAGTTCCCATAATTCCCACTGCAGAGGGAGGGAGCACATTCTTCACCTCACGTCCTGTTAGGATGGCCAATATTTACTTCTACTGAGTGTGTGAGAGGGAAGGGCACTGTCTCTCTCTCTCTGTGTGTGTGTGTGTGTGTGTGTGTGTGTGTGTGTGTGTGTGTGTGTGTGTGTTTGTCAGTATTTGGTGACGTCTGCTTGTTGGGAGACGTTGGAATTCTTTGAGCTAAATGGTTTGTGTGTTTTCCCGTAGCGTTCCAACGGTCCCGGTGAAAAACCTGAACGGATCCAGTCCTGTCCACCCCGCGCTGGCCGGTAAGACAGAAGCTCCCCGCCCTGGAGGCGCCGGCACCCTCAGACTTCCCTCTAACTGTTTGTTTTCCCTTCAGGAATCACAGGAATCCTGATGAGCGCCGCCGCTCTGCCCGTGTGTCTGACCCGGCCTCCGAAGCTGGTGCTGCACCCTCCGCCCGTCAGCAAGAGCGACATCAAACCGGTTCCTGGTTTCAGCCACTGCTGCAGGAAAACCACCAAGAAACAGGCTCGGAAAGGTGAGCGATGGGATCAGAACCAACATCTTGGAAAACCGTTCTTGTCTGCTTTGGTTCGGTGATGCGTTCGACACTTGCCAGCTTCCCATTTGTGTTTGTAGGTAAAACTCCAGAGGAGGTGGTAAAGAAGTACCTGCAGAAGGTAAAGAGTCCACCTGAGGAGGTACGGAGATACATTTTGATATTTAAAACGTGTCCCTGAAGCCAAAGTGAGTCCCAACTCTGAACGGCATCAGCTGATTAGTGGTTTTTAAATCTCCCAGGACTGCACCATTTGTATGGAGCCTTTAGGAGGACCGTCGGGATACAAAGGTCCTGGTGTGGGTCCGGCGTCCAAGGCGGAGTCAGTGGGCCGGTTAGCCCAGTGTGGACACCAGTACCATTTTCAGTGCCTGGTGGCGATGTACAACAACGGCAACAAGGACGGCAGGTAGGGCAGCAACAACGAGCCTCGTTATTTACTCACAGGTCCATCAGGAGGTCTGAGTCCATGATTCTGGTTCTAGTCTTCAGTGTCCCACGTGCAAGACCATCTACGGCGTGAAGACGGGCAACCAGCCAGCGGGCAAGATGGAGTACCACATCATCCCTCACTCTCTACCGGGTCATCCTGACTGCAAAAGCGTCCGGATCATTTACAACATACCGCCAGGGATTCAGGTACGCCCGGTGCGGCCCGACCCTGATTTATTCATGCTCCGGATGACCTCTGACATATCCTGTTCCTTCAGGGACCAGAACATCCCAACCCAGGGAAGCCCTTCACTGCCAGAGGCTTCCCCAGACACTGCTACCTCCCAGACAGCGAGAAAGGACGCAAGGTAAACACGGCGTCCTTCTGCAGACTGTTCAGGTCCAGGTGGGTTTCAGTAGATGATGATGATGTTTTCTGGCTGGCAGGTGCTGAGACTGCTCCTGGTGGCGTGGGACCGCAGGTTGATCTTCTCAGTCGGGACCTCGAGCACCACAGGAGAGTCTGACACCGTCATCTGGAACGAGGTAACCTCGCTCGCTGGTTAATGGTGGCTCACGCCACAAACGTCACTAAACACTTAACCACAAACACCCCCTTCACTTGAAGGTTCATCACAAGACCGAGTTCGGCTCCAACCTGACGGGCCACGGCTTCCCGGACCCCGGACACCTGGACAACGTCCTGGAGGAGCTCCGCGCTCAGGGCATCACGGAGGAGGACGCTCTAGTGGAAAAGTGAAAGATCTAAAGGATGCGACGTGGGAACGACCCTGACAAAAGAGGAGGAGAAGGGGGAGGAGGAGGAGGTCCTGGACTGAGAACAACTCTCTGCCAGCACTTAGAGGGGGGTGGGGGGTGTTTAGCAGAGCTAACCACTCAGAGACTGGCTTTGCCTTTCAATGCTAGTGAGGAGGAGGAGGGGGGGGGGTTTTAGCTACTAAACATGAGTGAGAGAACGAGTCGGTACAAACATCCAGGATGAAAACAAGTTAACTTTACTGAAAGAAGAGGATCATTAAAAGATGGCAGAAACTGGGAGGAGAGAGAACAGAAGAGGAGGAGGAGGAGAAAGAGGGGGAGGAGCAAAGATGGTGGACGGACGTAGTTTAGGATAGCAGTAGAGTAACATGAACTTGTGGTACTTTTCAGGTACTTGACAGACCGGCTTTGTTTAGATCACCGTGTGGTGACCGAGCGCCCCCTTGTGGCTTTCTGAAGCGCTGCGGTCCAGCTGCTGGAACCAATCAGAACGTCACAATGAGTTTATCATTTTTCTATAATCCTCATGTAACATCCATGTTTTATTTACCTCTTTGGTTTAAGCGGTTTAAATGTTTATGATTTTATGAGACAGAACCGGGTCTCCGGGTCTGACTGGAGTCTCGTTACTGAGCCACCGTGGTACCGGGACCGCTTTACCTGAGCTACACAGGTATCCGAGTTCCTTAGTTGGTTTCTCTTCAGGTTGCACAAACATTTCATTTAGTTAAGTTGGGTTTTCGGGGTTAGGGTTAGCTCCCAAAGAGAAAACCGGTTTTGTTTTTCTCAGGAGGCCTTTCCACAAGATTTAACTGATAATGAGATCAACTGATCTTTAAAAGTTTTAAATCGTCTGATGCAAAGATTCAGAAAAAAACTTTACAGGTGAACACAGGTACTTAGTTTAACTTTAAAACTAGCAAGAAAAAATAGCATTCACCAGAAGTCAGAGCTAACCAACGCTGGTCAAATCCACATTTTAAGCTTTTTTTTAATTCCTCATAAATAAATGTAGAAGTTTCCAAGCACCATTCACCGCTGAGCCTCCTTATTCTGTGTTTAATTCATTTTTCTGGTTTTAGTGAAGTAAATCATCAAAATGTCTGGAAGAATTTGCAGGTAATAAAACAAAGAATGCATCATTATAGCAGCCTCTGCAAAGTATGATGGGTAATGTAGTTCTAACATCTGGGTTCTGAAGCAGATCTGATGATTCTGGAGACTTTTGTGCTCAGGAACACTGAGCAGGTAAATCTCTGCCTCTGATTGGCCGTTTCATTGTGGCCAATCAGAACTCAGCTAGATGAATGAAAGAAGCAGCTGAAGCTCAGCGTTGGTTTCTCTGCTCATTCTTCCTGCCTCGGTTCTGATTCTGGTCGAGACAAAGACCAGAACCACAACGCCACACGCTCCCAGGTCAGGGTTTTATTTTGGTACTTATTTGTGGGATGGGATGGTACTTCCTCCATGCTTTCATCTTTATTATGTGTTTATGACCTGTAGCTACTTATTTAGCCTTCTTTGGACACTATTATAGCGTGAATTGCCCTTTTCCCGCCCCTTTTGTACATTTATGTTGTATTAACGATGCCCGTTTGAACTCGTTTGTTTACGAAGACAGTATTATGAAATACGACGTCTTTTCTTTTACTCTCTGTGTACAGAAATGAAGCTGATTTACATCTTTTCTTTGGAAAAGGATTTTCATGGTAGACTTTTATCTAAGTGTGACCTGTAATGCATTTTTAACTGAAAGTCAAAACCTTTGTTCTCTTTACTGTTCTGTGAGGTAAAGGACAATTTTCTGTTCTACATATCACCAGTCCTGATGCTGCTCTGCCCTGAAACTTTACTAATAATTGTAACGCTGGAAGGTTTCTCGGCAGGTACGTGCAGAGAAATGTTGTTTTTATGATCGTTTAAACTGTGTTTAAAACATAGTATTATATTTTCTCATGTGTCATTCTTGCTCTGTGGCTCAGATGCTGCTCAGTAATCTAAAACACAGATTTTGGTTGATCTGTTTAGCCAGATGTACCAAAAGTCTCTAAATCATGTAGTATTTTTACGACTCCATCAACTATTTTTAGTCATGCTGCATATGTTTATCCCGCCAGGGTTTAAAGTGACCTTTTGAGGTCATGTGATTTTATTTTTTCATCAGTTTCCCAACTGAAGGCACTGTCCTCTCCAGGTATCTGTGGATTATCATGACTAGGTGGTCCTCGTGGATGCTGGTTTAGAAGCATGAAAAGTGTAAATATGGCAAAAATAATTGCTGGAGTATAAATGATTAATACAAGACAAAATAAAGGATGAATGAAATTGGACTTGTGTGTTTGTCAGAGTTATTGGGACCCTACGAGTGTTTGTTTATGAAAAATAAATGGTTCAAAACTGGTGTTGTATTGAGATGTGTTCCCTCAATTAACTGTTTACAGCCATTAGCTAAACTGCTCAAAGCCAAAGTCACGCCCATCTACTTCTGGACAATGGGTCCCCAACTGCTAAAAAAAAATAAATGGGAGTCTATGAGCAGATAAGTTATTGTCTGATCTCGTTTGATATGTGCCATGGATTTCACAAATGATGTCCGTGAATTTTAAAGACATTTTGATGCAGGAAAGATGCCTTTTTTTGACAGGTGGCAAAAGTTATTTTAGGTTTTGTAGCGTAGCTGACCAATTATTATGTCTATGTAGCTGACTACAACTGCTTGTCTCGCCAAATTGACGTCATCGAACCAGACACGGAGAAGAGAAGAGAAATGGCTGTGAGTTTAGCAAGCTTAGCTTCGAATCCTTTCAGGATGAAAGGAGCATTAACTGTGGAGAAAACATCTGTTAATATGACCATGATGTGGTAAGCATAGATATCATATATGTCACATATATGAATATGATATCTGTGGTGGTAAGTAGCAGCTATACGCTGTTCTGCAGTGATGTCATATATGCCACATCTGATTTGTAGTCATTTTAATTATGAATTTTTACAAGCTAATACATCTCAAATTACATGAGACATAGTTGAAACACACATCAATACTTTTAATTTAAATTCAAGTACAACAAATGTGTGATTCAGGGTGTCAGGCCTTGTTCCGGGGAACCATGAACGACCGGAAGGGGGGAGACTTGTGTGAATTCTGGATTTGTACATAATGAAATAATGAGTCAGCACCGAAGTGTTACATTTTTATAGCCCTGGCAAACAGTCCTAAATTAGCCTGGCAAGCCATCCTATATACTCTGCAAAGCAAGAATTTGGTCTAGTTCACTAGGCTAGTCCTAAATATGAGCAGAGCAAAAACATTTTACTTCCGCTACTGTCTTCCTAGATTTCTAGGCTAACATGTTCCTGCTAAACACTCAGAAATCGCTTTAATGGTGGCACTCGGAGTGTTTTGTCCCTTTAAAATAGTCAAAAAGAGAATGAAACACAGTGTGAGCATAAATAAAGAACCATTTCTAAACACAAACTAGAGAGAAAAGGTACAGAAGTTTGTAGATACATAGTGTCTAACAGGGGAACAAGTCTTAGTATAACACCAGTTGTGAGGACATGTCACATTGGCTCCAAAATCCCGTTAACCGATCTGCTTCGTCATCACCCTTCGATAGCTCAGTTGGTAGAGCGGAGGACTGTAGAGGCGAACGGCAGACATCCTTAGGTCGCTGGTTCGAATCCGGCTCGAAGGAGGTGGCATTTTTTCCTCTTTACTGTAAGCACATTTTACAGTCACTTGTTTTAAAACCAATGTTACGCAACAAAAATAACGCAAATACCACTGAGAGGGTTAAAATACTTAGAAGTTCAAGGGATGTTTTTAAATTTTGCGATTGTTGTAAGAAAGCTGTCGCGTGCTCATGATTTACGGTCAAAAAGAACGTTCCCTGACCGGGAATCGAACCCGGGCCGCGGCGGTGAGAGCGCCGAATCCTAACCACTAGACCACCAGGGACTAATATAAAATGTTGAGACACATCACAGTACAGTGCAGTGATGCTGGCAGTGTATTGGTCTGTCGAGATGAAGAGAGAGCCAGAAGGTGAGGCTCTCGATTTACTGGTCGGTCTACATTCCTACCCTCACCCATGGTCAGGAGCTTTGGGTAGTGTGAACGAAAGGACAAGATTGCGGATACAAGCGACTCTCCCTTAGAGATAGGGGGAGAAACTTGATCATCCAGGAGGGGCTCGGAGTAGATCTGCTGCTCCTTCACATCAAGAGGAGCCGGCTGAGGTGGCTCAGGATCTGGTTAGGATGCCTCCTGGACCTCTGGGACTGTTTAAAATTTGCTCTGATGTCCATGGACATTTTTTTCAATAATCCACGATCAAAATGTCTCTGCTGCTGCCAGTGTGTGTACACTATGGATTTCATTTTTGTCACCTGGAATCTGGGAACAATCTTGGACCATCACACCTTTTTATTCAAATAAATTGTCTGGAAAAAGTGATCTGAAAAATTAGTGAGCTGTAGAGTTCAGTATCTCATTTATTCCTTTATTTCTTCCACCAACATTTTCATCAAGACATGCTGGTTAAATTGTCTGAAATGTGTGCATTCTGTCTTTTTAAGAACATAAAATCCTCCATTGATAGTAGTTCTTATAAGTGTTGCATCAGCTCATACATAAAAACATGACCTAATGTGATTAAAGTTTGTGTTTCAGTGAGAGTGGCTGACTGGGCTGATGCTGAGAGGAGCATCGTTATAACTCAGGTCAAAGAACGGGGAGATTCTCTCCGTAAAGAGGCAGCCGGTAAAGGCATAGATGAAACCTGCAGACTCCACGTCATAAAAGAAGACCAGACCTTCATTATAATCCACAAACACGCCCACCTTCTCAGGACTGGAGTGAAGAGAGAGACGGACTGCAGGCTCAGAAAGAGCACTGAACTCAGTACCGTTTCTCAGACTTATGGACCAGTAACCTGCCTGAGGTCTTGCTGTGGTGTCCTTCTTCCTGTTGACCGACTCTTTTGCCACTCCTAAAATCCAATCTGTCTTTCCTTTAACCTGAACCTCAAAGTAAAATTTTCCCGAGGAGAAACTCTGCTTTCCCAAAACACGCAAGTTCAACATGAACCTCTTCAGTTTGAATGGAACATTCCTGTTTGGATCACAACATGCCACCTGCTTCCCATCAGAAGACAGGATGAGTTCTGGATGAGCCGTATCAGGATCAAGAGTCACATCCACCGCGTACCGTCGGACTCGCATCAGCTCGGTTCTGATCAGCATCTTTGGGATCTCCCTCTCCATCACCTGAGAAAACATCTGCTCCATCTGAGCAAGGCTCTCCTCTGTCATCTCCCCCCTGGTTTCCTCAGTCAGAGGAAGGTTGGTGAAGATCTGAGGGAACAAAATGGAGTAGCATGCCCAGATCAGGAAGAAAACCACAGCTGCAAGGTGAACTAGGTCAGCAGCTTGTTGCTCAAAGTCAGCTGACTGTCTGAACACGTGGACCATCTCCGCCAGCAGGGTGTTGACCTGCAGCTTTGGTTTTAGGTAGAACATCTTCTCACATTTGGGACACCAAAACAGGACTTCAACGTTTACGTCTTCAGCGACGCAGCCTTTGCAGAAGTTGTGTCCACATGGCATGGTGACCGGATCGATGAATACGTTCTGACAGAGTGGACACAGCAACTTCTCAGTCAGCAAAAAGCGGGTGGTCAACATGTCTGCAGATCGAGAAGAACAGAATAATACATCTGAGCGAGTGAAGATTTAGAGTCAGTAAAGAGCTTTTCTTCCTTTACGGGAGAAACCTGGAAGAACCCAAATTTACATTTATCCCTTTGCTGCAGAGGAAGTTGACCACCTGCTGCTCGACTAACAATTTGAATGAAATGGGACAGAAAGAAGAAATATATCTTATGTTAACTGCCCCTAGTTACAAAACCAAACCTTTTAATAATACTTTCATAATTTTCTCAAGAAACAACAAAACAAAACACAGATTCATCTTGTAATTTACAAACCTAATCAGACACTATCTTAATTTAGATTATTGTAATTCTGTAATACACTCGATTTAATACATTTTTTAAAAATATTTAGTGACTTTGATTCTTTTATGTCCTTGCTAAGGTTGTTCCATAATCTCACACCATTTACAGAAATAGTCATCTCCTTCATTCTGGTTCTAAACCTAGGTTTTTTAAATACTTCTGTTCCTTTTAACATATAACTACTGACTCTTTTTTCAAACATTTTCTGGATGTTGGTGGGTAAAGTATTTGCATTTGCTTTATACATTGTTTGTAATATTTGCATATCAACTAAATCATAAAATTTCAGTAATTTATATTTGATGAATAACGGATTGGACGGATCTCTATAGCGACTGTTATTAATGATTCTCAATGCTCTTTTCTGTAAAATAAACAGTGGTTGTGCATGAGTTTTACATGTGGATCCCCATATTTCTACACAGTAAGTTAAGTATGGAACAATCAGTGAGTTATACAATGTCAGCAATCCAGAACTATTCAGTAAAAACTTGACTTTATGTAGTACTGCTATGGCTTTGGCAATTTGACCTCTGACATAACCTATGCGTGACTTCCAAGTGAGAGCTTCATCAATTATGACTCCTAAAAATTTGGTTTCTTTCACCCTTTGAATTTCCATCCCATCTATTTTTATTGTTACATCCTTGTTTTTTTGTCATTAAACAACATAAAATTTGTTTTGTTAAGAGGAGACCAAAAGATCAAAATGCAAATGGAAATCTCTCCAAAGGGGGTAATGTGACTGTTCTAAACCCTGATCACCGCCTGGTAAGGTAAATAAATTAGACCCAAAGTGAGACTGAAACTAGAGATTATGTATGACATAAAAGCATGTCAACAGAAACAAAGAGTCGGTTAAACCACACCTGCATGTGTGATACAACACAGAACTGTAGAGGTAGAATAGAGTTGAAAGTTTTGTTTTCATGAGATATCTGCTGTTACTCACTTCCAGTCGGCAGAGACTGTTGCTGCTGTTGACAAACTCTGGGTGGTAAAGTTGTTTTTACCAGAGAACAAAGACGAACGTCTCTGCTGCCGCAGCTCAGGTGACACAAGGTGAAAATGAAAGCTTCTTCCTGTTACCTGTTCTGCTTCTTCTTGTGAAAACCTTTTAGGAATGTTGTGGCTCTCTGCACCTTCACTGGCTAGGATGTGGTGGTGCAGGCCTGGATTACACTAAAACTGGGCCTGGGGCAAGACCATATGAGCCCCACCAACACCTCCATCGGTGGGCCTGTAGGCCGACCACACCTGGGGTTGCTGAGGTTTTTAAACAGCTGATTCTAAAAAAGCATTTATAAACTTATAAGAATAGAATAGAATAGAAAAAACTAATAAAAAAATTAAAGAGTAAACAACTAGAAAACATATCACAGAAATACTCAAAGATTCAAATGGTGTTGTCCTAACCAGAGAACCTCTCTAGGTGGCAGCTTGGGGAGTTGATGAAGTCTGCAGTGTAGAGTGTGAACAGGAACGGGACCAGCACAGTTCCTTGTGGTACCCCATTCTGAAGATCAGCTATCAGAGACACAACTCTTTGATTTAACAAACTGTGGGCGTTCTGTGAGGTAGTCCAGTATCCAGTGTGACATGTGGTGTTCCACACCACCACCAGCAGGCAAGGTGGGTTAAGGACACAACAACTGCGAACAGACTGAGCAGGACTCAATCCCACAACCTTCTGGTTATGAGGCGAGCACTTAACACCTCTGCCACCGCCAACCCAAGAGCTCAGTGTAGGAGGAAGATGATGGCATCATCCATATTATGTTCATGCTTTCCTGACTGGATTTAAGTAGTATTACCTGAAAAAACAAACTTTTTTCTAATTTTCACAGATTTTTTTGAAGGAAATAATTGTGTTTCAGTAAGTGCTGAACCCGTCTTCTACCCTGAGACACGAGCTTTTATAACACAAGTTAGAACAAATGTAATGTAGCCATAATGTAACTAAAGTAATTAAGGCAGAGTAACTTTACTTCCCTCCTTCATTTTAGTTATTTTTAACTACTTTTGGAGAAGAAAAGTCATTAAAATGAAAGTAAAGCAAAGCTGCATAAACGCTTTGTGTCTGAATGCATTTAATGTTATTGTAAAGTTTAAATACTTCTTTTGTTTTTTATTGTACTCTTAGCATGAGAAATATTTTAATTTTACTTTTTTCATATAGTTGAATTTTATTATGAAACAAACTGAAGTTATAGCTTTTTGAATATTTAATTCTATCCTGTTGTTTATGTAAAAGCCTGATAGAGCTGGAAATGAGCAACAGCCATAAACTCTGTAGGCCAACTATGTTGAACTGCATCCTCTCTACTCAAATAAATAAATGTATTTATTTATTTACTTAGTTGAATAAATGTATTTACTACCTATTTTTTTCCTGTTTGAATCTTATTTGTAAACATTAGAAGTTCAGCGCATGTGTTCCACCTTCCAGCAGGGGGCGTCAGATTCCGTCCTCCTCATGTCGCTCCTTCTCCTCCTCCTTTTGTCTCTGACACCTCCTCACCTCCTCCCGGGTTGTTGGTTGTTTTTGTCTCCTTTGTCTTTAAACCATGTAACGTACACACTTCGGTAGAGGAGGACGTTCCGGTTCCTCGGTGTCACCGAACAGACATTTTAAAAGTTTTCATCCCGGAGAGAACCGTAGAAGAAGAACGAGCATCAACTTTCAGGTAAGTTTTTTTTCTTTTCTTTTGTTTGTTTTGGTCAAATTAACTCAAACCGGTGATTTTGTAGCTTTTCTAAAGGAAACATCGTTTATTTTCAGAATAAATAGTTTGTTTTGTGTTTATTGATGACGTAATAAGCCAAACTATCATTTTTAGTTTCTTTTTTCCTGGCAGGAATTTGGTCTGTTTACCATTAAAAGGACCGCTTCCTTCTTCTGGAATTCAGCGAGTTTTACGCGACTTTATTAGAAAACGTTTAAAAGTTTTACAAGGTCACATAAAGCAGCTTTATTTAACCACTAAAACCCGTTAATGGTTCAGTGATATGATGGGTGTCATGTTGGTGAGCAGCAGATGTGCGCAGCTGGAAATCAGAATCCTTTGATGTCTGATTCTAGGCTTTTCTTGTGTTTTGAAGGGACACGAAGTCCTCTCATGTCTTCATTTGGCTTTTTCTTTTACTTTAAGGATCATGTCATAATCATGAACACAGATCATGTACTTCCTGTGAGATTGGACTCCGGAGTAAAGGCTACACGAAAGCTTAATAAATGTGTTTATTTTGACCAAAGAAGAAGAAAAACATTATTATTTGTTCTTCAGACTTTTTATTTAAAGGGCCAGTATCAGGCTATTTTACACCTTCCAGAGCAACGATAAACACAATATATAGTGTTAGGAAAGTTACTTTAAAAAGTAATTAGTTATAGTTACTAATTACTTCATCAAAAAGTAACTGAGTTAATGGCTAAGTTACAAGATTATAAAAGTAACTAATTACCAGTAAAAGTAAGTATTGCGTTACTTTTTTCATAAAAATATCCAAGAAAATTTGGATCCCCTCTTAATAGAACTTATGCTATTTATTATTTTACTACAATACTAAAACATAAAACTACTAAATAAACATCTAGGTTCTTGTATTTTATCTCTTTAAATAGAATAGAATAGACTTAATTGATCCCACAGTGGGGAAATTCACTTGTCACAGCAGCACCATCACTCAAAGGGTAATTAGAAGAAAGATAAAAACAAGGATACATCTATATACACATAGGCAGTAATCTAGTATTGTAATCTTAGATCACTAAAAAAACACAAATAAAAGATGAAAACAAACTTGGTACCAGCACTATGCAGCATACTGTAAGAGACACAGACAACAATGTGAATCTGGTATTGCACAAGTATAGAACACATACTGAATATTGCATTGGTGTTATTGTGTACCAGGATGATACCAGCACAGCTTAAATTGAACAGTTATACACTCTTACAGCAGAGGGGATGAAAGGTCTACAATAGCGCTCAGTTTTACATCTGGGATGTCTAAGTCTACCTCTGGAGGAGCTGTCCATGATCTCCACAGTGGAGTGCAGTAGGTGGGAGGGGTTGGAGGTCATCTTCCCCAGCATCCTCCTTTCACACGTCTCCTCAACAGAATCCAGTGGGCAGCCCAGAACCGAGAAGAGAAAAAAGAGAAATAATATCAGTAGTTTTTGTTTGTAAACAAGGCCCTACAGGTGAAACTTGAAAAATTAGAATACATTTATGTCAGTAATTCAACTAACAGGTAATAAACGAGATAGACACATTAGGCTACATGAAAAGCCAGAAATTTCAAGTCTTTATCTCTTATAATTGTGATGATTATGGCTTATAGCTTGTGAAAACTTTACTTTACTTTCAGTATACTCTAATCAACTAATGAATCCACACCTGCAAAGGGTTCCTGAGGCTTTAAATGGTCTCTCAGTCTAAGATGAATTATTGACATAAATCGACTTTGAACCATATTTTATTAGTATTTCTACTACTCAAAATCTAGTAAAATGATGTATCTTATGACCATTAATAGCAAACACCTCGTGGGTTTGGGATGGTACTGTGACAGGGAGTTCCAGAGTCTTAGCTAAGCCAACGTCCATGAATTCAGCATCAGCACCAGAGTCCACAGGGAGAGCACCCCGTAGACCCGAACATAGGGCCCAGTAAAGTTCAACTTACCTTCACCGAGCCCCGCCTTTCAACGGGTATCGGGCGAGCTGGTTTATTTAATAGGTAGGAGAAACCAATGAGGGATGATCCAAAATGTCTCCAAACAGAGGCAAACGACTGATGTCCCAAAACTCCAAAACATGTCCAATCTGGTCATTAATAACTCCAAAACGTCCACTTACCATGTGGGGAAGAGTAATCCAATAGAATAATCCAAGATCCTTAATCCAAAACAAGTTCAAGGTCAAACACCAAAAATTCCAAAAAAGAACAAACTCAGAGACTGTGTGGAATGGCAGCAATCTGGCAGCATGTGAGCAGCAGAGCCTGGAAGAAATATGGGAAGGAAAGGTGAGAAGCAGCAGTAGCTCAGGAGGTAGAGCGGGTTGTCCAGTAATCGGAAGGTTGTAGGATCGATCCCGGCTCCTGGCATAGAATTCTGCTGTTGTGTCCTTGAGCAAGACACTTAACCAACCTTGCCTGGTGGTGGTCAGAGAGACCGGTGGTGCCTGTGCTCGGCAGCCTCACCTCTCTCAGTGTTCCCCAGGGCAGCTGTGGCTACGGTGTAGCTCATCACCACCAGTGTGTGAATGGATGAATGATACGCTGTAGCGTAAAGTGCTTTGGAGTCCTCCAACTCTGAACGGTGGGTCATTTATCATTTAGGACTGAAATGATATAAACATGAATAAAAACACAACTAACTTTTCCCTCTGTCGTTAACGACTCCATCTGACGGTGCCTGACATGCTTGTTCCGCATTTGAACTTCTGAGTGATTCTAGGAACTTCCAGAATTCCCCCTGCGGGCAGCAGCTTGTTCCTGCTGATTCTCTCGCCAGAAACATGTCTGCACCTGAATACCTGTCAGCCTCCGCTTCTCCGCACGCACCTGCAGCTCCTTTTCCTCCGAGCTGGTTTTCATTCAGTCAAAGGGACGACAGGTTCAACTCTAAAAATTAAAATATGGTGCACATTTTTATTTATGTCAGTAATTCAACTTAAGAGGTGAAACTAACATGAGATAGACTCATTCCATGCAAAGCCAGACATTTCAATCCTTTATTAGTTATAAATGTGATGATTTAGAATAATGTGAATTCTAGGCTCAGTGTCACACTCTAATCAGCTAATTAACATAAAACACCTGCAAAGGGTTCCTGAGCCTTTAGATGGTTTCTCAGTCTGTTGAACCACTCAAATAAAGTAACTTTTGCACCATATTCTCATTTTTCCAGTTTCGCTCGTCTATCATGCAAAATCCACTGTTTAGAGCTTTTGACCATGTTTTATTATTATAAAACACTTGGCTTCACTCATGCATTCTGCTCTCTCAGCTGGATGGAGTTTGCATTGTCATGCCCCACTCCTCTCCATCCAGGTAGTGTTGAATCCAGATCCCTCCTCCCCTGGACTGTAAACACTAACACCCAATCTCTCCATGTAGCTAACGGGGAGTTTAATGTCCACAGTTGTGAAGAAGTGATTTCTTCTTATCTAGCCTGCATTTTAAATAAAGCCTAGAACCCAAAAATAGATTTTTGTCTGCGAGAGGAACAGGATCCCTGTCCAGTCTTCCTGATGAAGAGTTTAATAGGCAAAAATGGTTGGATTTCCTCTTCAGGGAAAGCTGGAATGTGACTGGGATTTCACAGACTGCTTGTTAAACCTCCGCCAGTATCGGAGTGGGTTTTCAGATGGATTCATTCTTCAAACTGGCGCCATTTTAACATTAAAACCACCTGATGGATAGGCCAGGGTGGTGAGTACAGCGAAATCGCTAACCGCTAGCTGATTGGTTATGAAGTTTGGTGGGTGAGCGTCAGAGACGGACTGGGACGCTGTGATTCATCCCAGCTGCCTTTTCTCCATCCGAGTGGTGTGTGTGTGTGTGTGTGTCTTAGCAGCTCAATCATTCGAGGGAGAATTCTTCGGAGGGGAGATACCTGGCAATCGCTGAGTGGGACAGTTCAGCGGCTACACCACCGTGAAATGTCCTGGTGTTGCTGATAGCCAGTTCACAGCTGCTGGTTGATCTAGGGCTACGTTATGAATCTGGTGGAATTCATAGGGGGGGAGGCGGGTTTTCATAGAATCCAAAAATCTTATTTCTGAGCTGAAGGAATGGCTCACGAAAATAACTTAATATAATAATCAAAAATGGCATCTCAATAGTGCCAACAGTGATATTTTATCATATGTTGCTCTGGAAGGTGCAAAACAGCACGATTCAGGTCCTTTAAATTGGATGTCAAACGTGCAGATTTGCATTTTTAGGCTCCTTGGAATCTGTTGGAGAGGTCATTCCCCAGCCAACTTAGACTTTCACCAAGAGCTGCAGGTCTGACCTGCAGCCTGTTGGGTTATGGAGCTGATTATTTCTGGTTCTGATGGTTTTAGAGCCGCCTCCTTCTGAAGCTCCACAGCAGAACTGGAAACTCTGCTGCTTTATAGTGATGTCACTGGTTCTGGTGGGGAAGCAACTGATCTGTGTGTGTGTGTGTGTGTGTGTGTGTGTGTGTGTGTGTGTGTGTGTGCGTGCGTGCGTGCGTGTGTGTGTGTGTGTGAGATTCATTCATTACTCTGATCTATGAATCATTCATTCAGATAACAGCTCCTGTTTTTACACCTAAACATGAATTCCTGGAAAGATCCTGCTGACACAGATCCTAGATGTCAGATCTCTCGGGTCTATTTGTGGTAAAAATGCGCCTCAAACCACATTAGAACTGATATTTATTAATGTGCAGAAACAAAAGTTGCTGAGTTTGAGGCAGTTTGCCAACTACGATGCTTTTGGTGTGTTTTTGCATCCACTGAGCTGACTTTAGTAAACATGTGGAGCAGATGGAGAAATCAGCTGCTGCTTGTTTTTCTGCTGTTTTTACTGTTGAAGCTTTTCTGCAGCCAGACGATTGCGCAACAGTCTCTTTTATGCTGCGCTGCAAATAAAGAATTAATAAAAACTATGTTGTTTTACTATTTTAAGAAATTTTTCTATTTCTGTTGTTTTTCACACACAAAAGTACGATAAAAACTGATCCACCGTCAGCTAAACTACATCAGAGAAGTGTTAAATTAGCTTGAGACGTCTGCTCACAGTAACGCAGCGTAAAGTAAAACTATTTAAAGTTGCAGTTTGTCTGTTTTAAATCTGTGTTTTGATCAAACCGGCCACTTCTTCATGAGAGAAGTGAAACAGGACGGTTGTGTTTACGCCGCCTCACTTCTGCTGTTTATAAGAAGCCTTTTTCCAGTCAGTCAAAGCTGGAAAGGTGACAGGAGGCTTGTCGTGTAAAGGCCCCGAGAGGCTTTTAAAGGTCAAAGTCCAGGAAAAAGACCAGCTTGATCTCAGCTTTGAGAGAGGAGACGGTGGAAAAGACAAAGTCAAACACCCACAATGTTTAAAATGAAAGCATTTTATGATTTTTGCAGTTTTAGAAAGGTAAATTTCACCTCAAAGGTTAAAGAAATGACCACATGAGCTCAATCTAAGACTTTACAGGCCCCAGAGGCAGTGTGCGAATAATGAAAAGCGCTATATAAATCCAATCTATTATCATTATTGAAGGTTAAAGGTCACAGGAGAACCAGAGAGAATAAACAAGTCTTGTTTTTTAAGAAAATAATTCAAGTTGTAAAGTTGAATCAAGCCAGAAGACTTCAAGAACAAGGTCCCAAAGTGGAGATGATTACCCATAATGCACAGCAGCAGATCAGCACAAACAGCTGGTAGCAGCTGTCGGCACGGTGGTGGAGGGTTGATGTTATGGGCTGGTTCTGCAGCTAAAGGACTAGAGATCATCATAAACTCCTAGTGAAGACCAAAGCAGGTTATGAAACAGAGCCGTGATCCCAAACAGAACCAAGGTGCTGCATCGGTCCAATCAGAGTCCAGAACCTTACTGAAGTGTATGTAAGTGGATACAGAGATCTGAACGTCTGTAAACTACAAGTTGAAGCAGAGTTAAGGAGAAAAGTCGACCAGAACTTCTCCAGAACCACGTGACAGACCGATTAGACCAGGGGTGGGGAACCCTGGTCCTCGAGGGCCACTATCCAGCATGTTTTAGATCTCTCCCTGCTCCAACACTCCTGATTCAGTGGCTGAATCACCTGTTCAGCAGCTCATGAAGCTCTGCAGAAGCCTGTTAATCACCTGCTGATTAAAATCAGGTGAAGCAGGGAAACAACTAAAACATGCAGGATAGCGGCCCTCAAGAGACCAGGATTCCCCACCCCTGGATTAGACGGTTGGAGCTCCTGCTCCTCAGGGGGTTCTGATGGATCATGAGATGAACTCTGCGTTTAGACTTCAAACAGCCTAAAAGTTGTTTATCTGAGGTGTTTTTAATTCTTAGAAACCCATGGAGGACCAGAACCTTAAAGCCATGATTTAATTAAACCTTAGGCAGAAGACACTGATATAAAAACAAGCAGCTTATTTAGAAAATATACATGAATGCAGGCTGTTTCCTTTAGGCTCATTGAAGGCAGCATCTTTCACAGGAGCCTGGAAAACCCACGTTTCCAACAATAAACTCATATTTATGAAGAGAAAGCAGCAAGTTCTGGTCACAGTTCTGTACAACCCCCTCCCTCACCCCTTAGAGACCCAAGGGGGAGGAAAACTGCCCCCTCCCACATACACACACACACACTTTAGTATTTTCCACCCTGAGAGCATATTTGTAAGAACGATCTGGAGGTGAGCTGAATGGCAGCTCTCTCTCTCTCTCTCTCTCTCTCTCTCTCTGTGTGTGTGTGTGTGTGTGTGTGTGTGTGTGTGTGCGCGCGCGTGCGTGCGTGCGTGCGTGCGTGTGTGTGTGCGCGCGCGCGTGCGTGTGTGTGTGTGTGTGTGTGTGTGTGTGCGTGTGTGTGTGCGCGCGCGCGTGCGTGTGTGTGTGTGTGTGTGTGTGTGTGTGCGTGTGTGTGTGTGTTTTTGCACCTAAGCATGAATTCCTGGAAAGATCCTGCTGACACAGATCCTAGATGTCAGATCTCTCAGGTCTATTTGTGGTAAAAATGCGCCTCAAACCACATTAGAACTGATATTTATTAATGTGCAGAAACAAAAGTTGCTGAGTTTGCCAACTACGATGCTTTTGGTGTGTTTTTGCATCCACTGGGCTGACTTAAACATGTGGAACAGATGGAGAAATCAGCTGCTGCTTGTTTTTCTGCTGTTTTTACTGTTGAAGCTTTTCTGCAGCCAAACGATTGCGCAACAGTCTCTTTTATGCTGCGCTGTAGTTAAATAAATAATAACAACTACGTTGTTTTACTATTTTAACAAATTTTTCTATTTCTGTTGTTTTTTACACTTTTCCCCATAATCCTTCACTCTTCATAGGTTCCAAGAGACATAAACTCTCTTTATTGTGTCTCTTTCTAGGACCATCTTCTGATATAATTACATCTAGATTCAAACGGGCTCCTTGCTTTGTTTTGGTGTTTAGCAGCAGAGATCAGAAAAGAACTCAGCAAGTCCCCGAAGGCACTGCTGGACCAGGAATGTTAATCCAGATTGTAAACATAATTCAAACGCACAAACTGGGAATGTGGCAAGGAACAAAACAAAAAAGGAGGAAAATCCCAAACAATGAAACAGAACAGTCAAAGAGAAGAAAAACAAGGGGGAGGTGGTGATTGAGTCTGTTTAATGCTCTGCATGTTTTCCTACAGCGTTCTGGTTGTTTTGGACCAAAATCACAGTTGTTGACATTGTTGGGTTAATTTAAACCTTAAAGGTAGAATATGTAAGAGTTTCCTGTGAAATGATCATAAAACAATCTAATGTCGTAATTATGGTTGGGCGATTGGACGAATTATTCGACCATCGGTGATAGGCCAAGCCCTTTGCCGACCATTTATTTAATGACCAATATTTTTTTATGCCAATGAATTTTTCTCGTGGATGGGAGATTGCAAACTTCCATGTCAAATTAGCATCTTTTTTGCAACACTGTGTCTATGTACATATACATGTTACACATCAGTTGAAAGCTATAATTCTTGTGATTCCGTTGATATATGGCAATCACAGATACAACCATAACTGTAGACGTAGTAAACACTTTTGTCAAACCACTCGGAAATTCAAAAATAATACCCAACTCACCGTTCGATGACCTCATATCATTGACAGAATACTGCCATCTCCAACATTTTACATCCAGAAGTCCAATAAAATAGCTGGTCCACAAAAAGTCAAAATCCAACATAATAGATCACGGAAATCGTAAAAAACTTCCCTCGGATGCATCTCTCATAATAATAATAATAATAAATTTCATTTGCTCGCGTCTTTCAAGTCACCCACGGTCACCTAACAGATGATCCCGTTAGCATACTTCCTGAACCAATAGGTGAAGGGTTGCCTCCCTCTCTTCTGATGGGGCTAAATCATCAGCTGACAGGTCCGAAGATTGCCGAGTCTGTGCCAGCTAAAACTGCTGCACCAGCATTTGTAATTCAACACCAGCCAGAAAAACGCAGCAGTGCTTTGTAAAGATCCTGAGCCAGTAGAAGCAACCCAGAAGTTATTGTAACCCTAAGGCCTAATTTATGCTTCTCCATCAGCTCCGCGAGGGAGAGACGCAAACGCATTGACAGAGACGTTTTGCCTTTGGACTTCTTCGTCACCTGGGGAGTGTTGCAAAGCAATTCCCCGCCAGGACAATAGAGGGCGTAGCGCTATCGGGTAAGGCAAACTTTGAGCCAACAATGCTAACGGTGAATTAGAAATTCTCGCCTGAAAACACACTTTCATCTCCGTACTTTTATTGTAGACAATTATTTATTCTAGCTGATACGTGATGCTGCTTTACTGTCCAGCTTGTGTTTAAATTAGTTGAATGGTGTGCTTTGTTTTTTGTGGCTTTACGTTTAGATCTGTGATATATTTACTTGATTATGTTGATTGTATGTGCAGCACTTTGTGCGACCTTGCCCTTGAGTCTTAAAGTGCTTTATAAATAAAGGTGGTATGGAGGCATAAAATTCCTGAAACCAAACTCTGAGGAAAAATGGATGGATGTTTATTTTTCATGTTTGGAGTGTTTATAGAGGCAGTGGAGATCCACAAGGCAGCACAAAATGATGCAAAAGGCGATTCTTGCATAATGTGTTCTCTATAAAGGTGTTCACTGAGAAGCCATGGAACATGTTTCTGAAATACGATTGGTCACGCTGAGCTATGCATGCTTGCAGAACTTGAAAATGCAGCGGAAGAGTTGCGTTGCTGTTAGCCAATCAGAGGCAAGACAGATCATGAATATTAATGATTAAGACTCATAATCATGTTGTTTTCTGCTCCCACTCCAATAACTTCCTGAAACAGAAGCACCAGAGCTTTTTCCCACACATAAAACATCTTACAAGGCATTCATTAATTTATACTAGAGACCACAGCAGATTTATAGAAATAATGAGGGAATAAGAGCTTTAATCTAAATTCTAATCTTGTTTTTGTTTTCATCCATCCCGTTTATCAGCTGGAACCCCAGTAAACCAAGCTGCTCCTAACCCAGATCTGCTTGGTTTATTAAACATGAATTATAATTTGATAAATATTTTAATTTTGAGCGTAACATCAACACTGACCAGGTTTCCAGACCCTAAACTCTCCTCTAAGTCAACAATCTGTTCACTGCGCCTGAAAGTGTTTCAGGAAGTTGTTTCTCTGTTCTGCTTTCTAACACCAACATGATCAACCAGTTTTATACTTAAAGCTGTGAGGTTTTCCTATTTATAGCCAGGAGCATTTCTTAGATGCTTTTCTGCTCTGGTGGAAATTAAAAGGGAAACTAAATAATAAAATGTTGCAGTCAAGTTGCTTCAGAGTGAAGCTAAAGCGTCTGGTTTAGCTTCTGCTGTTTGTTTTCTCTTTATCCTGCTAATTATGTGTTCTCTTCCATGTAAGTGTAACAAAGTTCAGACTTTGTCCTCTGCGCTCTGGCTCTCAGTTCTCAGCTTGAGCCGTATAGTTTCTGAAGTGTATTTAAAGCCAAGGAAACCGAATCTAGACCTTGTTGGACCGACCACTGTGGAACGTTATGATGGACTATAATTTGGTCTACCACAAAAAAAGTCATAACAACAACATCTAGAGTTGAGTGAAATCCATTAAAACGTTCTCAGTGAGTTTTGTTATCCACAGGTAAGGTTTTTTCCTGTTTTTAGTTGTCAGAAAAAACATTTTTAGATCAGAAAATATCTAATTTTGAAAAATAAAAACAGAAAAAAATAATTGAGGGAAGAAAATGGAGCTTTTAAAGACAGTTAAAGTGGATTTCTTAGGGCCCAGATGTAACAGGTCTGAAGATAAAGCATAACTTTTTAGCCGGACATCCCGGACAAGCCCCCAATGGTTCTGATTTGGCACAGGTGGCCACAACAAAAACAGGACAACATGTTTAAGTTATTGTAAATGAGTAAACCAAATTAATATGTCAAAAACCCTAATCAGGTCAGGGGTTGAAATGGTGTGTACATGTTGTGGTGTCCAAAATAAACAACACAAATGTGGTAGAAAACAGTCATGAGACTATAAATGGCCTATATTTATATAATGCCTTTTAGGGTTCTACAGCCCCCCAAAGCACTTCACACCTAACCAGTTATTCACCCATTCACACACACAGTCACACACTGTTAGGGATGAGCTACATTGTAGCCACAGCTGCTTTACACTTGTGCCACTGGTCCGTTTGACCACCACCAACTGGCAAGGAGAGTTAAGTGTCTTTCCCAAGGACACAGGAGAATTCTCTGCCAGGAGAAGGGTCGATCCTACAACCTTCTGATTACTGGACAACCCGCTCAACCTCCTGAGCTACTGCTGGCCCTGTAGCTTTTTGTCTTTGAGTCAAATGTTAAAAGTTAAAATATCCAGTTTCAATCAAACTAGTTTTATTATAAACTGCCCGTCCAAAAAAAAGTCACCACCAAAAAAAGGTCACACACTAATATTTTGTTGGACCACCTTTAGCTTTGATTACGACACATTCTCTGTGTCATTGTTTCGATAAGCTTCTGCAACGTCACCAGATTTATTTCCATCCAGTGTTGCATTAATTTGTCACCAAGATCTTGCATTGATGATGGTAGAGTCTGACCGCTGCACAAAGCCTTCCCCAGCACATCCCAAAGATTCTCAATGGGGTTCAGGTCTGGACTCTGTGGTGGCCAATCCATGTGTGAAAATTATGTCTCATGCTCCCTGAACCACTCTTTCACTATTTGAGCCCGATGAATCCTGGCATTGTCATCTTGGAATATGGCCGTGCCATCAGGGAAGAACACATCCACTGATGGAATAACCTGGTCATTCAGTAGATTCAGGTAGTCAGCTGACCTCATTCTTGGAGCACATCCTGTTGCTGAACCTAGACCTGACCAACTGCAGCAACCCCAGATCATAGCCCCGCCCCCACAGGCTTGTACAGTTGGCACTAGGCATCACTTCATCTGCCTCTCTTCTTACCCTGATGCACCCATCACTCTGGAACAGGGTCCATCTGGACTCATCAGACCAGTTTTTTGGACAGTTCTTAACCCAATTTTAGTCGTTTCTGCAATCTCCTTAGATGTTTTCTCTGCTTGATGCATGTCAGAAAATAAAGGGAACACAAAAATAAGACATCCTAGATCTGAATCAATGAAGCATTCCTATTAAATACTTTGTTCTTTACATAATTAAATGTGCTACTGACAACAAAATCACAAAGATTATCAATGGAAATCAAATTTATCAACCCATGGAGGTCTGGATTTAGAGTCACACTCAAAACTAAAGTGGAAAAACACACTACAGGCTGGTCCAACTTCGATGTAATGTCTTTAAAACAAGTCAAAATGAAGCTCAGTAGTGGGTGTGGCCTCCACGTTTCTGTATGACCTCCCTACAACGCCTGGGCATGCTCCTGATGAGGTGGTGGATGGTCTTCTGAGGGATCTCCTCCCAGACCTGAACTAAAGCATCCACCAACTCCTGGACAGTGTGATGTAACGTAGTGTTGGTGGATGGAGCGAGACATGATGTGCTCAATTGGATTCAGGTCTGGGGAACGGGCGGGCCAGTCCATAGCATCAATGCCTTCATCTTGCAGGAACTGCTGACTCACTCCAGCCACATGTGACCTAGCATTTTTAAAATCCTCTTGAAAGGTTTAAATAAACTGCTACGAAAAACGAAACCTCACTATGCAAGCGAATGGCTATGTGTTACTTCTGATATATCACCAAATGTTGCTCGCATCATCGTTTTTACATGAGCTGGCCCAGAAATAAGGTGGATAAAGAAATGAACAAAGAGCCAACTTCGTCCTTTCTAGACGGGACGAATGTTCTGAAGGTTTTTCTACATCCACCATGAGTGTAACTGCTCAGGCCCGGTTCACACGACAGGATTTGAAAATAGTCGGCTGATTTTTAAAACATGACACCACATACACGGCCAGAAGAGAGTCATAGATATAGCCGCTTTGGTCCTACAATGTGTGGTGTGCAGCCACATGGCAAAAACTAAACACACAAACCACTTTCACACACGACCACACCCCGGTCAGACAGGAACTCTCACAAGGTCAAATTTGACTTCAGAGTAAAGAAACATGGCAGAAAAGAAGTGTGCAGTATTCTTCCTTCACCTCACTTTCTGATTGGCTACACGTCCCATTCAACAGTCTGACTTGTGTAATTCAGTACAGATACTCTTATTATAAGAATCGTGATTTGTTTTATGTGTTTAGAGTTTCATGGCGGTGGTCAGAGGTCATGTTGATGGTCTGATTGTTTTTTTTACTGACTGAAAAAAACCAAAACAGCTGATTGGTCGGATTCTTCACGTTTTTCCTCTTTTAAGTGAAACACCATGTATCAGCAGGCTCAGCTTCACTCCCCAAGAACTGCTGACCCAGATTCAGCTCCCAGTCACAAAAACACATTTAGTTGACCCTTTTAAAGTTACTGGTTTCAGACTCTGTCCATGTTTGTTCTGCTGCTTTCCTGCGGATGCACACACCCACAGCATCATCTGGTTTGTTTCAGAGGGATAACACAACCCTCATGTGGGCGGTTTTATCTGCACTTTATGTAGCTGCCTTCACCCCCCCACCCTCTGGTTCTCTGCTGCTCTGAAACCCATTTTTTATTAAACCACTAACAAACTAAACAGGACTTTATGTTGCCATAGCAGTTTAAATAAAGAAATCGTTTGGGTGTTTTTAAAGATGCCTCTTCTTTAAAATAGTAGACACGTCTGTAAACTGGGAAAATCATTCTCCTGAAAGTCATTTTATTGTTATTTTCAAACCCAGAAACCCTATTGAGGTAAATAGGTTCAGACCTCACCTTAATGTTTATATTCATCATTAAAATACAATAAAACCCTGTCAATGAATATAAACTCTGGTATAATAATTAAAGCCATCAGTTGTCACACACACTGGTGTGTGGTGAAAATTGTCCTCCGCGTTTGTCCCATCTCCATGGAGAGTGGTGAGCTGCAGACATGGCCGCACTCGGGAACTATTTGGTGGTTTAACCCCCCAATCCAACCCCTTAGTGCTGAGTGTCAAGCGAGGAGGCATTGGGTCCCATTTTTTTCAAAGTCTTTGGTATGACCCGACCGGGATTCGAACCCCGATCTCCCAGTCCCGGAGTGGACACTCTACCACTAGGCCACTGGAGCTGGTTAGAGTCATGAACAGGAAACAAAGCCACCAGTCTTCTTACCACCACCAGCAGACAAGGATGTTGAGGTATTGTGCCCAAGGACACAACAACTGACATGGGTTCAAACCTGCAACCACTTACAATGTGAAAGCCACAAAAGTCTCACCCCTCCCATTGGCTATCATCCCTTGGCCCCGTCCTCCTGATATGAAACATTCATTGCCACAGTAAACGAGATAGCGCTAAACACCAGTCGCTGTTTTCTAGGTCCAAACATCTTTTGTTGTCTGTGACGTCAAATTTTGGGACTCTGGTAGTTTGTCCTAAAGTGGTGAAGTGGTAGCAGCCGACTGTTTCTCGTTCTCTGATATTATTGAGCTGCAAAACTCTCACACCAGTGGTGTTCTGTTGCAAAATGCATGAGTGCATAATGAGTAGAGGACTCGGGTAAATACGGAAGTGCGGCGGTTCGGTGAGACAGACAACCGGATTGTCCAATCATCGGTTTCAGACCGAGACGTGTTATTGGTGGAAGTTTGTAGACGAATGATAGAAAACCACTTCATTACTTTTTTAATCTCCACACAATACTTATAGCTACACTATGTTAGAACGGTAAGAGGCATGAAAAAAGTTTAAAGCTAGCTTGTTTTGCAGATTTGCTATTGTAGCTTTAATAAATGGCTTCAGATTAATAAACAAGCAGAAGGATAAAGTCAGTAAAGAAAGAACCAACGGGCAGAAAATACATGTTATAAAAATAAGTCTTGCTGTTGAAATTCTCCACAGCTTTGCACAGAGCGTTTGGAAATGTTAAACCTTTTTATTATGTTGGGTGGGGAAGGAAGGCAGCTGTGCTGGAAAAGAGACCGTCTGGGATGGAAATTTAATTATGAGGATATGGGAATGGAGCATGGGAATGAAGAGGGTAAAATACCAGGAGAAACAGGTAATGAGAGAACAACGGCCACGGCCAACAAATGCATAAAGTAATTATTAGTCACCAGGAGAGTCAGGAAGGTAAACGCTCAGATGTGTAAGGAAAGAGACGTCTGACTCGGAGAGATCTGCATAAGAGTCTGTGGCCAAAGCAGGAATTTCCCCGGACCGCACCACAGCTGAAGTGTCTGAACCGAGGTGTTTTTAACCAACAGGCTGCAGCCATGATTCACGCCGACCCAGACATGAGCGGGTCCGAGTCAGACGAGCAGGAAGACGACACGGCCTCTGGGACATCCATCAGGAATTCATCCTGTGGCCTCACAAACAGGAGCAGCAGCTTCTTCAAGGTAAGATCTGGGGGGGTGGGGGAGAAGGAGAGAGGAGGAGTCTCGATGAATAAAAAAAATCATTTCTTTTTCCAGGAGTGATGAATCAGCACTTTGTTTTACAAGAGGAAAGAAAAAAAAACCAAGAATCTTTAGTAGAGACTGACTTCAGATCAGATCAGTCTTCTTTCTTTCTTTCTTTCTTTCTTTCTTTCTTTCTTTCTTTCTTTCTTTCTTTCTTTCTTTCTTTCTTTCTTTCTTTCTTTCTTTCTTTCTTTCTTTCTTTCTTTCTTTCTTTCTTTCTTTCTTCCTTCCTTCCTTCCTTCCTTCCTTCCTTCCTTCCTTCCTTCCTTCCAGAAAACTGTTTCAGACATATTTTCATTTTGCATCTTAATGTTTCTACGGCTAATTAACATATATGGCATTTAAACCAGAGACCCTAAAACATCTGAAATCTGCTTCCCAAACACTGAAAAACATGGCTGAATTCCCCCACAGGAGCGTAATTCACGGGGCTTGTTGTGTCACAGAGCGCCATAAAAAACACACCACAGTGAATTACCTATCTCCATTAGTCCTCCTTTGAAACTAATACTCCGAGTTCACTGCAGCAACTCGGACAAAAACGCAGAGCCAACCCTCACTGAAAGACATTTTAAGGCGTAGAAACAGAGTCCAGTCTTTCAGAAGTAGATGAAGTTGCTTGATTATTATAATAAAATTGATCTCGTTAGATAATCTGATCTGATGACTCGACGCAGGAAAGAAAACATCTGATTAGTGTGGAAATTTATTTGGATCTGAGCGCCGCTTTTTTGACTCGATGTTAAAGATTTATTATTCAGATATTATATAGGAGATGTTTCAGGTACGTTAATTCAGAGATGATTAGGAGAGACTCAATAAAAAACTCTCACAGGCTCACAGGGCCTTTTCCTGCAGCAACAAGTAGCCAAAGTCTAATCCAGAAGCTTCATCTCTCTAAAAACATGACGTCTAACAACCACCTTCTTTTATTATCTACACTTTTATTGTAAGACTTTAGAAAATAATCATATTAGCCTGTCAGAAATTCTCCTGGTCAGCTTGCTTCTCACACCAAACCCTCTGTCATTTTTTTATATTTTATTGTACTCGTGAAGCGCCTTGTAATCTTAATCTGGAGAGGCCCAATAAAAAAAAATCTTCTTAAAATCCTCTTGAGCAGAAATATTGGTGTCTGGAGTTTGATTCTGCTGTCAGTTTTTTACTTTAAGTGTTTAAAGGTGGGAACATCTGGTTTTAAATTGTTACTTTGACATATTTATCAGCTAGAATGACCCACCTGGTATTAAAACTTTTTTGCAAAAATTCACCCAAAAAAAATGATACAAGAGCTTCTAGACCTGCAGAGAGAACGAGAAAGAGAAAAAAGGGACACAAAAATACAACAGAATGGTAAATGGTCTGTATTCAAAGGTTCTACAAACCTCCAAGGTGCTTTACAACACAATCAGCCATTCATCCATTCACACACACATTCACATGCTGGTGGTGTATATATTGTAGCTACAGCTGCCCTGACAGAAGCAAGCCTGCTGAGCACTGGTGCCACTGGCACCTCCGACCACCAGCAGGTGTCTCGCCCAAGGACATCCAAGAGTTTACCGTTTGACCGTGGTCGAGATCCCCTAAAGAAAGCACCTCCTTCTCTCCCTCCACCCAAATCCAGCATCGTCAGGCTGCCTTTCCCAGAGTTCATCGCTGGGTTGTCGTGGAGTTAACTCTGCATGAGTGAGTTCTTACCTGACCCAAAGCTGAGGGACTTTGTGGCTTTAACTGGCTCCGCTTGGTCCTGCAGGGAGGGGGGAGGAGGATTACAAGGCCCCATGATGACTGTGGTCTGACCCGAAGCCCAGATCCTAGAGAAATGTGTAGGAAAGGTTGCCTCCTAGTGGTCGAACCAGGAAACACAACAACAAACTTTATTGTTATAGCACTTTGACACAGCCGACAGTCGAACCTAACAAAGACAATGATAACAGCATACACTACCAAAAGTTAGAGTCAATCTAGACATAAAAAGTGTTTTCTAAAAATTAAACAACCTGCAGTAGGGAGTAAAAATTAGTCTTCAATTGACTCTCAAAAGCGAGAAGCGATGGCGTTTGTGTGACCTTTGATGGAGGTCGTTCCACAGCATCGGCCTCAGGACTAAAGAGGCACGTCTTTAGAACACACGCACGCACACACACACACACACACACACACACATTGGTTGTGGTATTTATGTCTGATGTCCTACTTTTACACCCCACAGAGTCATTCACACAGCGACAGGATCAGGTTGACCGAGGTGTTTTATTAGCTCTTTAACCAGCAGATCAACCTGCTTCAGTCTCTGTATCCCACAGTAATCCTGATATTTTTACCTTTAGATTAGACATAGTTGACAATATTTCATAACTCTAGAATAAAAAAGTAGTTTTTTTCTTGATGTGGAAGTTAAAACCAGTGTATTTATTATATGAACCAGTCTATATAATATAAATGTGTAAAAAGTGAGTTATCAGTGACAAATAAGTTTCACAGAATTAGTTGGTGAGAGTTGGATGGTCTGAGATCTTCAGGATTAACCCCCAAAAAACATAAAGCCATCATTTCTCAACTCAAGTTGATTTTAGATTAAAACTCTGGCAGCAGGTGATGTGAAAGCAACTTTATTCTATTTTGTTTTTAACTAAATTAAAACAAAAAAGCTGTGAAACAAGTACAAACTAACGCGTTGATCCCTGCTGCCATGGATACGGCGCTGTGTGTTGTCTCGTTTCTGGATGTTTGTGTGAGGTAGGAGGATTTTACAGTAAATGTTTTAGCTCTCAGCAGCTAATCCTGCAAACTTTCATTCATGCTAACAAAAATCTGGCTGCTTTTCTGGTCTGAAGAGTTTTGATGGTTGGTAGAAAAGCGTTCGCTCCAAACTCTGATGGGTGGTCAAAATGTACTTTAGTGATAGTTTATCAGTCTGATGAGATGAATCTTTAAAATTGTCTGTTCTTCCCGTCCTGGTGTTTATAGTTCTGTCTCTGCAGTGCATTGTGGGAGTTCTCCCCCTCTGAACGCTGCCATGGCTCATTTCCTTAACCGCTCTTCGTCTCCATGTTTCCTGTCTGTAGGAAATGACACACAGAGAAATGACTTCCTTCTCTTTTGTTCTGCTTCGGTCCGGTCCGACTCGGAGTCTTGTTCTGTAATCTGTGCTAATGTTTGGTTTCCTCCTCTTCCTCGTCTCCTCCTGAAGTCGGAGCTGATCGTTCCTTCTTTTTCCAGCTGATTGACACGTTCGCGTCAGAGATCGGAGAGCTGAAGAAAGAGATGGTTCAGACGTCTCCGGGTTTGGACAAGGAGTCGGTGGAGTTGCCGCGGTAAGACATCCAGAATGGTGTTTATTGGTAAAACCTGGTTTATTCATCACTCTGATGGAGTCTTAGATCAATTGCTGAAGTTTTCCATGTTTCTCCTAAAATCTGCTGTCATGGTTACCAACTCTAAACCAAGATGGGAAACGTCTGTGTAGCTTAATCCGATGCCTGTGATAATACACAAAGTTATCGTCTACTCTCCCAAGGGTTTTTTTTAATTAACATTGCATAAAGAAGCTTGAAAAGCCACTGCAGAGAGTTATGGTGCCACCTTGGGGGTTATGTTTTAAAGTTAAATATGCTCTAAATGTGTCAAATGAAATTATCAGCATTATTTCATAATTATCTAAACTCAAGTCACAACAGTATAAATTTTAATGCCATGTTTGAGTTGAATTCAGTCTAATTTTTCTAATTATTCACAATGATTATTTTCAGAAGAAAACAAGTTGCTCTGTGCAGGTTTCTAATAAATCAAGAAGAATAAAAATGAGTCAGTCTTTAGGATCCTGAAGCTCCAGATCCATTAAAAGAGCATCAATCCCATCATTTGTTGTTGATTGTTTATGATCTATTTTTTTAAGTTTCAAACATTTGCACTGACCTATGAAGTTTATTAGCCTTTCTCCAATAAACGTTAGCTAAACTGTGACTTGGTTCATCATCGATGATGTTTGTAATGAAAAATAAACAGATTTCCCAGCAGGCTTGTTATTTTGTAAATGTTGAAAATAAAATGAAATAAAGGAATTATTATTCCTTTTTACTGGCAGCAAATGTAACATTATCATTACTGAAAAAAAGGCATTGAAGAACATTAAGGATGATGTATATAAACTAGGAGCAGGTTGATGGAGGACTGGTAGCAGGGCTGAATGAGACAGTGGCCCAAGGAAATATAAATATCAGGCCGTTATTTGGTGTCGGTATAAAAGCATGGTCTCTTGGATTAGCTCAAGCAGCATTGTTGCGTCTTGGACAAAAAATATTATAAATTCTGAACCCATCTCTAAGCCCTATAGGACCCACTATGGGCCCTATGACCCACTCTGGGCTCTCTAGGATCCACTCTGGGCCCTCTAGGACACGCTCTGGGCCCTGTAGGTCCAGCTTTTAGCCCTATAGGACCCAATATGGGCCCTCTGACCCAATCTGGGCTGTCCAGGATCCATTCTGGGCCCTCTAGGACACGCTCTGGGCTCTGTAGGACCAGCTCTGAGCCCTATAGGACCCACTATGGGCCCTCTAACACCCTCTCCTGGCCCTCTGACCCACTCTGGGCCCTCTAGGATCTGCTCTGGGCCCTCTAGGACACATTCTGGGCCCTCTAGGAGTTCTAGACAGTGTATAGGTTATTATTCACGCTATATGAAAAATTTATATCATAAAGCGGTACGAACTACTATATTGCACAGGCCTAAGAGTTATAATCTCTTTGATCTTAAAACTCTTACCTGAGTGATATTTTATCCCAGATGACAGAAGAAAAAACCTTCTAGACAGAATTAGTTCATTTATTCTCAATATAAAATCTTATTTATGTCTTTTCTTTACATCTGATCACAATAACAAACTGAAATGTCTATGTTTGAATTTATAATTTGAATATTTCTCCTGAATTTCTGATAAAAATGTTCTTCTCTTCTCTGCAGGCTGGAGGGAGGCGTTTACCTGCAGCCTCAACAATGTCTCAGTTTGGGAGGTGAAAGGGATTCTGGGTACGACTCTTTGAGGAGGAGGATGAGTGTTTTGGAGCGGCTGACCCAAACCCACCCGGTGTGGTTGCTGCTGGGGTTCACCGAGGAGGAGGCCTTGTGCACACTGCTCAAACAGCCGGCCGGGGTGAGAGGTCGCCGTCCTTCTGATGCTCGTGTTTCTCCCGTCAGAGACGATTTAACGTTTGTGTTCCTGGGAGCAGGTGTTTCTGGTCCGAAAGTCCACGGCTCTGCAGAGGAAGGTCCTCTCCGTTCGTCTGGAGGGGGATCCGTCAGAAACTCCCATCAGCCACTTCCCCGTCAGAGAGAGACAGTTCTGTACGTGAGATGTTTCTTTGTCTGGCTTAGATCCGCTCACTTTTCAGATTATTTCCACAGTCTGATGCAGCATCAGGAATAATAATCTGGTCCGTTCTGTCCTCCTCAGTCGTCACACTCAAAGAGTCGCTGATGCCATTTCCTGTTCGTCTCTGAATGTAGCACACAGAGAAAAACCCACTCAGAAATAGAGAAATGAAAGTGTGTCCAGAGGCAGTGTGGCCAACAGTTGTTGACCTGAGTTTTGTTCAAGAAGCTTTGTGTGAAATTACCAGGAAATAAGCCATGAAAAGGGTCTGGAACGCCCCCCCCGACGTTAGACGCTTCTCTCCTGCTCCGACCTGAAAATAAGAATGATGTTAGTGACAAAATCAAGCTGTTAGTTATCATGTTTCCACTGAGTTCATGTGTGATAATGCTCTTAATATTACAAAAATCCATCTCAGGCAGTGAAGACATAATAAATACAACAGAGTGGAGGGGGTATTAAACTGTAGATGTAGTTCAGCTGCTGTCCTGTTGGCTCGTTTCACCAAAGCGAGCGTATTCGGTTTGAAACCAGGAACAAAGTCTGCCTGAAAGGTTCTGCTGCATTTAACCCTCCCGCTGTCCTATTGGGTGACCCCACCAGGAAAGGTGACGCTTGAGCAGGGTGTGATTGTTTATCCTTGGGGTCCACGTGGCAGGAGTGAGGTGGTGCTCAGTCCTCTGCCAAACTTTCTCTTTTAAAGATTAAAAGCTTCAACATGAAAAAGACAAAAGAATCAAGACAAAACTTCATGGAAGGCTAAATAAAAGTGTGTGTGGTGATAAATAAACAGAAATCTGATTTGAGTGGCAGAACGATGGCAAAACACACTGGTGATGTACAATCTAACATTTTGCACATTCACTGAGCTGTCTGCTGATATTTTTCCATATTTCCAGCATCAACACTCCTAAAAAAACTGATTTTTGTTCCTACTGACTCCTTAATTGGACCTCCGGGCTCCCGTAGCAGCTCTTCTCTGCTTGATAGCAGCCTTATCTGGTCATGTGACTGAATCAAGTTAAATTACTTGGTGCCATGTGTGTTTTTAACTGATGTCTGAATGTTATAGAATTATTTATTTGTTAATAGTTCTCATTTGGCTCGACACGAGGTGTTTTATGGATATCTGCCACCACTGTTGGTCAGCTTGCTTCTCACACCAAACCCTCTGTCAGGAATCTTGGTGTGACCTTTGACCCTGCACTCACTTTGGATTCTCATGTCAGTTCTCTTGTTCGCTCTTCTTTCTTCCATCTCAGGAACTGAGTCCCATTCTGTCTCGCTCTAAACTTGAGGTTGTTCTCCACACCATCATCTCCTCACTAGACTACTGCAACCTGCTTTTCTGGGGCGATGGTGGCAGAGGAGTTAAGTGGTCGCCTTGCAATCGGAAGGTCGCAGGTTCATGTCCCGCTCAGTCTGTCGCTGTCATTGTGTCCTTGGGCAAGACACTTAACCCGCCTTGCCTGCTGGTGGTGGTCAGAGGGACCGGTGGCGCCAGTGTTCGGCAGGCTCGCCTCTGTCAGTGCGCCCCAGGGCAGCCGTAGCCACGATGTAGCTCATCCCCACCAGCGTGTGAATGTGTGTGTGTGAATGGGATGACTGATTGTGTTGTGAAGCACTTTGGGGGGTTGTAGAACTCTCTACAAATACAGGCCATTTACCATTTTCACTAGTCTGCGCAAAACCTCCCTGAACCGTTTACGCCTGTGCTCAGCTTTTCCCCTCCAAACACACCCACGTCACCCCGCTTCTCTTCCAGCTTCACTGGCTGCTGGTTAACTTCAGGGTTCATTTCAAGATCCTGGTTCTGGTTTTTAGGGCCTTACATGGACGAGCACCATCACACTGGTGATCTTCTCAGTCCCTACACCCCCAGCAGGTCCCTGAGGTCCAGTGATCAAAGCCTACTGGTTGTGTAAGCTTCTGTTCTGCCACCTGTCTTCTGTTTTTTTACTCTCAGGTGCCTATAATACCTAATTATTTTTAATATTAGTAATTGCAATACTATTTTACACAACCAGAAAACTTTGTTTTCTTATCAAAATGTAGATTTCAGAAGTTATTTATTCAAAATGTAAAATTAATAGGATATGAAAAGCTTTTATTTTGAAAAGCCACACCACAAGATGGCGTGTTTTCAGCAGAAGAGGAGAAATAATTTGTTTTGTATTTACAGCTTTTTCCTTGGAGGGATCTGGGATCAGTTTTGCAGACCTGTTCCACCTGGTGTCCTTCTACTGCATCAGCAGGTAAATGATCTGCTAGGACATCCTGATTGTTGATGATGTCAGCATGGAAAAATTCATGGATGAAAATAAAGTTTGATGAGTAAGCCGTTGCCCTCGGCACCCAGCACTCTCACATCTTGTTTTATTTCGTGCCAACTTAATACAAAAAGACACAGACACAGGAAGGAGCTGTGTTGCAAACACCAGAGGAGATTAAAGGCTCAAACTGCAGAAAACCCAATCAGACCCCATGTTTTACCGGTTTGAGTCAAAGATCAGGACCAGTGTTATTGTTCTGGTTTATTTCTGAGTGGAGTTTTATTGAGCAGGAAACAAAACAAAGAAAATCCATCGGAGACGAGTTTTCTTTGTACTTAAAGCTGTAAATAAGCTCTCCCTCAAACTCTTGAGTCGTCCCAGAGTGTTTACTAAACGTCCCAGGAAGTGTGTCGGAGGACTTTCGTATCTGTGGAATGGAAACAAAGAGTCAGGGATGTTCTGGCGTATTTTCACTTCTCTTTCTGCCTCTCAGGATGTTTTTGCCAACCAAAACTGTTGGCATCAACAGTTTTTCAGTCGGTGGCACAAGAGAATCAAAACATAAACACACACACACCAACTGCTGCTTCTGTCTACTGCTCTTGTTTCGTTTTTTTGGAAAACATCTTTTTATTTTATCTCCTTGTTTTCTCAGAGATGTCCTGCCCTTTACACTCAAACTCCCAGAAGCCATCGCTTCGGCCAAGACGCAAAAAGAGCTGGAGGAGGTGGCTCAGCTCGGAGCAGGTAGTCCCTATCTGTCACTAAAGCGCCACATTATTTATTAATGTTTAGTGTTAGAACGGTGAGATTCAAGAGAAGAACACACTGGTCATGTCTGAGCTCAGACTAGCCGTTAGCTCATCAGTCCTAAGGTACAAGAACTCTATTTCTCTGAACAAAGGCTGCTCAAGTAGATATCTACATCAGGAAATATCATAATTATTAATAAGTTACACACAGAAACACCTGTGAATGACCAAAACAGTCATTTAAATATGGCCGCCTAAATGACCAGAAGCCGAGTCTTTTTTAAGGCTCGATTTTAAATAAATATTTGGTTACATTAAGATATTCAAATATCAGTAAACATCAGCTTATCTCATAAAATTGGTTTTTGTCCACCACCAGCATAGATACCAGGGGATTTATCTCCTCTAACCAAATATGTTTGGGTTATAAATATATATATATGTATATATATATATATATATATATATATATATATATATATATATTTCAATAGTGCAAATTTAGAATGCATTTTTCTGCATCGCACCTAGGGTTGTCACGATACTAAAATTTCAAACTCGATTCGATACGGAAAAAAAACACCAATTTATTGAACAAGTTTATTCAAAAAATAACATTCCTTTTATCTAGCTTCCTCAATTTATAGTGCAAAAATTTGCTCTTTGTGTTGTCGATTAAGTTGGGCTGTGAAGCGCCTCCCGAACTCGCTGTTGCCATTGTTAACAAAACTTGGATCGGAGACAACTCGCGCGGGAAATTGCAATGTAGCCATGCGGCGGCTTCTTCTTCTGTTTGTCCAGGAGGCAGAGGCTGCTTTACGGCACCTGGCTGTCGTGCGTGTCGGTGTACTTGAAGAAGGCTGTGTATATGCTCCATAATATCGATACCATGGGGATGGAATATCTAATTTAGATACCACTTTTAGTATCGATTTATATCTAGGTATTGAATTTTTTGACAACCCTAATCGCACCTTTTCAAAATAAGAGCATCGACTCATTCATTTGTTTTCATTTATATTTTTATTTGAACATAAGACAAACATTAAAAAAAAAACATTTGAACATAAGAAATTTAAAAAACAATAAACGTAATAAGCATACTAAAAAAAACAATAAACAAAAGTCTTTGTCCAAAGGGAGTGGGAAGAAGCTAATGCTTATTCAACCCCACCCCTTAACTACACATGATCTGAAAAGACTGTATCATGGGCCGTTTCTCAATACTCAAGGACGCTAGTACGTTCTTGTGTACTTGACAAGTGTGTTCTTGGCTAGTACACCAGAAAGTCCGTTCTGCCGAGTACGGGAGGACGAGGACGGCATTTGTAACAAGCGTACTTCTTTGCCTCACGGCAACAAGCGCTGCTTGTTGCTACGGTAAAAAAAAAACTACCCGACATAAAAATAAAAGTCTAGTCTGTTCCTTAAATGACAAAAAAAACAATTAAAAACGTATTATTTGTATTATATTTGGTCCACTTTTCATCAAAACTGATAAAATATCAGCATTTCCTGCTGTTAAATGAAGAAAAAAAGTTTTTTTTTCATCAAAACAAAGCAATGATGCTTTTATTTTGATAGTGGGTTAGCTCATTAGCATTTTGAGGGATCGTGAAGAGTCTGAAAGAAGAAAAAAACAAATACACAGCAAATTTTACAGGTTATACACAATTATTTACAATAACAGACAACTTTATATTGATTTATTTGTATTTCTGATATGAAACACAACAGTTATGAGCTTTCTCCTCTGCCACTCGGAGTATAACTGTTAGCGGCGCAATGCATTATGGGAAACTTTGCTGTCCCAAGTCCGCAGAAGGACGCATCAGTGCATCCTCGATACAATGGGCAGAGCAAGAACATATCCGGGAACTTTGAGCGAACATGCCATTATATGTACTTAGGATTGGAACAGTACTTGGACCATCGTTGATGACGTTTCACAAGGACGGGACAACACAAGTACACACAAGTACGCATATTGAGAAATGGCCATGATCTGTTTTTTTTTTAATGAAAACCTTCAGAAACATCCTCCCCCTTGGTGGAGGGGGGGTTACAAGTCTTTCTCGTTAATATTCATGATATGCGAACGTCTCTCGTCTGATTGGTTAACAGAAAGGACTCTTCTGCTGCCTTCATTTTTTCTTGGGTAAAAAAAAAGCAACATTGATGTTTTATCTCCACGTTCTGCAATCTTGTGGAGTTGCTTATACTAGTCGACGCATGCTCTACTCGCTCCTTCGGCGGTTCCAAGCAATGGTGGGCGGAGCCATGAATACTAATTTTATTGTCATGTCCTTGGGCAAAGACGTTTCACCCACCCTGCCTGCTGGTGGTGGTTAGAGGGACTGATGGTGCTTGTGCTTGGCAGCCTCGCCTCTGTCAGTGCGCCCCAGGGCAGCTGTGGCTACATTGTAGCTCATCACCACCAGTGTGTGAACGGATGAATGACACATTGTAGTGTAAAGCGCTTTGGGGTCCTCTGACTCTGAAAGGTGCTATACAGGTGCAGGTAATTTATTATTTATCATTTCATAAGTTAAGGAACTTTTTTTTGCACACAGACCCGATGAAAAATGATTTATATCTTTAGCTCTTCTGCCTGCAGTTTGTGAAACACTGAAAATGTTGCAAATGTTGAAAAACATTTGAAATATGCAACAATAATCAAACCAGCCAAAATTAGATTTTGTTTTGTCTTGTCGTGCGTTTATACTTCCTCATCGGAAAGAGAATCCATAGAAAAAGTATTTCAAAGAAACACTTCCTGTTGAGGTTTTTCTGGTGCTGATGTGTAATTCATCCTGTGTTGTGTCACTGCTGCATGATTACTTATAAAATTTGCTTTTGTGACGTGTGTTTCTAAAAAATTGGATCATTCGTCTGGTTTCTTTGAAGAAGACCAAACCAGATCGTCCCAGAGAACGTCAGAAACAGTCAAACATGAGTCCACAATCGTTGTCTTTGTGGGATGTTTTTGACAGAATCTGCAGGAGTGTGTGTGTGTGTGTGTGTGTGTGTGTGTGTGTGTGTGTGTGTGTGTGTGTGTGTGTGTGTGTGTGTGTGTGTGTGTGTGTGTGTGTGTGTGTGTGCGTGTGTGGTTTTGATTGGACTAATCTGTGCGCTCCTGTCGTTCAGGTAGATTCTTTGCAGCTTTAGCGAGTTATTTAGACCCTGCTGCTGACAAACCGCTCTGACTCATCCTCCTGGCTCTCACATCCCATTGTAGCAGAGAAAAAAGGAGTGGTGAGTGGAAATCTACAACAGCCTTCCTGGTGTCTAAACACACACATACCCTCTCACCACTGTCTGAAAACAGGCTGACAGACAACACGGTTGTCTTTGAGCTCCGGCGGGGGTGAATAGGTGGCATTTTCTAGTTTTTAATATTTGATTACGACAAAGAAGCTTTCAGAGTGAGCCAGCCAGTTATTCTTTAACCTCACCCTGTCATTAAGAGCAGTTCCCCTTGACGCGGAGAAGCTTCTATTTAAAGACGAGGAAGAGGCTGGGTGAAAGAAAAGGGCTGCAGAGACGTTTGTGAATTTGAGTTCCTTTGCTTCAGCCGACGTCTCGGTGAGTGCTCGGAGTCCGTTTCTGTCAGGAAAGTTAAAACCAGGAGGATTTTCTTTAATTGTGAGAAAGAAGTGTTCCTTAAACAGGACGTGAAAGATCTTTTGCTTTTATTTTGAAAGTAGCCTGGAAAGACTTCCTATATATGTAAATATGTAGCCACGACCTATAGACAGAGCTCAATGGTGGTTGTCTATCAAACTGTCTCTGCATGTAATCTGTTGGACCAATCAAAGCAACGAACAACGTGACGTATTTATCGCAACAGAAATCAGCGGGGCAGTCCGCCGTACACCATCAAAGAATCGGAGGGACCGGTGGCGCCAGTGTTCGGCAGCCTCGCCTTCGTCAGTGCACCTCAGGGCAGCTGTGGCTACAGTGTAGCTCATCAGCACCAGCGTGTGAATGGGAGAATGACTGATGTGTTGTAAAGGGCCTTGGGGGGTTCTAGAACACTAGAAGGTGCTATATAACTACAGGCCATTTACCCTTTAGTTATCGACGATTGCTCAACATTGCCGTCGTCTTTTTTCACACGTGTAGCTCAAACCAGTTTCGCCGCAGCTTAGTGGTGATGGACACATCAAATAGCCGATGAAACTTAAAAAACAACAATACCGCACACGTATCACGAAACACACCGGAGCCGTCAGTTTGTACAAAAACAACCATATTTCTTTTTTTGATACATTACTGTATGGAAAATATTACATGGAGATAAAAGACACATAAAGAGGAAAATTCAGGAAGCCAGGACAACGTGAGATCCGTCTAACTAAAGGTATTGCATTTCAAAATATGAACGCAGTCAAAATGACTGCCTTGGGAGTTACAGTGTTAAAGCATTAGAGTACCGAAGATGGGGGGTTAGTGGATAAAGCATGAGAGTTCTGTGGTTTAAAAAAACGATTTAAATGCAGAATTGATGCCGTTTGCTTACCTTCACATCGTATTAGATAAAAGCAGAACTAGTCACTCGTCATTTCCAGTGGAAACCATCTGGGGAATACAAAAATGATGCGGTCAGGATTTATTTCTCCAGGAAGTTACTGTAGACCTGACTCATTCATAATCTCGAGTCAGTCTCAGTGTGTGTGAGAATGTGTTTCTGTTAAACTGCCACAGCTAAATCAGATTTAGTGACTGCATCTGTGGGAGGCTGGAGAGGCAGTGTGTCATTTGTGTTTTATTTCTGCGTTGCTTCACATTCTCACATTTTCTGTTATCCATGCAAATCTCTTGAGTAGCGGTAGCTGGACATCTGATTGTCACTGGAAATTTAGGGGATTCATTTCACTGCAAAGACACATCAGTAGTTTCCAGTAAGGTACGCGGGGGCAGGCGGTATTGTTCAGCAAACTGTTCATGCACAGGGCGGACTCATGCTTTTGTGGCAGAACCCATTGATCTGCTGTCCCCCTGCTCAGTGCCTTTCTAATGATATCTGAGAAGCCGCTGTTACAAAGGGAGCAGCCTTTCCGAGCCCTACACAGCAAGGTAATAATAAGTCTACCGTAAATCCTCTAATGCAGGCCCTGACACTTCGTTTAGACGCCCCTGATTTGGAATGTTTTCTGCTACATTTACGTTATGACACACATGGGCGTCGCACCCGTGGGGGATGTGGGTGTTTTAACACCCACGCTTTTTCTAATGAGGAGTTTGAACACCCAGACTTTTCCAGCAGTTTTGCTCAAGACTTTACTAACAGTCTGATCCCTCCATGTTTCGCTCGCTGTTTCCCCCTCTCCCCCTCCCTTTCCTGTTGATCATTGAAACCCGCACCTTTGCGCACCGGTGTTACGTCAAAGATTCTCGTTCGTTCCATCATTGATATGTTTCTCCAGCTGCTCCGCGCCTCCGAACTGAAAAAATCGCGCGCGCTCATTACAAGCTGCACTCCCAGCGCGCTCTGCTCATACCACAAGAGAACTATAACCTCGTTGAGCTCAAACATCTTATTTGAGCAAATCCAGAGCTTTAAGTGGGCCCCTCCCGATATATGCAGAACACGCGCTCCACGAGGGGCCTCGTTTTGCGCACGAGTAGGCTACTAATTCTCTCCAAACGCGCAAAAGGCGCATCGCTGCTGCGCGCCGCGCACAAAGCACCGTCAGCTACCGTTAGCCCAGGCAGGAGGAGAGAACAAAGAGACGAGGTATCCGATACCGTGCACGCTCCCGCAATGATTGACAGCAGCAGCATCTGAACAACCAGCGGTCAGATGCGCCGACAGGCAGGTGGAAACATAGAGGTGGAGATACATCCAAACGGATGAGAATAAGCACAAGAAAAAAGTCACAACAAGAGGAGGAGTGAGCTGCACTTGAAAGTGGGAATGTTGATAAAAAAAGAAAAACTTTGTGAGCATAAACATCCCAGCTGCTGCTGATCATGAGACAGAAGAGACGATGATTCTGTCTGGATGTGGACTGGAGAATATTTTACAGCAGCTGATTATTTATTAAATGTTTTGTTAAATGCACAAACCTTCACTTCTGTCCTGTTGTCTCTGGTTCACAGCCTTTCAGTCCAATAGTATCCTATAATTAGTTGTTGTAGTCATATTTACATCAATTTCATTTGATCATTTCCCACTGAGAGCAAAACAAATCTTAATCTGCTTGTCTGATAGATTTCTGGTCATAACAGGGCCGATGCTGAAGTCTGAACTTAACCCTAACCCAGCTGCTTCTGCTGAGTGAAGCTTGAGGCTCATCAAAGGCACAAGAACACCTGAGTGGCAGTAATTCAACCTAAAAGGTGAAACTAATCTATGAGACAGACTCATTCCGTGCAAAGCCAGATATTTCAGCCTTTATTTGTTATAATTGTGATGATTCTGGCTACAGCTGATGAAAACCACACATTCAGAATCTCAATTAAAATATAGTGAAAAGGTTCAATATTCTAGACTCAAAGTGTCACACTCTAATCAGCTGATGAATCCAGAACACCTGCAGAGGGTTCCTGAGCCTTTAGATGGTCTCTCAGTCTGAGCTGGATTACTGACATAAGTGGACTTTTACACCAGATTCTCATTTCTGAGTTTCACCTGTAGACCACATTAGAACTGGCTCTGCTAAAAACTACAATACTTATTATTCAGAGCTTAACTAGATTATATTAGACTGATAGCAGAGTCCTTAAAGAACAGTTTGTGATTGGTTAAACCTTTATTTGATTTGTGACATTTCAAAAAATGCAGATTTCAGAACTTTATTGCATCTGACCCACCTTAGGTCTGGTCTAGTGTAAAAACTACAACACCTAGACTCTTCAGACCTGGATTAGCTTATTCTACATGAACAGCAGAATCATCAATTCCAGGTGGTAATTTGTGAAAACCTTAGTTCAAACAAGGTCACTTTTTTCTTTTTTATTATGAGTTTGGATTATCATATTAGTAACATATTTTTCAATTTAATGGGTTGATGTTGAAATTTCAAGAGTTCTGATTGGTCACCCATGAAATCAAACATTTTACGTTTTATAATTACAGCAGCTTAAAGATACTGGGGGTGGAAACATTAGTGGGAATTAAACTTTCTGAATTAAAAACTTAAAAAGGGAACCAACTTCAGCTTCATATAAAATAAAGAGCAACAACATAAATAAACAAAAAAAACAGTCAAATGAATGAGAAAAATAATCTAATTTAAAATTTGCATTGCATTCCAAATAAGTTCAGGTTACCAATTTCAGGATAATGCATACTGGTAAAATAGGACAGGGTGTGTAAATACAGATGTGTGTGTGTGTGTGTGTGTGTGTGTGTGTGTGTGTGTGCGTGCGCTCGCGCGCGTGTGTGTGTGTGTGTGTGAGTGAAAATCTCAACATCCCCCACACTTTTGAGAAGCTTGCAACGCCCCTGATGACACATTTTACCTGGAGAAGACGTTGGTGTTTGATCTTATCTCCTATTTGACGGATTTCCTGTTAAATCTTTTGGTTCAAGGGAACTGAGCTCATTTCTGTAGAATCAGGCTCTACGTTTGGTCGGGCAGCTCGCTGATGGACGCCGGGCCGTCAGCTGTTCGGGTCCTCTCCAGGGAGTTTAAGCGTCTGGATGCTGAGATTTTATCAGACAGCTGAAATGTTCCACCAGCTGAAGCCGCCTGCTTTGGTGTCTGACATATGAGAGTTAATGGTTCCATTTTTAGACGGCATTAGTCATCCCCGAGCCTACGCCTTGTAAATTAAAACTTCAACTCAGACGTTTTGTCTCATTTTTAGAAAACTGTGTTAGAGGCAGGCTGAAATGAGGTGTGAGTGAACTCAAAACAAAAATGGAAATTAAGGAAATGGATCCTGAAACTACAGTTAGGAGCTGCAGGGAACTGCAATGCAGGAAGTGGGGAGTGGTGGAGCTGGAACTGTTTGCTCTGTGGTGCGTTCAATGCCCTCCCCCTCTGCTATTAGCATGGGCAACTCCCTCTGAGTGTCGGCATTCTGTGAATCCAAGCCAACGCATTCACCGCTCTACCAGGCAGGGGGAAAACAGCCACGCAGGCAGACAGCACGCTGAAAAGCTGAAGGAAACATTGTGTGGGTGAGGAAGACGGCGTTCCTTCATCCAATTTTTATGGAATTTAGTGATTCCAGCTCCTGGCTGCTGTTTCAGGATGTTTCCTCGCTGGTGACGCGTTTGTCTTGTTGATATTTGAGTAACTCGCTCTGTGTCTCTTCCAGGCTTCTGGGACTCTGCCCTGTGCAGTCAGCCGCGCTCCTCCCCCCACCCCCGTCGCCCTCTAAGCCGGACCCTCAGCCCTAAGCGGACCAACAGGAACGAGGAGGTCGAAAGGTCGTGGCAGACCGGCACTCACAGTGACAGCGCGCCTCCCACCCTACTGCCTCACACTCCTCCACCTTCCTCTCACGGCGAGGGGAGTTACTCCAGCGGACCCCTTTGTTTTGTTAACCCCCTTTTCCTGCAGACTCACCCCCACAGCTGGGAGGACGACCCGCCTTCAGGGTCCAAGCCAGAGAAAACGGCAGAATCAAAGCCGGTGAGCAGCGGCCAGAGCGAAGAGCGCCACGGGGATCAGAACAAACTTAACAGCAAATCACGCTCCCCTCCTCCTCGCCCCCCTCCCCCTCGGTCAATGCCTCGCCGCCGGCCCGCTCCACCTCCACCCGGGCCCGCACAGGCTACCAGCAGACCAAAGACCATGCCGGTAGCCGTGACTACCAGGCTGCAGTCCTCCAACAGACGTCCAGCACCGCCTCGACCATCAACAGGTGTCAAATCGAGCAGCCCGTCCAAAAGTAGCACCTCACCAAACCCGCCGCCTCCACGACCTCAAAAACCAGATCTGGACTCTCTCCGCTGCCACATTGCTCTGGACGATGAGACCATCGCCAAGGCGCTGTCCCGGGCCAACCTGCCCCGCTGCCAGCCTCCACCTGCTGCTGAGAAACCATCAGAGAACGACTCGGAGAGTCCAGCAGGTCCTCATGAGAGGGGACGCCAGCGGCTCAGCGACATGAGCATGTCCACGTCTTCCTCCGACTCCCTGGAATACTCACGGTCTCCCGGGTTCTCCCTGGACCTGGTCCCGACCCCCTCCCAACACCACCAAGACACGGTGGAAGACAGCAGCGAGGATGATGAGGATGGGGAGGAGGAGGAAGACGAGGACTACGGCGTTGGTCTGGAGGCGGACCTCGAAACCCGACTTCGGCCAATCCTTAAAAGCCGACGGCGCCGAGTCGGCATGAGTCTGAGTGGGGGGTCATTTGACCTGCCCAGGTCTCTGAAGGGACGCTTCAGTAAGGTGAGCGGGATGCTCAGTTCCCTCATGACCCCGGAGAAACGGACCGTCAAACGGATCGCGGAGCTGTCCCGGGACAAGAGCTCATACTTTGGCTCCCTGGTTCAGGACTACATCAGCTTTGTCCAGGAGAACCGGAGCTGTCACACCTCAGGGATGGACTTCCTGCAGACTGTCAGGCAATTTATGACCCAGATGAAGGCTTACCTGCGCCAGAGCTCGGAGCTCGACCCCCCCATCGAGTCACTCATACCAGAAGACCAGATCGGTGAGTTCTACTGGGGCTTCAGGCACCTCTTGGTTTGCTGACTATGTGGGAACATCATGTGTTGTTCTACTTGTGTTTTCTCTGACTCCACTGCTCAGCACATTTTCATTCTTGACGCCTAAAACCAAAAAGTCGCTTCCTAGGAAAAAGTCATCCATTAAAAACGGTTTGGAAATCACATCTAAAGGTGAAGTCCACCAAAAAACAAATCATCTGGTGTTCAGAAACGGACAGTTCTGGGTTAGACACCCCTCACCCTAATCCGTACATCTGTACGGGTCAGAACCGTAAATCATATCATCAAGTCAGTCCGAAAAAACTATAAAATACTAAAATGTACATGTCAGCAGGCTGAAAGACGGGATGATTTTTACTAAACATTAACTAATGCTAAGCCACCCGTTCAGTGTAAATGCTTCTCGCTCTGAGACCTTTCAAACATTCTTGTGTTTTCAAACGAATCTTAATCGGAGTGTTTCATTTCCATCCATCGGTTGTGGTGGACCAGAGCGGACTCACTCTGCATGAATATGTGTGTTTGCACACTTCTCACATCCCTTGTTCATTGTAAACAATAACAGCGAAGCTTTGTTCCCACTCAGGGATTCATTCTGATGCTGCTGAAGTCGGATAATGAAACGTTTCATGGTTTTCCTTCTGGAAGGAGACGGGAAGATGAATCTTGTTTGGAGAGTGAGGCTTTCCTTCATCTCTGATTAGAACATGTTTGAAGGAAAAGTTGAGTATTTATTCACACAAAGACCAGAGGGTGTGTTGGTGCTGAAGACGTGTGACCTTTTCAGTAAGGAAGCAGGAAGACCAGGAGGTGTTTATAAAGGAGAGTGTTGCTTCAGGTCACGTTTGAAGGAGAGGAAGGATGTGGATGAGGAGGAAATGCTTCCTTATCCTGGCTGTAAGAGGACAAGTTCAGTTTTCTTTCACTCCTTTCGTCTCTGCGTGTTTCTGTGAACTTACTGAACCCAAGCGCACTTTCTGATCAGCTTTTATCTCAGATGATGAAACCTGATAATAAACCCGACTGAGTGACTAACGGCAGTGAGGTATTCTGGAGAGAATCAGGAAAGCCAAAGAGACTGGGATTGGAATTTGTTCTCCGTAAACACCCCTAGGCTTCCTGCTGCTAACGAACAGCCAAACCCATTCCTGTGAAAACCCACAACACCTGTACAGACGTGAGGAGGACCGTCGTGTTAAGAGAAGTGAAGTGGAATCCTCCTGAACTTCGATTCAATTCTTCTGACTCACCATTAAAAAAAGTTCCTTAGCAGAAAAGTAATGTCTGCACATGCATGTTCACTTGTTTTTGCTGTTGCAACACACATCATCGGTGTCTCGTTGTGCAAACGTAGAAATTGCGCTGGAGGCTGTAGATGGTCGTGCTGCATGAATAGTTGCATCAGTTTTCCAAACAAACAGTTGTGTAGCATAGCAGGCTGTGTGCGTGTGTGTGTGTGTGTGTGTGTGTGATGATCTGACACCTGGGTGTGTGTTGGGTGTGGAATCGAGGTCAGACTGGCGAATCATTGACACTTTAACTGAGGATTTATTGGACAGGAACTAAATAAGCGAAGACGTTCAGTTGGAGTCATGATGTTTTGGTCACAGACCTACAACAGTGTGGCGAAACCATTTCAATGAAAAAAGTATCTATATAAACAGAGCTGCAGGGTTAAAATGTCAGAAAAATATGGGAAATTCCAAGATTTATGCCATAAACACAAACGTGTGAAAAAATTGGATTTTAACTGATGTTGGAAAGTACGGTGGCCCAGATGGTTGAATAAAAAAAAGCCAAAACACGACAAAAGCTACAATTAAAGAAGTACAAATAAATCAGATGTAAAAAAAAAAAAAAAAAGAAATAGTAAAAACTGAAGGTTGTGGTCATCCAGGATTTATGCTAAAACAGGAGTCATGGTGGTACCTTAATGACGTCAAAAACATAAGTAAATGAGAAAAAACGCATTTGTGACCTGGTTATTACGATATTGGATCTTATGGTGATCTTATGGAGTCCAATAACCAGGTCCTGGACACTTTTGTCTCTCATTTACCAAAGTTTATAGTGTAATTAAGGTTCAAGGTTACTTTAATTTAATTTAACTTAACAACTTATGTTTTTGGAGGATAAAAACTGCTTGAGATGGAACATTGTTTGAGCGGTTCCTGCTACCATACAACAAATAAAGAACAGGACAGCAGAGTCCATAGACAACATACAACAACAACAAAAAGCGAAGAAGAAAAACAAACACCAAAAGACTTTAAAGCCATCAACGACTTTGTTCCTTTGCAAAAAAAAAAAGTAGTGAGACAATGTTCCCTCCAGTTCCTGGTGCATCATATAAAGATGAGGAAAACCGGCCTATCAGCACACAGCTCATTTAACATTCTTGCCCTGGCCAAGTGGGCGGGGCAAACCAGCCTTTTCATTGCAGGGCTTTATTATGGGATTTATATTTGGCCATTTATCAGGCCTCCCGGGTCATTTTATGTCCCAACAAAGTTTCATATGTTATATAGAGGCTCAGAGAACAGTTTCCGTTTGTAAAAAAGTTCTGCTAGGACTTCTCTATTGAGGTCACAGTTATTGATGTGCATTCAGGAACCTGTTGGCTTGTGGTGTGAAGCTGTTACACCGTCTTGTGGAGGTGGATCGGAAGCTATGATACCATTTTCCAGAGAAACGTGGAGTCAGCATCAGAACCATCAACTTCTGTTTTATTATCACCTTTATTGTTACTTTTGTCATGTTTGGACTTCATTGAACCTTCTGGGCCACTGTAGGGGAAATTCCTACGTTTGTTAGAAAACCGTTGAAACCTCCATGATGAGTTTAAGGACATTGTGGATTAGATGACACAGTGAGGTCATTTTTTCGCTGTGGCAGAAAAAAACCTGAAATATGCAAAACATGACTAAAGCAGAAATGACTATGAGAACTCTGGATCTGAATTTCACCTCCATCCTAATAATAATAATCAATCATACAAATTTTCATATATTTTTTTTATTATTTTCCTGTTAAAATTCAGAAAATATAAAGGAAAAAAACTAATCACTATTTCCAAATGTTAATGTAAAATTATTAAATAGATTTTCTAATTATTTCCACACATTTGAAAGGTTTTTGGGGTATTTTACTGGTTCAGAATCACTGTTTGGTTTTAGGGTCTATTTTAGTCTCAGAGGAGGAAGTTTTAGGATTTTTTTTCTCGGGTTTCTGTTTGTTCACTGATTGTTTCATTCAGTTTGACGCTGCTGCTGGTGGAGTTACATCACAGAATTCTGCTGTCTGTTATCAGGAAACACTTTTAACATGCAAGTTCCTCTTTTACCTATGATGTGTGTGTGTGTGTGTGTGTTCCTCCTCAGACCGAGTTCTAGAGACAGCCATGCACAAATGTGTCCTGAAACCTTTGAAGAGCGTCATCGAGGCGATTCTGCACGACTTCCAGGTGAGACACAAGCCCCTCCCCACCCCCCCATGCTGTAATTGACCAGCTTGTTTCTGACGAAGCCGTTTACCTGCTGCAGGTGAGCAGCGGGGCGTTGCAGCAGCTCAAGGAGAACCTGGCTCTGGCCAAGACCAAGAGGCCTCAGGAGATGGGCGTGGACGGAGCTGTGCCCCCCGACTCGGTGGCCATCGAGAAAATCCGACAGAAGTTCCTGAGCATGAGGAAGGTGTACTCACCTGAGAAGAAGGTGTCGCTGCTGCTGCGAGTGTGTAAACTCATCTACACCATCATGCAGGACAACTCGGGTACGGAGAAGTCTCGCCTTTAGATTCTCGACGGTTTCCTTCCATCAGACCCCTCTTCACCTTCGCTCTGCTTCCTCACAGGGAGGATGTACGGCGCCGACGACTTCCTGCCCATGCTCACGTACGTGGTGGCGCAGTGTGACATGCCGCAGCTGGACACGGAGATCCAGTACATGATGGAGCTGCTGGACCCGTCTCTGCTCCAAGGAGAAGGTAAGATTACCTGGTTCAGTGAAACAAAACATGAAGACTTTTTGTGAAATTTTTAATGAACAGTGAGGGTAGCGAACGCCTCTGAGTCAGAACCACAGGAGGGATGAAATCTGTTCTGTTTAGGAGAAAAAAGAAGCGTTTTCCTCTGGAATCTGCTGGTTTGTTTTTCTTCATAACTCAGATCAGCTGATCGGGTTCCATTAAAGTCCGTTTATGTCACTTCCATTCAAAAAGTGCATTTCTGAAGAGCAGTTGCATCGCAGTGTTGCAAAACAAAAACATTACAAACATGAAAATGTAAAGGCTAAAACAAACTAGATGGAAAATCAATAAATCAATAAACCAAAAATGAAAAATGAGCCTAATTTTTTTTAATTTGATGAATCACAACCATTAAATGTGTTCTCCTTCAGGCGGGTACTACCTGACCAGCGCCTACGGAGCCATGGCACTCATTAAGAACTTCCAGGAGGAGCAGGCGGCCCGCGTTCTGAGCTCCGAGGCCCGGAACACGCTGCACCAGTGGCACCGCCGGCGAACCGCCCAGCGCTCGGTGCCGTCTGTGGACGACTTCCAGGTATCTCACCTGAGCTGAGCCCACCTTGAACGTCCAGGCAGTGAGTCGAAGTTGCAACAAATCAATCTGAACTGAAAAATGCATGAAGAGGGAATAAACATGGCAGCAGCGCCCCCTAGTGGAAGAGCTGGATGTCTTCACTGTCCCTGCATGTGAATCCCTGAGTTAAAGCGTGTGTGTGTGTGTGTGTGCGTGCGTGCGTGTGTGTGCGCGCGAGTGTGTGTGTGTGTGTGTGTGTGTGTGTGTGTGTGTGTTGGGGGGTTAAGAGACCATAGGACATTAGAAATTATAAGATTATGGTCAATTTTTTGTTTTTTACTTCTAAATTCAGGATTTTCCAATATTCTCCAATAACCCACACACACACACACACACTGTTTATTTATTTACTGTAATGGTTTCATCCACAGCCCTCATACACCATCATCACTTCACTCTCACTGCTTTCATATTTAACGGCCGACGTTTCTGTTCTGCAGAACTTCCTCCGTGTGGCGCTGCAGGAGGTGGGCTCCGGCTGCACGGCTAAAACCATGCAGGTGAATCCGTACACCACCACAGAGGAGGTCTGCTCGCTCTGCGCCTACAAGTTTAAGATCCCCGACCCGGAGAACTACGCCATGTTCCTGGTGGACGAGGACACCAGCCAGCAGCTGGCCCCGGACACGCACCCCCAGCTGATCAAAGCCGAGCTGCACAGCCGGCCGCTCGCCCACGCCTTCCACTTCGTCTACAGGAGGGTGTCCAACCTGAACCTCTGCATCCCGGCCGTCATGCAGAACGGAAACTGCCTGCCGGCGGAGTAATGACGGACAACGTCTCACGGTTTTATATTGGTGCTTGTATGTTTTTGAAGATTGATTTGAGGATGTCTAATCGAGTAGACGGAAACGACGTCTTTGAAAGAAGACAGAAAGTTGTCTCTGGTTGTTTCAGCGTGGTTACGTTTGGCGTTTCCTCACAGCTGAGGTTAAACTGTTAACATCAACTCTATTTTAAATAACATTAAACTGCTGTTCCTCAGAAGCCTTCATAGAAACACTGTAGCTGAGAGCAGTGCCCAGATTAAATCTTTATGCTTAATCATCTTTATTTGATAAGAACTATTGTGAAACTTATTTTTATGTCTCTACAGTTGCTGGCCAACTGTGGATTGTATTTTTATGTAAAGATATTTTTATATTCCCTAAAGTTACCATGATGTCATATTTGTGTACTGGACTTAATACTGGACCTATTAATGCCAGTTTTTATTCTCAAACTTCAGTTTGAAACGACTTTAAGTCTTTTTTGTCATGAAGCTCAAAGCTGGTTGTGGAAAATAAAAATTTTCTGAACGAGACTTTCTGACTCTTTGTGGGAATTTTAAAACCAAAAGCTTTAGAGTTGATGCAATGTTGTGAATAAGGCGACATTGAAATGTCTTCATTACTTTTATTGATTTGATTTATCAGTTAGAAAAGATCTTAAATCTGTGCTAATGTCCCTTATTAAGACGATGCTGTAAAGAGCAGGACCAAACTCCTCCACAGAAGTGAGACGCTCATCAGCAGTTATCAGACACTGGATCCAGTTAGTGCCTCCAACCGTGTTATAGCTATGTAGTAGGTTTACAGCTAGTGCATTTAGAGCTAGGTAGGTTTACAGCTAGTTGGTGAGTTTATAGCTAGTTAGCATGTTTACTAGTTAGTGGGTTTACAGCTATTTAGCAGGTTTAGTGCTAGTTATGTTTACATCTAGTTAGTGGGTTTGCAGCTAGTTAGCAGGGTTACAGCTAGTTAGTATTTTTACAGCTAGTTAGCAGGTTTATGTTTAGGTTAAAAATCAGTACAGCTAGTTAGGTTTTGAGTAGGTTTAGAGCTAGCTTAAAGCTAGTTAGTGGGTTTACAGCTAGTTAGTATAATTACAGCTACTAGCTAGTTAGGTTTACGTCTAATTTCGGTTTAAAACTAGTTAGGTTTAGAGCTAAGTATAGGTGTACAGCTCATAGATATGTCTGTACAGCTAGTTAGCATGTTTACAGTTAGTTGGGTTTACAGCTAGTTAGTAAATGTTTACAGTTATGTCTAATTAGGTTTTAAACCAGTTATTTTTACAGCTAGTTAGCATATTTACAGGGTTTACAGCTAGTTAGTAAATGTTTACAGTTATGTCCAATTAGGTTTTAAACCAGTTAGTTTTACAGCTAGTTAGCATGTTTACAGGGTTTACAGCTAGTTAGTAAATGTTTACAGTTATGACTAATTAGGTTTTAAACCAGTTAGTTTTACAGCTAGTTAGCATGTTTACAGCTAGTTAGTGGGTTTACAGTTAGCAGGTTTACAGCTAGTTAGGTTTACAGCTATTTAGTATAGGTTTAGGGATAATTTACTTTTTCACATTGATCCAGGTTGGATTACATTTTTAAAAATCAGGTTATCTTAGATAATGAAGTTGTTTTGATCTGAAAATATTTCAGTGATCTAAAAGCAAAAATAAATCTGCAAGAAGATGAATACTTTCTTTTACTGCAGCTTTTCTGCTCCTTAAACCTGGTAAACGTGGACACAATTGCTGGATAAAACAAATTAACAATAAAACTAACAGTCCTGATGATTTTAGAACCTAACTAATAAAAATAATTAGTAAAAGTCATCATACAGAATGATTAATCATTTCTGAATTTAGAACCAAATTAAAAGTTGCTGATTCATGAAGAGTAAAAGTTGACTCTTGACTCTAAAGGTGTTGATTAAAAGACACATTTTCAGCACAAAAGCATTAAATAGAATAAGAACACCTTATTAAATGCAGCTTTGCCTATTTTGCTCCATCATCTCAGTCAAAACCACTTTTTGCACTAACCTCTGCGGGTTGGATCCACTGTCCTGCAGCAGAGCGCCACCTGGTGGTCGATCTGCGCTGTCTCAGTAACTGACGCATCTGACGGCGTTTGACACAGCAGCACCGGCTCGTCTGCGTCAGTGTCGCTCTGCACAACAGACATCTCCGGTTTCATCCCGGTGGACCAGTACAACCAGCTCACAGGTAAAGGTAGGCTGCAGCTCGTTTTCCTGTGCGTCACTTCTGCATAGAAACTCTGTGTTCTGGTCGCTGGTGACTTCAGGGACGTGTTATGTAAATGCAGCTGCAGAGCTGTGTGTGTTTTTGATGCCACTGTTATTTGATAACACCGAGGGGTGTGGAGGGCTGCTGCTCAGGCTAGGATGGCGCAGTTTCAGCTGGAAGCTTCTGTGACGCACATCATGCTGCAGCCACAGCAGAATAAACTGCGCAGTTGTCTGGAAAAGGCGGATGCTGAGACATGCAGATGCTCCTAAAATGACCTCAGCTCAGCTCCGCAGTGTTGCATCAGCAACGCTTCTCTGTTGACACTTCTATCTGCTTGTCATTTTGCTCATGTCAGAGGCACGCGAGGCATCTTGGGACACGCACAGATGCGTGACCTGTGCGTTACTGTGACGTCAGGCATGTAGGGTTAGTTCTAGTTAGTTGGTCACCAACCTGTGTGAAGCAGAGCTACTTCACCATTATTGAGCCATATGAAGGATTACCAGGTTACCAAGTTTTGTCCTGTGCACAATACTGACCTTTGACCTAGAATAGGTTTGAGTCTAACTAAACTTCATGTATAATAAACATATTTTAAATCTATATTAATGCAGGTGTGACCAGAAAAGGCTGTTCTCTTTGGGCGTGTCCCTTCAGGTGTCGCACAGCCAATCATCATTCTCCGTTTAGTCCTGTTTTCTGCATCCTTCACCCTCACACCAACTAACTTCATGTCCTCTTTGACCACATCCATAAATCTCCTCTCAGCCTCCTGCCTGGTGGCTCCAAACTCAGCATCCTTCTACCGATGTAATCATTGCCTCTCCTCTGGACATGTCCCAACCATCTCAGTCTGGCCTCTCGGACTTTATCTCCCAAACATCTAACATGACATGAGTTGTCCCTCTGATGGACTCATTCCTGATCCTAACCATCCTCGCCCCAAAGAGAACCTCTTGAGTTCTGCAACGTCCAGTTCTGCCTCCTGTCTTGTCCTCATGGACACCGTCTCTAACCCAGACAACATGGTGGTCGCGCTATTGCAGACTCTGATGTAAAGTAGTTTTTCCATGAGTCCTTGAGTCTTGTGCATTTCACAGCAAAAAGCTAGTTAATAGTAAACCTTTATGAATGGTTTTGTTTGTGAAAAACAAGAATTCTTCAGAAGTTCATATCAGCTCCAAGTCAACTCTACTACATTGGTCAAGATGGAGGACCATGACTACGGCTATGGATCGGACGCCTTCTTTGGAGTGAGCGATGATGGAAATAGTGATATTGCGAGCACTGAAATTGACAAGCAGATGCCCAAGGCTGATAAAATTAACCAGGAGCCCACCCCAATGAAAGCCTCTAAGAAACACAAGACGAGCAGCAAAAACCCTCATGGTGAGTGTATCAGAGATGTTATCTTGGAGGCCTGAATTCACTAATGGCTCCAGGAAAACTTTAATAAGCTACTGACCACCACCAGCAGGCAGGGAGGGTGAAGTGTCTTTCCAAAAGCTGGTGAAGGTTCTCAGTCATCCAGGTCATGGTAATCCAAAGGGGTTTGAATGACGGCAACTGGACTTCTTTGGTTTCTTGAAGCGAAACGTCTTCAAGAAACCAAAGAAGTCCAGTTGCCTTCATTCGAACCCCTTTGGGTCTTTCCAAAAGACACGACGACTGCAACAGTCTGAGTGGGGTTCAAATCTGCAACCCCCCCGGTTACGAGGCGGCAACTTAACACCATCACCCCTGGTAAAAACAGAAATAACATTCCTTCTGGCTTTTTGTCACTTTTAGTCTCCGTAGTTACAAAGTTAATACAGCGAGGATTTATCGGCACGCTGTCCAGGTCTTTTTTTGGTGTCAGGTTTGACTTTCGGTATCTTCTGGGGCTCTTAATGTTACTGATTCTACCACTATCACCATTATGACTCTTCCAGGCTGAGCCACCATGGGGAAGGAGAAGCTCCACATCAATATTGTGGTTATAGGACATGTGGACTCAGGCAAGTCCACCACCACCGGCCACCTCATCTACAAGTGTGGAGGCATCGACAAAAGAACGATTGAGAAGTTTGAGAAGGAGGCTGCAGAGGTATGAGTCTTCTGTTCTCCCTCATTTAAAAGGATGTTTTAGCTGGTCTATTAATTGTATTTTGTATGTTGCTGTCCCTTTTCTATGGTGTTAGGTTCTTAAAGTTCTCAATCACTCGTTCTCCGTATGAATCTGCTGTGGTCTCTAGAATGAATGAATGCCTTGTGAGTTGTTTTCTGTAGAAAAAAGGTTCCTGTTTCAGAAAGAAATCAGTTGGAAAAGTGGAGGCCAGAAATCAGCAGGATTTGGAGTCTAACTCATTAGTACTTACGATATGCGAACATCTCACCTTTGATTGGCTAGCAGCGAGGACTCTTCCACTGCCTTCAATCTTTTCCCTGTGATGTAGAAGGGCCATTTATTATATAAATCTGCACTAAGCCTTGGACATAAGCATCAATAAAAGACTTATCTCAAATTATGTCTGGTGTCACCTTTACTATCTTTAGATGGGGAAAGGCTCCTTTAAATACGCCTGGGTTTTGGACAAGTTGAAGGCCGAACGCGAACGTGGAATCACCATTGACATCTCTCTCTGGAAGTTTGAGACCAGTAAATACTACGTCACCATCATTGATGCTCCAGGACACAGGGACTTCATCAAGAACATGATCACCGGGACTTCTCAGGTACAGTTCAAATGGAAAGAGGAGTTAAATAAACTACAGGTAGTTGATACATCCTCACCTCCTCAGGCCGACTGCGCCGTGCTGATCGTGGCTGCGGGTGTTGGCGAGTTCGAAGCTGGCATCTCTAAGAACGGGCAGACCCGTGAACACGCCCTGCTCGCCTACACGCTGGGGGTGAAGCAGCTCATCGTCGGCGTCAACAAGATGGACTCCACTGAGCCGAACTACAGCCAGAAACGCTACGAGGAGATTGTGAAAGAAGTCAGCACTTACATCAAGAAGATTGGCTACAACCCAGACACCGTGGCCTTCGTCCCCATTTCTGGCTGGAATGGAGACAACATGTTGGAACCAAGCCCTAATGTGAGTTTACTTAGTGACGAGTCCTGTCCACTCTGAGACAGAAACCCAGCCAGCACACATAGGTGGGGCCCATATGGGATCTATTGATTCATTGATTTAGTGTGTGGCAGCTGCATCTCTAATCACAATGCCTCTACACCGGTGTAGCCAAGGTCAACCCTAGTTTTAACAGGTATTTGATCCTTAACATAAAAGGCCACCCCGCCCCCATGTATATTTCTGTCCCTCCTATGTAATATATATCCATTTATATACAATAAAGAATTATCAATACTTGCATCTAAATGTGTCTCAGAGAAAGCCAAAACATGTAAATTATAATTCTCAAGCATTCTTGTAACATCCTGGATCTTATTTCTCAGACTACAAACATTCAAATGACCTACGTTTAAACCTTTATTCAAATATTTTTTATCCATCACCAATAATCACACCCAAATACCACTTCTAGTTAACCCATATCTGATTAAAGAGATATCAAATACACAAAACAAAAAAACACACAAAAACCAACACGAACATACATACAAACATACACACACCTTTTTTGACATTGTTTGTTTGCATCCCCTCTTCCACTTTACACCCCTCAGACTTAATTCTTCAATCTATTTTATGGTTGTCCTTTTCATAGTTAAGCAAACTTATATTTTCACCAATGATAGATTATAGTAGTACTCTTATTTTGAGAGCATCCAGTCTTTAACAAAAAGTCCGTACCTCTCCATCCGTCATTCTCCATCTCTGTTTTGTTCCTCTGGTTCAATCACAGACTTGAAGTTTAATTCTGCCTTGCGATGATCATTAAACCTTCTTGACTGTCCTTTAAACGTCAGGATCAGAGTAGCTGGATGAATAATCCCATGTTTCACCCCAGCGCTCCTCAGACTGTTCCTCACCTCCCGAAAACTCGCTCTGGCTTTTGCTGTCTCCGTTGAAAAGTCCGGAAATATTCGCAGCTTCATTCCTCTAGCCACAAATACTCTTTCCGTTCTTGCCATTTTCAGAATCTCCTCTCTTATAATCAAACTTCTCAACCTCACCATCATTGCCCGCTGACCAGCTTTATCCACCGGCCCAACTCGGTGCGCCAATTCCACTTCAGGTGAGCGCTGCAGCTTTTCCCCAACCAATTCCTTCAGTAATTCAGACGCATACATTGTTGGATTTCCCTTCTCTGCATCTCGATTCACCCCCAGAATACGTATATTATATTTTCGACTGTGGTTCTCCAAACGATCCACCTTCTCCTTTAGGTCAACATTCTCTTTACTCAAACTTTCGTTCTTCTCTTCAAGTTGCGTGACTCTGGTGTCCATGCTGTTTAATGATTCCTCCATCGCATCAGCTCTTTTTGCCCACTCAGCCACATCCAGTTGGGGCTGGAGTGTGATTGGCCCATCAAATAGATAGAATGCTGTGATTGGCCCACCAAACCGATAGAATGCTGTGATTCAGGGGCGTGTCCAGGGAGTGACCTGTGGTAGCACATGCCACCCTTGAAATCTGATTGGCCACCTCAGGTGCCACCCCACTGAGTTCCATTTAAATTGATTTTTGTGGACTACAGGCCAACAGAACATTTATTTTTATTCTTTATAATTTTTTCATATTGACATAAATAGTATTTAGAATAACCATGCCAGTCCCACTCCACTCCAGTTGGTGGCGGTAATGCACCAAGAAGTGGCTTGCAAGCCACCTCTAAACAGCTTGAATAAGAAAAAATTGGTCACGACAATGTAGAGTTCACAAATCCACTAGAATGAAAAAACTAATGATTTTGTGAGGGGTGACCACAGGTGCCACCCATGCTTAAACAAGTGCCCCACCTGGGCCACCCCATTTTAAAAGGCCTGGACACACCTGTGCTGTGATTGGCCCATCAAACCGATATAATTCTGTGATTAGCATAACACATTACTGCCTATGGTGTGTGGCTGGACCAACATGCAGAGCAAAATCTTTTTGCTTCGGCAATTGTCCGTCTAGATTTCTAGGCTAATTCAGCCCTACCAAATATCAGAGTCAGACTTTTGCATTTTCACGTGTCTATAAACAACTATCACCTATGTACAGATGACCTGGTTTAAGGGCTGGAAGGTCAACCGTAAAGATGGAAGTTCCTCCGGCACCACACTGCTGGAGGCTCTGGATGCCATTCAGCCTCCCACTAGACCCACCGACAAGCCCCTTCGCCTGCCTCTGCAGGACGTTTACAAGATTGGAGGTGCGGCAAGAGTTGTTTGTTGTTTTGTGATTTAGACTTGTAGACACTAACCTGTGAAATGTTGCTGCTGTGTTGATGGTATTCATGGATCATTTGTGGGCTTATGTCCTACATGTCAAACGGTAACTTTTGTAACTGCATGCACCAGTTTACAGACTTTAGGCTGCAAACCTGCTTCTCCATCAGGTATTGGGACAGTTCCAGTGGGCCGGGTAGAGACAGGAATCCTAAAACCCGGCATGGTGGTGACCTTTGCTCCTGTCAACGTGACCACTGAGGTCAAGTCCGTGGAGATGCACCATGAGGCCCTGAGCGAGGCACTGCCCGGGGACAACGTGGGTTTTAACGTGAAGAACGTATCTGTGAAAGACATTCGCCGTGGCAACGTGGCCGGAGACAGCAGGAACGACCCGCCACAGGAGGCGGCTGGCTTCACCTCCCAGGTCTGATCAGCAGGAGTCACTGAAGGAGTATCTGCTGTTTCACATGTGAGCTTAAACCTTCTCCTGTGTGCAGGTGATTATCCTGAACCACCCGGGTCAGATCAGTGCCGGCTACGCCCCGGTGCTCGACTGCCACACTGCACACATTGCCTGCAAGTTTGCAGAGCTCAAGGAAAAGATCGACCGCCGCTCTGGGAAGAAGCTGGAGGACAATCCCAAGTCCCTGAAATCTGGAGATGCTGCCATTGTGGATATGATCCCCGGCAAGCCGATGTGTGTGGAGAGCTTCTCCGAGTACCCGCCTCTGGGTGAGTTGTTCTGTTTTGAGCTGCTAGAAGGCTCAGATTTAGACATTTACCACAAAAGCTTTATCGATGCTTCCTCTTCAGGGCGTTTCGCCGTCCGTGACATGCGCCAGACGGTGGCGGTGGGAGTGATTAAAGGGGTGGAAAAGAAAGCCCCCACCAGTGGAAAGGTCACCAAATCTGCACAAAAGGCGCAGAAGACCAAATGAACGTTGTGCTGGGCTGCTGCCCCAAACGTTCAGCGTGGCCGAAGACACGCTCACACCCCGCCCCTCCTGCACACCATAGTCAGCATCTGGTCTATTATCACAATGCATCGCAAAAGCAGGCGAAGAAAAAAACACGACTTCACGGTTAGTGAACATCTCACCCGGTGGTTCTGTTTGTGGTGAAACTTCTCAGCAGATCGTTGCTGTGGCCTAAATCTGCTGTTTGAGATGCTCTGGGTGTTTGTTCAAGTGATGCTTTTTGTTCCAGCTTTGAAACCCTTAAACTCCCTACGTGACGCCGACTGGCTGCTTGCATGTTTGCTGTTAGAGAAAACGAGCTGTTCAGCTCTTCACACCTCATCGCTGGACTTTAGCCTCCTCCCAGTAGCTCTGATAAATGTCACTTACTGTAACCTTGATGCACCTTAAATGCTGTCATCTGTGAGCAAACATTCATAAAACACGTTGAAACAGTTTGTTTTTGTTTCTGGTGTTTCTACGACACGACCAGAACTTGTATAGCCACTTTCTGAGTCAAAGGACTCCAAAAGATTTTCCAACACACCCGTTATTCACACACTGATGGTGATGAGCTGCATTGTAGCCACAGCAGCCGTGGGACACACCAGGTATGTCTACAGGTGCAAAATGTCTGATCATAGTTTGATTAGAATTTGGCTGTGGACATGGGCCCTGAATGGGACTAATGAAGGCTGAGGAGACATTTCAGCAGTTAGATTAAGGTGTTAAAAAGACGAACGCACAGCAAGGAGATAAGTTTCACTTTCGCTAAAGAACACTAGGGGGTGCTAAAAGCAAGCCAAAACTGCCAAGTGTTCCATTAATTTAACAGCTGAAATGTCTCCTCAGCCTTCATTAGTGTCTACAGGAGCGGTTCATCACTAAATCAAACACATCAGCTGTGTTCATGATATAAAACATGCAGGAAACATGCTGGAAGCAGACTGCAGCACCAGGCATGTCAGCTCCACTTTACTAAGTCCAACAGGGAGCGGACCGCCACTCTGAAGTTGCAAGTGCGATATTCTGGTACCAGAGGGCGGTGGGGGTCTGAGTGACATTTCATTAACCCTGTAAACTGGATCAAGAAAATTATTTAAAAATATGAAAAAGTTGCATAATATGGCTTTAAAGCAGGGGTCTCAAACTCAATTCAGCCGGGGGCCGCTGGAGGCGGAGTCTGGGTGAGGCTGGGCCGCATCAGGTTTTCCACAAGAAAAGCAATGTTATAAAATTTCAATCTTCTCAAATGTCTTTAACACAAAATAAGATGAAAAAATATACTAACTTATTAATAATGAATAAGAAAATGAATCAGTAATGAATAAATAAAATAATTAGATTTCTCATGTGACTATTTGGTTTATTTAGACTTCTGTATATTCTGTGTCTTCTTAACTGGAAGAAGCTCATCTAAACAATAGAAACATCGTTTTCTACCTCAGCAACACCCAATTCCAACAATAAGACGCTAAATGAAAACAACATAAAAAGACGCTAAATACATATATCGAGAAAAACACGCAGTAGCGACAATGCTAAATGATCCTATCAACAAAAGCAGCCGTTCAAATTAAAGCAGACTCTAATCTTTCAAACAATATAAGTCTTCTACATTTTATATAAAACAGAGTTACGAGCAAACAAAGCAGCAAAAACCAGCTCATCTCATGAAGTCAGAAGCATAAATTCAGTCTTACCTTTGCTGCTTTATCGTCATAATCTGTGTTACAGTAAAATAAATCCCCTTGGCTCGTGTAATCCATTTTCCCACTGTGACACTGAACTGATTTCTGACTGGTTTTAGCTTTTTGTTTGTCTCCTGGAGACTGCTTAGAAAACTCGGACCCCACATTCCTGTAATTAACAGTTTGCACTGTATTACTTCGTGTGCTTCCTGACCACAGAGGTTAGACGTGTGAACTCAACATCAAGCGACTCTATTGCCTGAGAGTGTTGGGAACGCAGAGCGCTGGGACGAATCTCAGCCAGCCAGGCAGGAGGAAAACACTCCATGGCAACGCTGCTGTAACTTTTACTCAGAGAAATGTTTGCTTGCATCAAGCCTGGCCGATGTCCCGCCCCCAAGAGCCATGTACCTCACTGTGTTTGGTATGTTCATTCAGCTTTGCACACAAAACTGTAAAGTGCCCTACATATCAAACTGGCGGGCCGCATTAACATTAACTTTTCATATTAAGGCGAGGGCCGCAAGTTTGAGACCCCTGCTTTAAAGTCTGTTAATTTATGTTTTTTTTTTAATAAAATATTTGTACTTCTATTGTGGGTGTACACTTTTCTAATGAGGAGGTTAAACACCCACAATTTTGCTCAAAAACTTTACTATCGTTCCGGCTCCTCTGTGATGCACTTGCTGTTTACCTCCTCTCCCTCTCCTGTTTCTCATTGAAACACACACCTTTGCACATCGGCGGTGTTACGTCCGTATTCCCGTCGGTTTCGTCATAGAAATGCGTTTTCCCAACTGCTCCGCACCGCGTGCCCACCCCTGGGCCTCCGCAACGACTTTCCAAAACAAACAAAACCAGAAACCGTCTTCATGTAGTATTTCCTTTATTCATGTCTAACAATAAGAGTTCACTTGCACTTTTATTAATCTACAGGCTTTCTGAAAATATAACCAAGGATATTATTCATGTGAAAATTCATGTGGACATAATTTAAAATAAATTAGAAAACTGAAACAGAACCTTAACAGCAGATGCCATGGGGCAAAATAATCTGAGAAAAAAAGGTGAAATGCCTCAAATTATAACATCTCCAAAGGCAAAATGATTAGTGCAACTCTTTCTTTGTGAAGGACTCAAACACTCGTTTCAGACACAGATGATTATGTAGCGTAGAAACAAGGCACCAGTATTTTATACGTTCCTTAGGCCAGAGCTGGGGTCCGTTTTTATGTGCTGATTAAAACCAAACAAGAACATTTAAAGGACAAATCCTTGGATCTGTTTGGAAAAGAAAACCTTCTCATGCAAGAGATATTTAGATCGGTGAGGGACTTTATCCCCGCAAGCAGGATTCATAAATATATCAGAGGGATGGATGTATGAATTAATGTTTGTGCACAGAACCATGAGAACAGCGTGAAAAACACCTTCTAATTCTGCTTGAGTCATTTTTTTATTAAAATGATAATTAGTGGGAGTATAACATTTACCCGACGTCTGGGAACGCTGGTGTGGCGTGTCAAAAAAAGAGCGCCACTATTACACAGCAAGTATAACGCTGTAGGCCTGATCATCTGTGTTCACTTGTATTTATATTTTATACGTATTTAAAATTAATGTATGTTTTCATCTCTTTATTTATTTATTTGTTCTGTTGCCTAATATCTGAAGTTCATATTTTCAGGAGACCGCAGGCACAGATTTACATCAGCAGGTGGCAACGTTGAGCTGCTTAGTGATAGAAACTGATTAAGAGGCCGAAATTTCTTTTATCTTCTGAGTCACACAAGTTGTTTTTTGTAACATTCAGAAAATGGTTGAAACAAAATAATTAGGAGGGCCAAGACAGGTTGTTTTATTAACACTAGAGCTGCCTCAGCAGTCATTCTGACTGTTTTGCTAATTACATGTTTAATTCCTTTCTCAGATAAGTCCCAACGTATCCCAACAAATCCCAAGTCCCAACAATTTAAGCCAACTTCACACTGGAAGCATCAGCGGCATGTTATGGTGGCCCCTCTAGTGTTAAACATACCTGTAATAGTTTTACTTTATACAAGCAGCTCATCGTTGCATCATGTGAAGCTGAATTCATTTTCTGATGTTTTTGACATGAATTATTGTCCCTGCAAAACCCGTTTGGTGGTCAAATGAAGCACGTGTGAGTGTTCCTGGTGTTTTTTTAAACTTTGCATCTCATGACCCTGATTTTTAAAACAGATCCACGTTGTGTTGCTGAAGCTGCAATGAAATAACCCTCACACACTGAGTTCTGCTCCATGCAACGAGAAGAGTCGCCTTGTTCTCAGCAGTTCTAACTGCTCAAATACACATTCGGCTACAAGGAGTCAAAATATTAATAAAGTCTTCATTTCATGTAAAAGCAGATGGCAAAAAGCCAAATTCAATACAAAGATACATTTCTTTCAGTGTTTCTGAATCAAAACAAAGTGCTTTTCTGGGTCAAACATCTTTCAACAGATGATTGAAACAAGTTCTCAATCAGAAAATAACATTCAAGTTATGTTTGAAACCAGCTGATTGGTGTAGAAAAGCTCCATCTCACCAGGACCAGAGTTTTAATCAAAGTTCTGGGGAAAAAACTGAATTTTTGTTCCATAGTTTTTAAAATAGAGTTAATGTTGTTAAAATCTCCTAAAAGAGTTTTTGTGTGTTTCCACTTTGGTTAAAAGTACAGAGACGCCGAGTGTTTGAACATGCGATGAACCAGCAGCTGATGTGAAGGTCTGACGTGGAAAGTTAGCTGACTGCATCGTTTTGATGGAGGTTAAATGTGAAATGACTTAAAACCGAGTCAACCAGTCTGGAATAATCAGTCCTGTGAGACTTGCCCAGGAAAAGAACCAATGCTCAGTAATATATGAACACCTAAAATCTCTCAGACTCTGGTTTGTTTTAGCCTGTTTAAATTAAAAAAGTTGTTTGTGTTTACCTTTGGTATAGTTTTTAGTGATGAATTTGATTTAAATATTTAATTTTAAAAGGGAAAAGAGAAAAAAAGAAAAAAAAGGGAAAAAAAAGAAAAAAAGGAAAAGAGGAAAAAAGAAAAAAAAGGGAAAAAAGAAAAAGAAGAAAAAAGGGAAAAAGAGAAAAAAATTAAAAGGATTTTCTTTCAAGGCCAAGTTCACTGAGAAACCATTTTTTGTTATTTCTGAAAGATGATTTAACATGCAGGGTAAACAGGAACAGAGTCTTCTACCCCTATTTCCTACATTAGCTTGTTGTTGGTTTTGTGTCCTGGAAACTAACAACTAGTAGATGCTAACCGCTAGCATTAGCAACTCCACCACACAGCAGAACTCCTCCAGGCTTGTGTTATTTGTGGGGATAAAACATCAACGTTGCAGAACAAACTGAGTCAGTGGTAGAGTCGTGTTGCTGTTAGCCAATCAGAGGAGAGATGTCCACATATCAGGAAGCAAGACTCCAAATCCTGCTATCTTCTTCTCACCTCTGCTCCAACTAATGTGTAGTTACTCAAACAGGAATGCCAGAGCATTTTTCCCCACAGAGATAAACTCTCAAGGCATTAATTAATATCAGAGACCGCTGCAGATGTGTTGATAAAACGGGTGAACTTGGTCTTTAACAGATAGTATTTTTTTGTTGGGTCAGGGTCAGACATCAACTTAAACACCAAAACGGTTTTTAACTTCATCTTGTCTCAGATCAGTCAAACATACATTAAAACACAGGAACATGCAATGATTTTTTAAGGTGACCAGCCTTTGTACTGTAGTACTGTGAATCAACATGAATCCCCCCCACCCACCCCCCTTCAAAAAGGATAAAAACTCTTGAGGTGAAAGGTATGAATCTCCAGAACGTGGGTCTATTTTAGCCGTACGTGAGGCACGTTCATCAGTTCGGAGCTGTCTGTGGAGGGGGAGGAAGTGGGAGCTCTGGTGAGGCTCCGGATGGAGCCCTGGGACCCCGCCCCTCCCCGGCCTCCTCTCCTCAGGAGCTCTGAAGAAGAAAAGGTGTGAGCGTCTGATGTTTCCTGTGGGAGAAAGTTAAATGCCTGCACCTTCATGTCCCTGTCGCTGATAAAGAGGTCCTCCTCACCCCACCTGCCTCCACTCCCTCTTGCTGCACCCCCACCTCCTCCCCCAGGGTCCTGGCAACAGCTGTGGGAGCTGATGGGTGAGTCGCTGCTTGTACTGGGGCTTGGAGATGACAGGCTGTGGTGGGCGCCATGACCGGGGGATACCTGCATCAGGTCCTGCACGGACATGGACTTACCCAGTCCTCGGTCCACGTGGATGGGTCCTGAGCAGCAGCCCAGACCTGGAGGAACCAGAGGCTCCAGCTCCAGGCTCATGTGTCTCCTCCAGGAACCCTCCTCTTTGGGATTCACTCTACCATTGGTGCTTCTCTGTAACTGCTGCTCCAAAGTGTTCAGCTTCATCTGAAGCCCAAGGTCCTCCCTGCCCTCCATCTGCCTTCCTAAACCTCCACAGAAGTCCTGGATTTCAGGAGACATCTCAGTGGCGATTGCTCGCACCAAGTTTCCAGGTCCACCGCTTCGGCCAGGAGGAGGCGGTGGAAGCCTCGCCAAAAGAGGAAACTCTCCGTCTCCAACTCCTCGGCCTCCAGAACTGCTGGTACTGTTCGGGGTGAGGAGAGAGGGAGAGTTCCCCGCAGCGTCGTCGGGACCACTCTCAGGGGACGTGGCGTAAACCTGTTTATGATGATGATGATGAGGCAGCGGCGGCGGGCTGAAACAGGAAGATGAAGGACCAGAGGGAGGCGTGGAAGAGGAGGCGTTGAGGTTGAGTTCGTTTGGAGGAGCCAGAATGAGATGGAGCCCCCCCTGCGACAGGTGAGAGCTGGTGGAGGAACGTGTCACAAAACCACCTGTAGGAGGCACTCCGCCGCTGCTCGCCTGAGTGGAATTGGACAAGTCCTTACTGAAGACGGAGGAGTTGTAGTCAGATGTCTGCTCCAGCTCAAACAGAGGGAGGGAGGACAGCGTGACGGCCGAGCCTTTACGTAAAACCTGACGGTAAATGTCGAGCAGCGAGTCCAGCTTTGACTCGATGGACTGGACCTGTGAGAGAAAAACACTTTGTTTATTTTTGGTTGAGGGATAATAAATCACCAGGATTCTTACTAAAGTCTCATGAAGCAGATTTTAAATGATAAATGACCCGCACTTGTTTTGCCTTTCTGAATCAGAGGACTCCAAAGTGCTTTACACTACAGTGAATCATTCATCCATTCACACACTGGTGGTGAGGAGCTACAGTGTAGCCACAGCTGCCCTTGGGTGCACTGACCGATGTGAGGCAGCTGTACACAGGCACTACCAACTTCGACCACCACCACCAGTCCAGGAGGGTGAAGTGTCTTGCCCAAGGACACAACAGGAAGCTGGGATCGATCCTACAACCCTCACATTACTGGACAACCCGCTTCACCTCCTGAGCTACTGCTGTGTTTTAATTTATACAAAACTAAAGTCTCTGTGGGCCTAAAGCTGCGTTATCTATCCACCTTATTCCTAGCCCCCATCAGCCCTTGCGTGAAATATGCGACTGACTTCCTGCCTTTATATGGAGACCATAGATGGATGATGCCATCTGTTAGCGTTAATCCACTTTTGATGGTCCTTTAAGAGACGTGAACTATGTGTGAACACCAGCTGTCACAGCTCAAACGGGACACCGTTACAATCCCAATGCCTACTGCACTAGAGGGATGGAGGATGATATGAAAATCTGGCCAAAGCTAACATACAGTAGCATTTTAGCTAGTCAGTTGAGGGCTTCTGGGGGAGCCGGGCTCCCCCTAGCACCCCTGTAAATCGAACCCTGTTGTTAGTGCAACTGCAAACAGCACAACACGTTCCTGAGCTGCACAAGTGCATTTTTCAAGGGCAAATCATTTTTTAAATCATCTTGAGATGTTCAACTAAACTGCTACGAGGTAAAACCTCACCATGCAAACCACCATGCCTCCGGTATCTCACTGGATGTTGCTCGCATCATCATTTCTACATGGGCACGCTCAGGAATAAGCTGTTTAAATGGTAAATGGCCTGTATTTGTATAGCGCCTTCTTAGGGTTCTACAACCCCCCAAGACGCTTCACAACACAATCAGTCATCCAGCCATTCACACACACATTCACACGCTGGTGGGGATGAGCTACCATGTAGCCACAGCATCCCTGGGGCACACCACCGGTCCGTCCGACCACCACCAGCAGCCAAGGTGGGTTAAGTGTCTTGCCCAAGGACACAATAGCAGCCGGTGGGAGCCGGGATCGATCCTACAACCTTCCGATTACTGGACGACCCGCTCTACCTCCTGAGCTACTGCTGCTGGGTAGCTGAGTAATAACTGGTGTCACTCACCTGCCGCTCCACCTTACAGACTCGGCCCAGCATGCTCATGTCCTCCAGGATGTCCCCCTCAGACAGCAGCTTCTCTCGTATCTTCTTATCCAGAGGGATCTGACCCTTCCCGAGGATTTGGTCCACTCTGATTACACAAAACACGCAAACACAAGCGAGCATCAGTGACAGGAAGAACATCTGACTTGTTAGTAATCCAAAGCCCGAAGAACTAAAGGAAAGTTAGAAAAAAATAACAGATGAGCGCTTTTTCAGAGGAGATAAATCCAGGCGGAGCTTCAACATCAGTCTGTGTTAATTCAGTTAGTCTGAGGGAACGCCGCCGGCTCATGGAAGCTGTTAGAGGACAAGAGAAGCTTTGATGTTGCTCCTCTTTTCTCAAATAACAAGTTCAGGCAGCGACAGCAGGGGGCAGCGTTACACGCCATATGCACAGACGTGTCATTTTTGTGACATATTCCAGCATCAAGCTGCAGATTCCTGCGGATTATTCCCAGAATTCCCACCAGAAACCAAAGTGGATATCGCATTAGTGTGTTACACATATCAGAAGCAAGAAAAGACTAGTTTCTTCCCACCTCAGTCAATTAAAGGTCACTTTTATTTTATCACCTTTTTCTGAGACTCTTTTCCTTAATTTGGTATTTTAGGTGAACACATTTTATAAATTGTCCAACAGGAAGTTAAGAGGACATTCCTGAAAATATTTGAATGCCTAAAAAGAGTCCTCCTTTTCTTTCCTTGAATGGACTGAGGTGACTTAAACCATGAGTAGGTGGAGGGTGGTGGGGGCATTCTGACCCCTGGATGGAGTTCTTCCTGCCCTGGATGTCAAAGACAGGCAGGGCGGGGGAGGAAAAGGTCTTCGCTCGGCTGCTCAGGCCTCGTGTGCCAAGTATCGCGTCCAGCCTGTGAGGGAAGCAAAAACATGCACAAACACAGGTACATACATGCAAAAAATACAAAACATGTCAAGAGTCATCAGAGTCATGCACATTTTCCTAGGATGTGCAATCATGCAAAGAGACACAGAGAGACACAGATCAGTCACTTCCAGAGTCCTGAGAGGGCGTGTGCAGCCAGATCGTTGTTCCTACCTGGTCTGCAGACTCTTAATGCGGCACAGCATGTCCAAGTGACCGGCCGAGTACTGCTCAATCACATCCTTCACATCGTACGGACGCAGCGTCTCCTTAAACTTCTTCTTCGCTACGTGAAACTTCATTATCCTGCAGGAAGAGGGATAGATATGGATAGATAAAACGGCCACCAGGAGGAGCTCTGACCTAGCTACGATCCTAACATCAGGGTCGCTGTTTTTCTCTGCTGTGTGGATGTAAAACAACAACTGTGCTCTGATTTTATTCACCTGCAAAGCCTCAAGGCTGAAATCAGGACAAATTGGTGGAAAGTGGAGAAAAGATGGAGTCAGAGAGGATATAATGCAATAAAAGAGAGCTGGAGAAGATCTCGCTGAGAAACACGTGAGCATAAAATCCAAGAATATTTATTAATAAACACCGCCAGACTATGAAGGATGTGTGGGTGTTAGAGCAGGAAAATAAAGAAATACACTCTCAAGAGGAAAAAGAGGCCAACAAACAAGATTTACTGTCAATGAGAGTCCAACTGTAACATTAATCTAATTCATCAGTCCAGTGGCAGGCTGTGCGTTTGCCACACTGATGTTAGAAGCAACCAGTACTTTTAGTGTTGTTCCATTAAAAACGGAAACAGAAAAGCTGCTTAAACCTGCATTTTGGATTTTATGTATATTTTTAAAAATGAACTTGGATTTTTAAAATCATTTTAAGCCGTTGTGGAAGCTCCAACGGGCCACAGGTGGCTCCAGAGCCGCAGGTTGCAGACCCCTGGTCTAATTATTGTGAATTTGGGAAACTGTTGTTTAAACTAGTTCTTTAAGTTTTTATGTGTCGACATGGTTCTGGGTTATCCCTTTGGTTAGACATCAGAAAATGGTTCAAAAACTGAGAAATCAGCCAGAATCCCCAATAATTAAAAACTAAAAGATCTGCAGGAAGTCACGAGAACTGGTGCTCTTCCTCAGCTTTCATGGCTTTGCAGCGTTAAAACCTCCACTGTTCACACATTTTCTTTCTTTGTAGACCACATCAGATCTCACAAGCTGCATTTTAATCTAAAAATAAAGGATTTATAAAAAGAAACGCTGCTGGTCAATCAGGAGAGCGGGCGCACGGCAGGGAGCCACAATCAGGCTTGGTTTCCTCTCAGAAGAAAGAAAAACCAACACCCTTCCACTAACCTGACGGCTCGGATGACGGTCTTCACTGAAGGCATCAAGTCCTCCACGGAGATGTCACAGTGGCAGCCCTTCTCATCGAAGCCCTCCTCCGCCGTGATGTTGGAGTCGGCTGCATGAAACCGAGACAAAGGATCAGTTCGATGCAGGAACGAGATGAAAACAGCATTCCAGGAGGAGGAATGAGGACACGTTCCTTTCAGAAATCCAACCTGCTTCCAGTTTATATTTCCAAATGAATCTGTATTATTTTATCTCTTATCTCACATCGAAGAGGAAAACCATCTTAAACAGTGAGTCACCCCTAAATTAACTTTATTTTCCTCATAAACTGTATAAATGAGCTGCTGTAGACCTGTGCAGTCATTAGTTTGGCATTTTAGTGCATCAAATTTTAAAATTCAGCTTAAACCTGTCAGCCATTGCTCCTGGCTAAGAGGCACCCATGACATTGGCGGTAACATATCACTTGGCTGCACTGCACTGGACTGCAGACGAGTCTCGGCCACGCCTCCAGTGAGGGGGGTGTGGTCAGTCACTGCCTCAGCGCCGCTCTCTCGGTCCGCCGGGCGTCACCTCCTTTAGGTGCATTTCAAACAGGAAGTCACTGAACCTTTAATGACATTAAAATCCCAAAACGGCTGCACAGCAGAGCAGTTTGGTGTGACTGGACTGAAAAATGGGAATTAAGTCATAATAAAATATTTTTTAATTCTAATTAACTGGATTATAGATCAACTTCAATGCAGATATTTTTTCTTGAAATAGCAAAATACTTAGAAAAAGTGGTTTTGAGACTTTAAAAGGGGCTGAATTCCATTTTTCTCCCAAATATATCATCTAATACGGCAAGAAAAGAACCTTGGAATGCTGCCCCCTTCTTAAGAAACATAAGTCCTTTCTGGTTGGGTAAGCCCCGCCCCCTTTTGGGTGAAACCAAATTAAAAGCAGGAGCAGGATTATGCTTAAAATCTGCTTTTATTTGGAGAAATAAAATATTTTCTATGTTTACTTTTTAAAAGATCACTCCTGATTTAATCAAAGTTTTTTATTTCTTTTTTTGGCTTGGAGACTTGTAGGAGCTGACCCCGTGTGGGTCCATCACCTGCAGGGAGAAAAGTCAAGGTTGGGTTTACTGGAAACCCTGGTATCAGGTGAGGGGAGGAGCATTCAGATTCCTGGTGTCAAACTGGTTTTAGGTTCAATTCCTTCGTTCAAATGTCAAAACAGGCCGACGGTGAAAATGCAACATTAAGGAGTTTAAGGAAAGAAGAATGTGACTTTTCATGAAAAAAATGTATTATTATTATTTAGATGATACCACCTTCCTCCACCCATCAGGTAAGGCAGCTTAAAGCTAAAACGACATCATCAGATTTAACGCTGTCATTTCAGTAAAAACCTCAGCAGCTGCAAATACTGCCAGAGAAGTATTATGAGCCCAAAAGGGGCGTGGCTAAGTGATCTAACCTTGTTTTACAGTTTCAAGTTGAAATCTTTGCAGTGAAAAATGTTTCACTGATTTCTGTCAGCGGACCTGGGCTGGAACCTCCACCCCCCACCCCACCCCATTCCACAAACACCGCCGTAGAGGTGGAGGGTGGCAGCCGCTTCCTCCACTCAGCTGTTTGTAGAAGTATAAACTTAGCAGAGGTGGATGGAATATAAACTAAAATCTAAAAACATGACGAGAAAAAATAAAGAATCTAATTCACAATAAATGTTTTGCCCTTGTTTGAGTTCACATCTGGTTATTCCAAGTTTAAAGTGGTTGTGATGCTCTAATCTGGATAATCTGCAGCCCAGACGCTACTGACCATCAGTGGTGGAGCGGGACTGGCTCTTGAGGCGAAGCGACGGCCTGAAGCGCGTGCGGTCATTGAAGCTCCAGCTCTTCTGAACTTTGGCGGGACTCGTGCTCTCTGTTCCACCATCAGCTACAGGAGAGCGCCGGTCGTTCACAGACGACGTCTGCCGGTTCTTGATGCTCTGACCGCGAGGGCTCGCCATCCTCACGCGCTCCTTGAAGCTCAGCTTCTGGCTGGAAGTGTGAGGAGTTGGAGAGAGGGAGATTGAGGTGTGAGGAAAGGAGATGGGGGAGATGATTGGAAATGAACAACAGGTGAAGGTGGGTTAACACAGTAGAACATATGTTCTCATGGAGTTTTGTCAATAAGTTGTTTGTTCGTGTGATATCTGCATTACTCAAAGTAGAGACCCATTTAAACAGAGTGTGGAATGGATGCGGATCGAATCCGTGCAGCCGGACGGACTGCCATTTACACCAGCTGCAGATGGTGTGTAGAACATCTCTGGAACGCAGCTCATGAATTCACACGATGCAACTATGTTTATAGAGAGGAGCTGGTAAACAAAAGCCACACTTACACGTGCACACTGTCAACGATATCCTGTCATTAATAACAACAGAAGAAGCCGACATAACGATGCAACACAAGTTTTATTTTGAAATAAACTGGATGCACCTCCCCTGCTGCATATCTCACTTCCTGTCTGGCTCATGTAATTTCTTCAGCTCCATAACGGTCCGCATGCGGCGTCTGGAAACAATAGATAATTTTGGATCTTTGCGGAAGCAGCACGGATTCTGATCCGCAGACGTTCCACACTCAGTGGAAATGAGGCCTAAGGGGGAAGGGCTGCAGAACAGGATGCTTTGCAACAGGTTCTCCAGAACAGGAAGTAGTCCATCTGTACAAGATGCTTCTGCTGTGGGATGATGATGATGATGATGATGAAGATATGATAAATCTGAGCCTTTATTTCTCACAACCTTTTTACATGTTGCTGCATCTAAATCCTGATTTGTTTAGATTTTCTGAATAAAGTTGGTCATTAAAGTCACTAAACATCTTGTCTGTTGGATAAAAGTTGAGTAAACATTTAAATGTTTGCTGCCTTTTAGAAAAACGTTTGTGGAAATGATGAAATCAAACAGTCAAATGCCCATTTATAGTTGGGGTTTATTGTCAAGAATCGGCAGAATTAAGAATGAAAATCTGGTAAACTGACAAGAATGTGAACGGAAATGAACCAAACAGGTCAGTAGAAAAGTCAGAGTGTTTTATGCAGAATGAAGACATGCAAATAAAAGTTCATTTAAAATGGTTCAACTCATTTACATTCGATTAGAAGAATTAAGCTTCTCAGCAAAGGAAATGAAAGGATCAGTTCATCTCATTTTACATCGGATGTAAAAAATAATCAAGTGATTTTCTTTCTTTTTGGTGCTCTTGTGCAGCGGTTGGTTCTATAACGTTTTGGATTCCGAATTGTTTTGATCTTTTCATTAAGTTTGCTGATAAGAATCAAGAAGACGAGTGGTTTTACGAGAAATAAAGCAAAGTTTAGATTCAGCATGAGTGAAGAAGAAAGCAGTGATGCAACACCACAGGAGCATTCCTGTCTCAATCCAGTCAGGGGAAAAGCTTGTAAAAGTTGATTAACTCCTGGATCTGCAGCTTTGAACGCACCCTGACTTGTTTAATATCAATCTGTCAGTTAGAGCAGCAGCAGCAGATCATTCAGGCACGGAGGAAGGAAGGTAGTTAGAGTTTGACTCCGGCTGACGCCTCCCTGCAGGACCTGCCGTCATCTCCGAGGCCCTGCAGCCTCCAACAGGAACCCCATGCACCAGGAATTAGTCAGCATTCCCAAAGAAAACATCACGTAACACGGAGTACCTATGTTTCCGAGCGGCACACCTCCTCAGCAGCTTCTGCTTATTACTATGAATTTTACTAAAAACCAAGAGGAGATAAACAGGAGGGGTTGTTACATGATGCAGGAAGAGATGAGAGAAAAGCTGTTCCTGCAAGTGTTTTCTTAAATTAGGATTTAAAAAAGATTCATGCAAAATCAATGAGAGCCGCTGATGGTGTTTGTCGAGGGCTGACATTTAGACGCAGGCTTAGTGGAGGGAAATGAACATCTACAGCAATTTGGTGACTCAGACTCGTGAACCTTTTCTCTCCCACTGTCTCATTCACACACACACGCACACACACACACACGCACACTGTTACAGGCCAGGTCGTCCAGGTGACCTGGGTAACAAGAATTAGGACACATGCTCGGGTGCAAAATTAATTGAAACAAATTTATTTACAAATGGAACTGAACAAACAGAAGACAACAAATCAAACCGGTGGCAAAACTCTATCAAACAACCTACACTTCGTCTCTGCTACACAACACCACTTTCTACTAGAGACCTGCACAAAATCCCTCTAAAGGTCTCAGGTTACTTTAACCTCACTCCGGTTTCTAAGACGCATCCGAAACCATCAAAAGTGGATTCCCTCATGAGCTGACTCCTCATCTAAAGGGAATAAACAAAGCAGAGACATGTTGTTATCAAATCAAAGTCAAATCAAACAAAAGCTGCAACAAAAATGCCACCGGGGAAACAACAGTGCAGAGTATCTTTCTGCCCTGCTGCTCCCCTGAACTGAAGTCAGGCTGGCTTCTTGTAGCAGAGCCAGCCTGATTACAACTAGGGACAGCTGGTAGAGCCAATCGGGGGGAGAGGAACCAGGTGTGGCTTGCCTTCACACACACACACACACACAGGAAGGGAGGAAACCAGAGGAGATCTACATGCAAAAACCCACAAACAGCCAAGGGCTGTAACACCTCCTCCCTTAAAAAAATTAAAGCTGTAGGCTTTAATTTCATCAAAACCTCCCCCCACAACAAAACAGTCCCAAAAACCCAAAACAAACCAAAACGCTCCTTCCAAAGTCCAGGGAGGTGACCACCATGGCGGAGCGGACCAACACAGGTCCCACAAGTCCAAGGAGGCACTCTTGTCCCTGTTCGAAGTTGGATCACACCGCAGGGCTGATTGAAGGCAAACCCACTGTCCAAAGCCTCCATCCTCCTCCACGAGTCCACAGCAGGGCACTTCCCCGTCCGCGACATGGTAGGAGGCGGTGTCGTCAGGGTGATGCATCTCAGTCATAGGACACATCCTTCACGTCCCGAAGGAGGCAATAACCAGGGGGGGGTCACTCACCCGCAGACGATGCATCCGGGCGAATCTTCATCCGCTCCAGCCTAAGTGTCACCTCCCACAGGTACCAAATAAAACCCAAAGCGGAGGGAATGGAGCGGCTGGAAAAAAAAAGAACCAGAAGTAAACGAGCACGCCGAACACATGTCCTGGTTGGCTTGGGATCACAGATCCCGGACGAGCCCCCATTTGTTACAGGCCAGGTCGTCCAGGTGACCTGGGTAACAAGAATTAGGACACATGCTCGGGTGCAAAATTAATTGAAACAAATTTATTTACAAATGGAACTGAACAAACAGAAGATAACAAATCAAACCGGTGGCAAAACTCTATCAAACAACCTACACTTCGTCTCTGCTACACAACACCACTTTCTACTAGAGACCTGCACAAAATCCCTCTAAAGGTCTCAGGTTACTTTAACCTCACTCCGGTTTCTAAGACGCATCCGAAACCATCAAAAGTGGATTCCCTCATGAGCTGACTCCTCATCTAAAGGGAATAAACAAAGCAGAGACATGTTGTTATCAAATCAAAGTCAAATCAAACAAAAGCTGCAACAAAAATGCCACCGGGGAAACAACAGTGCAGAGTATCTTTCTGCCCTGCTGCTCCCCTGAACTGAAGTCAGGCTGGCTTCTTGTAGCAGAGCCAGCCTGATTACAACTAGGGACAGCTGGTAGAGCCAATCGGGGGGAGAGGAACCAGGTGTGGCTTGCCTTCACACACACACACACACACAGGAAGGGAGGAAACCAGAGGAGATCTACCTGCAAAAACCCACAAACAGCCAAGGGCTGTAACACACACACACACACACACACACGTACACACACACACACACACTCTTTGTTTACACGTGAGATGGGGTACCTCCAAGGGGTGGCCATGGCCACCACTAGAAAATTAAAAATTCAATGCAAAAATGACATGTAAAAATTAAACCTGCCTAATATACCTGCATTTTGTATTTTTTCTGATTTTAAAAACACGAGCTGATTGTTTTTAGAATTTCTAGCCAAACCTATAAAGAACCATTGTGACTCCAGAGCCGCAGGTTCTAGCCAATCAGTGACTCCACCCCTTAGAGTAAATTGAGATTGTTTTGTTTTTTCTTTCACATTACAGAAGAGTTCATGGTTTGTATTTGCTTAGACACCCATTAAAAGCTCCGGTGGCTTGTTATGAGTGTCCGCCCCGGGACTGGGAGACCGGGGTTCGAATCCCGGTCGGGTCATACTAAAGACTTTGAAAAAATGGGACCCAATGCCTCCTCGCTTCAGCATTAAGGGGTTGGATTGGGGGGTTAAACGAGCGCAGCCACCGCTCCCCAGGGGATGGGTCAAATGCGGAGATGTAATTTCACCAGTTTGTGATGATGACTTGGGACTTTAAAAGAACAAGGTCTGATCTACGGAGGAGAATGTTGATCAAGTCTAGAAGAAAACCTAAACAGTCATCCTTGGATGAGGAAAAACCTAGGAACCACCATGGCTCAAGCGTGGAAGCAGTGGGAACATGAGGAGCCAGTTTTCCATCTCCATGCACAGAGAAGACCAAGAAAGACGACCTTCAAACTTGACTGAAGTTCTGTTCAAGTTCAGAGGAGACAAAGATGGAGCCGTTTGTTAAACTTGACAGGAAGTCTGCTCGGAGGAGTTGAGATGAAACACTCAGACCTAAGAACCGTGAGACACGGTGGTGGCAGCATCATGATGCGGTACTTGGATGGACAAATTGAGGAGGACCACCTTCAGATTTTTCAGATTCATCACAACTGTTCCAATAAAACAACAATCCCAAACAGATCAGAGCTGGTTTCTGATTGGATGAAAGAATAAGCGCGACCACAGCTGCAGCTCACCGCTCCCCACCACGGGGATGGGTCAAATGCGGAGATGTAATTTCACCAGTGTGTGATGATGACTTGGGACTTTAACTTTAAAGTCAGGAAACCAATAAGTCTAATTCCACAATATACAGTATTTATAGCTATACTATGGTAGAACGTTAAGAGGCATGAGAAAAATGTTTTACGCTAATTTTCCAAATTTACCATTGCAGCTTTAACCAGAACACCCGTCTCAGGTTCTACGCTGCATGCAGCAAAGCTACGTTCACTTTACTAAAGATGTTTTTACTCAGTTTCAAAAGCAACACGTTACATCATAAAGCCTCCTCTCTGAATGAAACCAGCTCTGTGATGTCTGCAGGATGGAGAAGGTCACAAAACTCAAGATAATCTAGTTTCTTCTCACTGATTCACCTCTGGAACGTTCATTCACACCATTTTTAACATGAAACATGAACATTTCTGCACAAAGAGACTGGTACTGGTACCTTTATGCTAACTCTAGTTTGGTGCTTTACTTTTGTTTTTACTCAGCATCAGAATCACAAAGAAAAACAGCCACTAACCTTGTGATCGACTCTCCCTGCTCCTTCCTAGGGTGCACAGACAGGAAAAAAGAAAAAAAATGACATTTAATAAAACATTATTTTATTATATTTATGCATAAACACAGAGGGAAAAAGAAAATACTGGTGCTTTTAGAGGTTTTAGCTCTAATTAACTTCATATTACGCTGCTGAGGGTTTAATGGCCTGTAACAACTGATGGTTTGTTGGAAGTGAATGTTCTGAGAGAGAAGAAAAGATAAATGCAAAAAGGTGAAAAAAGAAAAGAGAAATAATCAAGTAGTGAATATAAATTAAGTTCAAACAAGCAACGTTTTATTCTTTCTTTAGTGATTAATTTACTTTTCTAATATACCGGTGTGCAGACCGAGTCTGGCTTATGGTGCTTTTATTTTCTACGTTTTTGTGTGTGTGTGGGTGTTTTGTTTGTCTCTGTTACTGTCTGTCTTTCTCCTCCCCCTCTTTCTTTATTTTCTATGGATGCTGCATAAAAGATTCAATCAGCTAAAATAATTCATCCTAATATAAGAAGTACTGTATATCTAAAACGTTTATCTAAAAGCATGTTTTCCTCAAAACCTTTCCACAAAGCTGCACAATTCAATATGGCTGAATGAAGCTAAGTGAAACAGTAAAACCTGCAAAAGCACCGGTGTTTCCTAAAGTTAAGACTGATAAGATGAAAGTGCAGAAATTTTAACAGGAGCAATTAATTGATCGAAAACATGCAAAGTTTAACAAAACTCAGGCAGATGAACATGCAAACTAAAGAAGCTTCAATAAAAAAAAAGACTCTTTTTTTTGCTTAAATGAGCATCAGATGCAGCAAAGATTGTTCAAAAACTTCCCCAAAGATTTTTGTGCGTCGGAGTGAAATTTGGACATCTGCCATCTTCAGATGGCGGCTGTGAGACGCTGAAACTGTCAGTAATTTAAGTGAGATTAAGTGTTTCCAGTGCTCTCTGTCCAGAGGTCCACGTTAAGGGTTAGGGTTCAACTTTTAAATCACTGTCAGCATTAATGCTCAAAACTCAAACTAACTAGCCTGGTAGGCCACCCGATATATGTAAACATGTCTGGCTATTGAAACACCTCAACCATAGGGTCTACAGTTGTTTCAAACTGTCTGCAACGCAATTGGACAGCACTAGGACCAATCAGAGCAATGAACGTGACGGTTTGTCTAGATTTCTAGGCTACAAACTAACAGTAATTTAAAGAGTCAGATTCAATCTCTCTGAGACAAACTCATCAAATGACTGCATGTCTATGTTAAATAAAGCCGGGCGAACGCCGTGCGATTTTTGGAGCGTTTTGAGCTGATTTTCTGTCTCGTGTGAGAATCTTTGAGGTTGGGGTGAGTTTTGCGTTGTATACAAGGGTTTACGAGAAGCGATTAACACCTCACGACCAGCTCCCGATCGCACGTGTTTCAAACATGTTTGATATTTTGCTCGACCCTCGTGAGGTGATCGCACAGTTGAAGCAGCGCTGCGACCCAAATATACCAGAACCGCACACACAGCGCCAACCCAGCTCCACATATTTCAGTGTCAGCACACATCGTTCCTACTTTTCTCCGCACACAATTACAAGGATTGTCAAGAAAACGTGTTTATGTCAAATAAAACGGATCTAACTTTAACTTTCTTTCTTTCTTTCGTCTTCCTTCTCCAGCCCCCATAAACCTCTGACAGGACGCCATCATTACGTCTATTCTTTACGCGCTACGCTTCTGAAACACATCAAACTTTGCAGTTTAGATCGGGACAGACAGGAAGTCAAACACGACGGCAGTGTGAAACATCTGGAAACTTCCAAAATAAAAGGCAATTGCAGTACGTCATTTCCTGTGAAATTGGGTCGTACAGCGTGAGAACATGACTCGTGAGCTTCGCTCTCCCAGGAAGTCGTACAGTTTGAGCTGAATGTTAAAAGTGAAAAAGTCGCACAGTGTGGGCCTAACTTAGGAAGAAGAACACAGATCAAGAGGAACGGATGGGTTTAACTCTGAGAGGACAACAGACAGAAGACAAACACCAGCTGCCAGAGTTGTACCTACTTTGTAGGGCTGCAGGTATGCAACGCCTTCAAGTGAGGCTTCCAGGTAGCAACGGAAACCGAGTTCTCATCAGCCGCATAACTACGCCAAACACACTGCATGCAGAACACAAAGAGAAGATTCCCCCAAAACAGATAATTAGAAGAAAAAAATAATCAAATCAAGACCAGAGAGGACATGAGGAGGAGGACAAAACAGCTGATTAGTAAAAAAAAAAAAAAGACACTGATGTTTGATGCGTCTGTGGGCGGGCGGAGGCCAGGCATGGATACATGCCTGAAGGACGGCAGGAGGCGCTTGTACTGCCGCCATGTGGCGTCCAGGTCGGGCCTGGTGCTGTCGGTGGAGTAATAACGCCACGCAGCCTGGGTCGACGTGAGGACACACAGGATGAAGAGGAGGAGGAAACACGAGGACAGCGTGAAGAAGCATGAAGAAGATGGGAGAGTTTAAAAAAAACAACAACCTGGGATTAAAAAGCCTCCAGCTGAGTGAGGATGAGGAGGGAGAGATGCTGATGATGCTCTTTATTTAGTTTGATGGCTTCAACGAATCAACAAAAAACATAAACAAATCAAAGAAGAAGAAATGAAGCATAAAAAAGGACTGAAATGATTCCAGAACTGGTCCCTGTTGGTTCTGATTCTCCTGTCCTAAATACAGCAGGAATACGTAAACACGTCATCCCAAACTCTGGCTCTGGAACCACGTCGTTACACACCACAAAGCATTTTTACCTGGAGTTTAATGGTTTTGAATGTAATTATTTCAGGTGTTTACCTGGATCAGGTAGGCGGCCGGGTTCCTCCTCTTCTCGAAGTGTTTCTGTCGGTGCTGCTCCTGGACCTTCAGGGCGAAGCCTGAGCCCAGAATCCCCTGGAGAGACATCACTTAATTAGACTTTTCTTTTATTTAAAGTTATCTCTTAATGTTCCATGGAAGTGAATTAAAACTCTCCTCCAGGATTAAGCTCCTTTAATGGTTTTCTTGTTTTATCTTCTGTTTGGATTCTGCCACGTTTGCATTTTTTATTCTAACTCATCCAAACTCATGATAATAAACACTTTTTGTTTATATTTTGGGTCTCGGAGGAGTCCGGTTGAGGCCACGGGGGAAACTCTGGCTACCAAAACTGAAGCAAGTGACAAAAATTGCAGTTCCCCTCTCATCCTCTAGGGGCTGGCTCCAGAAAGGAGCAAGTTCCCATTGACTCCCATGTTAAAAATGTCAACTTCACAGCAGAAATAAACATGTTTACAGCCTGGTTCAAATAATCATTTTAGGTTTAATAGGTCTAGTTTATCATCATGACAACTCTGAGAGGGTGAATATTTTTCTAAACTAATCCGTTTAGCTGTAATTAAAGCTTGAAATTATGAATACTTAGAGGCGTGTCCGTTTGATTGACAGGTAGCAGATGAGCCATCAGCGCTAGCACTAGCATCTTGCGTCCTGCTTGCTCCAGTGATGGCCTCAGCCTCAGCCTCACATTAAATGTGTTACAGGCTAGAAGTCAGAGGATAGCTGACTCACTCAACCGGGGTTTTCTGGCTAAAAGCACCCACCAACCTCCGTTAGCTTCGGTTAGCTCAGTTAGCTCGTAGCTATAACGGCTCAGAGTTTGTTGGGTGTCAATCATATAGCCGCGCCCTCACAGCCCACAGTATAATCAAGCATACAGTACTTGGTTTGGGCCCCTTTTGCTTTTACTGAAATTAACTTTTGCATCATATTCTAATTTTTCTAGTTTCACCCGCACGTTAAAACAGATAAACGCATTTTTTAAATAATCAGCTCAAGACTCACTGCTGGTAAAGCGAAGAACGAGATTCCGAGGAGGGCGAAGCCTGCAGACAGCATCCGTCCCGTCCACGTCTTCGGGGTTTTGTCTCCATAACCGATGGTCGTCAGTGTGATCTAAATAAAACATAATTTATTATTAACAGCATCAAACTCAACACTTTAAACAGGAAACACATTTTAAAGGACTTCCTGTTAAAACTAATCATTTAGTTGTTGTTTAATTTGTTGTCTTAAATGTATTGGCTGATTTTTTCATCTATCCACCTCGTGGTTTTAAAGGTGGTGGATCATCTTCTACTAAAGCCTTGATTGTTGATGTAAAAATGATTATTTTAGCTTGACATTTATGAAAGAGATGTCGGTGCTCAAGGGCAAATCCATTAAAATAAAATAGCAGGAACCATCCAGAGACAGAAAAAACTCTGGGATGCTCAGCGATTTTACTGAAACCCTAAACTCACCGTTCCCCACCACAGAGCGTCAGCGTAGGTCGCAAACTCCTTGTTGATCTTGTTCTCCACAAGGTAGACGAGGAACGACGAGAAGATCAGGACCAAAAACCCGATGTACCAGGCAGTCACCAGTTCCTGCAGGACGACAGCCGTCAAAGTTCAAATAAGATGGAATCACTTTGAAAAATCTGCATCTCACCTGCAAGCATGAAACGGAGACATTTATTTATATAATTATTTACTAACCTAAAGCTGCTTTAGCAAATCTGCAGAACAAGCTTTGAATGTAAACACGGTCATGGAACACTCCCCTCGGGTATCCTTCCCGGTTCCACGTCCAACGGAACCGGAAACCCACGATGCCGGAGGAAACGAGATAGCGCTAAACACCAGTCGCTGTTTTCTAGGTCCAAACGTCTTTTGTTGTCCGTGACTTCAAATGGTGTTTTTCTTTTTGGGACTCTGGTAGTTTGTCCTAAAGTTGAAGTGGTAGCAGCCGGCTGTTTCTCCTTCTCTGATGTTATTGAGCGGAGAACCTCTCACACCAGTGGTGTTCTAAATACGTGAGTGTGGAATGAGTGGAGGACCCGGGGAAGTGCGGCGGTTCGGCAGAACAAACGACCGGATGGTCCAATAGTTGCTTTCAGATACGTACATTGGTGGAGATTTTTAGTCAAATGTGAGAAAACCACTTTATTTATTTTTTTCAATCTGCACAACATATTTATAGCTATGTTAGGAGGCATGAAAAAAATGTTTTAAGCTAGCTTGTTTTCCAAATGTGCTATAGCAGCTTTAACAGATGTTCTGCTTTTATTAATCTTGATTTCTACTCTCTCCTTTCACTCATCTAAATGAATGTTTCCTATATTTTAAAGGACTTCTCAAACTAAAACTACGTGTTTGATATTTTATTGCTAATAAGAAGATTTTGATCCGTAGCTGATAAAGTGTGGCTCTGCTGGCCGACCTTGCTGTGAGCGTACACCACCGATCCCAGCAGCTTCCACGTGCCTCCCCTCCGGTCCATCCGAACCATCCGGAGAATCTGCAGGAAGCGGAGGCTCCGCAGCACCGAGGTGGCGAAGATGTTCCCCTGGCTGCCGGCCGAAACCACCGCCACGGACGCAATCAGAACTATGATGTCTGCAGGAAGCAAACAAGAAACATCAGAGAAACACACAGATACAAATTATATGTGATTGAATACATTTAATTCAATACAATCGCCTGAAAGTTGTGAAATAAATGAATAAATACAAAATAACAGATAAAGATGAGGACGTATGCTTTTATCATCCTACTCCTGGTTTGTTGTACAAAAAATCTAAGTTTACAAATAAAAATACAAACAAAAGGATAAAATAACAAACCGCCTTCTCATCCAGGTAACTGGTCTTAAAGGGAGGGGTTAGAACAATAGCTTACCTGTTAACTCTGTGAGCAACCTCGGTATGCAGAAACAGAGATTGGTTCTGGTCAGATAGACGAGCTAACGGCTAGGCTCTTTCAGTTACAAAGGGTTTCTGCTCGAGGTAGACTAATATTGATATTGCTATTGCCGATGCCGATACCGATACGTAGAGGTCATGGTCAGCTGATGGCCGATATGTGCAGCTGATATTTTGGGCCAATTTTCATGGCCGATATCTAGAAGAAGTCAGCTGGAGGAGAAAGTAGCTTCAGACGGCAGGATTAGTCTTATTTCCTGATATGTGGACGTCTCTCCTCTGATTGGCTAACAGCAACACGACTCTACCACTGACTTTGTTTGCTCTGCAACGTTGATGTTTTATCTCCACAAATAACACAAGCCTGGAGGAGTTCTGCTGTGTGGTGGAGTTGCTAATGCTAACGGTTAGCTTCTACTAGCCCAGACGTTCTCTGCTGTTTCCTGGACGCTAAACCAACAACAGCCTTCCCCGTCGTGAGTCAAGATGGGTGAGTCTGTGACTGTCAGGCTTTTCTGAACCGAGCGATTTTCCGTCTGTTTTCTATCAGAAGCTAATGCAGGAGGTAGGGGTAGAAGACTATTTTCATGTTCATCCTGCATGTTAAACTCAGAGTAACCGATCATTTTCAAAAATAAAAAGCAAAAATTGTTTCTCAGTGAACCTGCTCTTTAAAATAAATCAGACCTCCTATACGTCTGGTGGCGATAATCATTTATGTTTCCATAATGAATTTATGAGAGTTACTTTAACTAGCTAGTGTTTCTTGGACGTTGCAGAGTTTCCTGTGATGGATCAGAAACGGTTTTGTTCTGACCGGTGGATCGGCGCGTTCTACTCCTTCATGACCTTCACTTTTTCTGTTCTTCTCCCTTTTTCACTCATAAACTCTCTTCCTACTTTGTCTAAATCAGTTTCAGCTTTCCTTTCTGGATGCGCTGACTGACATGAAGTTTCCAAGGTTCTCCTGAGTCCATGTGGAGATTTCTCACGCAGAACCTTCTGACATTTCACAGACTCCGTGAATTTCTTCTCAAAAGTAAATAAACAGAATAAACCAAACCCAACTGAGAAACGTTAAAGCCAGGATCAAAATCAGAAATCAGTGCAGGATGAACATGAAAAGGCAAAACCAGAGAAGCACAGTAAACATCACCAACATGTTTCTTTTCCATTCAGTGGGAGGAGGTGATTCATCATCTCTGGATAAAAGTCAAGACAGAAAGCTGCAAACCGCTGGATTCTGTTCGACTTCCAGAGAACAAAAGCAGGAAATTATAAGTGTGAGAGATGTTTCATGAGCCTCGGCAGGACTCCTTTCTGCTCAGTGACCTTTTATTTTAGTTAGCCTGAAAACACCTCAGCAGCTTTTAGCAGCTTGAGGATTTTATCAGAAAAGCAGATTTATGATCCTGATGGATCCGATTCTGACCTCAGGGAGCATCCTCCTTCAGTTTTCATTTGTTTTCATGATCAGGAAAAACTCCAGAACTTTTATCTAGAACAGAAACTTCTGCATCATCTACAAATAAACCTTTACTGGCATGTTGGAGGAAAAATCCAACAAGGAGATTATGAGGCACTCAGAACTCAAACCCCTAAACTAAAACACTAAATGCATACGTAGTGAAAAAAAAGATGACCAGCCAGATGCATCTCATTATGACGCCACAGTTTTAGATATTTTTTTTATTTAAATGCTGATTTATCCAGTTTTGCTCAGATATTAGTGGAGCTTTAGGATTTTACCCCATCTCATAGTAGGGATGCTGGATATTGGCTTTTTTACCGATATGCGATATACCGGTATAGTCTGCCTGTTAATTTCTGGTACCGATATATGCTGTCCCCCTGTCATGAAAAAAGAAAAACTAAATCATTTTAGGTTACTAACATTACATATCTGCTATCATGCTGACATTTTAAACATTTACTTTGCAAAATGACTTCAATTTAAGTTAAAAGTGCCATGTTTATTTGTCTCCAACAGCAGCTGAATTTCATTCTCCCTAAGCTAACATGTTTATTAGTTACTAATGTATTTTTTCTTTTTCTGCAAATTGCAGTTATGGTGACAAAGTATTTTTTAAGATCTTCAGATATAAAAGCCAGCCTTGGATGAAGACTCTTGTTTTTGTTGTTTGTCACTACTCTGCAAATATCTACTTCATAAGTTGTGTCAAATAAACTAAAATATCCCAAAAACTAAACCTCAGATTTGTCATATTTTGACATTTTGAAAGAGAGGAGATCTAGCTGAAGAGTTTGATGTATAATATGTGTACGGTATGTAAATGTTGTGTCGTTAAAAGACTGAAAACCGATGCCGATATTTTCTGATGTTGAGTTTTAATGCCGATATTAATGCTAGACCTCTGTCTAATTAGGGCAAGCCAAAAAAAAATATTGAAACAGTAGATTTTCTGTTTTGAGAATAAAGTCAAAATGTTGAGATTAAAGTTTAATGTAATAAAGCTGAACTACAAGAAGCGAAGCCAAAAAAGTGATCAAAATCAAAACCAGCACTGGAGCAAGAAAATACGATACCCATAATGCCTTATGATAATAATAAACTTGGGTGATTTTAAACTTCAGGTAAGAAGGAGCTGAATTCACCTGTAAATAACCATTAACCTGTCTAAAAATTATAATAAAAATATTTTCATTAACCTTTTATAACCAAATGTGTGTCTGAGACTCTTATTTTGAAGGACTGAAGGAACACGCTCAGAGTTCACGTCCTCAGGCTGGACTTTATTTGGGAAAGATTTAGAAAATAATAAAATACAACATTTGGATCTCAACTTCAAAACTGGAAAACTAAAACAAACCGAAGCTTTTGAGAGATGAAACTAAACCCACCGATGACACAGAAGGGCTTCCTGGCGAACCGCAGCCGGCCCTGCCATCCTCGGTAACGGCAGCAGCATCCGGCCGACCAGATACGGATGATGAACTCCAACCCGAACACCACGATCATCACGAACTCCTGCAGGAAAACACAAAGAGCTGCTGCTGTGGTGATGGCGGTCAGAGCAGGTAAATCCCAAACCGGATCAGACCGGAGCCGCAAACAATCAGGAAGAGTTGTAGCTTATTTGGATTTTATAACGTCTAGATCAGTGTTTGTGCACTTTGAAAATTATAAAATCATTGCAGGTAATATTAACTGTTTTTCACAATAAAATGTTTCAAATGACTGCTGTTGATATGGTCACGTTTCAGATAATCAATGATATCATCATTTTATTACACTATAAACGTCTGGAAGTCAGTTAGATTAAGACAGAATTATTCTCATGTTTATTAGCAGAAGTTCCCATAAATGCTGAGTTTTGATTGAATGCCAACTTAAAATGAATTTGATCATTTAGGAGTAACGTTTCCCTCCAAAGTTTCTTTGAAAACACTCAAAGCTTATAGATTCCCACTTTCCAGAAAACCCAGAGCTGCTCTGATTGGTCAGCTTCATTAGTCTGATCAGGCTCCGCCCACAAAATTATTTAAAATATACATTTATAAAATGTAAAAAGTATCCACTAAACTTCAGAGTTATTCTCTCATAAATTTCCAAACAAGATATTTTAAAAGTTTGTTTTAAAAACTGATTGTTGGTAAGAAATTGTAACAAATGGCAGTTTGGTTTTTTTTGAGTTTTGAAAACGTCTCAAAATATTCGCGAGGGTTATATTTTCTTCTCGAGTTTCAGGCCTGTGCTCTCATGTTGCTGCAATTTTGGGCAAGTTTAAAAACATTTATGTGGAAGAGAAATGGGAGATGAAACAGTGAAATTAAGGTAAACATGAAAAAATTCTGTTCATAAACCACTTTGTGACAAACGCCCAACGTGATCCAATCACGTATAAAACCTCCAACTGAAGGTTTGTGTATTTTTTTCACTTTTTTGAGTCTCCATTGAGTCACAGCCCAGTAAGGCACTGGTTTAAATGGTTCTTGCTGGTTTAAGAAGTCCTCCCTCACACTCTGGTTGCTGTCTGCTGCAGGTAAGATACTGACCGATCAGAGCTGCTTCATTTCCTAAACCCTTTAAGACAAAATGAGATAGATAGATAGACGGTTTTGTTTCGTCTAAAGATCGATCCAGCAGCCGAACGCGCTTTGTTACAGAACCGCTGATGCTAACAGGTGTCACAGAGTCTCTAAAGAGCTTTTCCTGTTCGTTTTGCACATTAGCACCTGCTTGTTTTTGTAAATTTGTCACATTGTTTGACTTTATTGATGTTTTCTAAATGAATGACGAATATCCAAAGCTTTTTGTGTGTTAATGACTGCGACAGGTCGCCCGTTAATGCACGCTCACTGCTTTAGCCTCCATTAGATAAAGTCTAATGATGTAACACTGATGGAATTAGCGTGGTGCACTTTGTGAATTGTTAGCTTCAGCTGCAGGAGAAACCGTGTGCAGGAAATGCTGCAGAATACAAAAAAAACGACCTTTTCTTTCTGTTTGAGGCTTTTAAAAACACACAAAGTCACACTAAGAGTGTTTGATTTTTGCTCCTGTGCTCATTTATTTCACCCTGAATCTGCTTCTTAAGGCAACTTTAAACTCATTTAGTGTTTTGAGCACTAAAGTCAATCTGTCCTGAGATCCGTGTTCAACTCTGCAATCACTTCAAAACTTCTTCTTACAGGAAGTTTTAATTATTTTTGGTTTCTCTTCTAATGTATGTTATTTTAGAGAATCTTTATCATTTATGCCTGGAACTACAAGGAAGGTGCCACAGGGCTCCTTATTAGGCCCCCTTGGTCTGATTGTGACAGATGCAGTAACTCTTTTACAAGCCACTGATTCCACTCAGAAAGCCTTTGTTCCTGACCAGCATTAATTACTCCAGCTTAAACTTGTTAACGATGCAGATAAAACAAGCTTATGTTGTTTTCCATTTCAAGGAGGCGGGCCAAAACGATACCTTCAGTGACCTCTCTCGAGGGAGTAGAAATAGCGTTGGTTCACACGTTTTAATGTCTTCTTGACTGATGATACGCTCACCTTCAAACCTGAAGTAAAGAATCTTGTGATGAAGCTGAAGTTACAACTGCATCTTTATTTTCAAAATAAGTTTTGTTTTTCTTTTATTGCAAAGAAGCGGCTTGTTGCTGCAACATTTTTACTTTTGCTGGATTATGGAGATATTTTTTATATATGAATGCTTTTGCTAAATGTCTTCGATCACTTGAGACGGTGTACCATGCTGCTCTGAGGTTCATTACTAACCGTACATTTCTGACTCACCACTGTGAGTTATACTCTCAGGTAGGATGGCCTGCTTTGATCAGCATGAGGAAGACTCACTTATACAGATTTATATACAAGGCAATACTCAGACTGCTGCCTTCCTACACGTTTTCCCTTCTGGAAGTGAAAAATTCTGGCCACCATTCTCTTTGTCTGCAAGACTACATGTTGCTTTCTGTTCCATTCGCATGCATTGAACAGCTTTAGTCCACTTAGCACCCTGGGCTTTAAACAAACCGCAGAACGACTGGAAAATGACAGAGATCATTTCATTGTGTGTTTTTATATCTAAACAAAGAAATCTTGAGGCCAACTCCATAACACGTAACTGCTTCGTTTAGATTGCTCACTATTTTAACAGTTTTTTGTGTTGTTTATATCTGGGTTTTTAATTGTTAAATTATGTTTTTGTGACTTTGTGTGATGCTTGCTGCTGCCTATATCTTGACCAGGTCTCCCTTGAAAAAGAGATTTTTAATCTGAACGGGATTTTCTTCCTGTCTAATAAAAAAAAATGAAATAAATAAAAACATTTTGTAGAAACTGCAACAGTTAAATAGTTTTTCACAAACTTTTATAGATTTTTATAACATTAAAAGGATGTTAAATTAGATTTTAAAATTAATTCTCAACTGGAAATTTACAAAAATGAAAAGAAGGAAAATAAACAAAAATGCATGTTTATGATCTGTAGCAAGAAGGTTCCACCTGACATCATTTACAAATTATGTTTATTTTATTTTTTAGAATTTTGATTCATTCTGTTATTTTTAGTTATTTTATTTATCCCACCATTACTTCAATTAAAAACTTTTCTCCCACATTTACAAATATTTTTTCAAAATGATTGAATGTCAAATTAGATGATAAAATTACAAAAGATATTTGTTCAGTTAAGAGACAATTTAATAGATCAGAGAAGTTTTCAACAAATCGACTTGTACAAAAAGCTGCTCCAGATGAAAGGAAATAAGGAAATTTTCCTCTTTCATATTTTTATTATTCTTAAACTTTTCGTTTCCTCCAGATTTTCATGAAAAATCATCTAAATGTAACACGTGGCTTCTTTAAATCATTCAGATTAAAACGCCCAATGCCTTCCTCTGCTGGAGTTTGGAGGAGAAAAAGCGGAGGTTTAGGGTTTAGACAGGGCCGGAGTATGAATGCAGCGGTCCCTGGGCACAAAGTGCCCCCAGTCGGTGCTCTCTGTCCTAGAGGAGATGCCAGAGCGGGGGCAAGAGAGATGCAAGGACTTGGTCAACAAGTGGAGTAACTCTGCATGTAAAATAAAGAATTTTAATTAGGGTTGGGAATTTAATGCATTAATTATGATTAATTAATTAGAAAAAAAATAACGCGTTAAAAAATTAAGGCATTTAACCCTTTAAGCCCGAGGGTCCCCCAGCTGGGGGATGTTGAAGTTTAGCAGCATAAATGCATGCCCTAAATATCGATCTAGTCAAGCTGCACCTCTAAAGAAAGCTCAGAGTCTTGGCTACAAGACCATGTAAACCTTTTTTATGTGCTCCAAACACAACTAGAACTACAATCAAATGAGTGATCAGAAATCCCTCTTCATGTGTTTTTGCCTTCATTTCCGTCTCTAATGATGCTAAATCAAATCAAATTGCGCACACATCTATCAACCCATTATTATTATTATTATTATTATTATTATTATTATTATTATTATTATTATTATTATTATTATTATTAATATTATTATTATTTTAAAGACAATGCCATTATCAAAATGTACTTAAAATAGTATTGTACTTTTAGGTCTGTCCTATTATTGCCAGTGATATACCGGTACATATTTATATATTTTTCTCCTGTTTTGAATTGAAATACAATTTTAAAGCATTTTTTTTAGAAATTGAAAAATTAGAAATTACAATAATAATGTCAATGACTATTGTTTGATTCTCTGTCTCATTATTTTTAATTTTAAAAAGTTGCTTTCGGGACAAATTGTCTTGAACGATTAAAATGCGATTAATCAAGAGTAATTAATTACAAAGCCTCTAATTAATTAGATTCATTTTTTTAATCGAGTCCCACCCCTAATTATAATTGATCATCTCAGTGGTGTGTGTGTGTGTGTGTGTGTGTGTGTGTGTGTGTGTGTGTGTGTGTGTGTGTGTGTGTGTGTCAAGCCCAGTAGCTAAGTCAGTTACAGTATAATTAATGTCTCTCTGATGTTTTTCTGTTAGACCTCTTCGTCCCCTTCCTAGGGCTGCTCACATGGGCCCCTAGGCCCGTGCCCGTAATGCCCCTAGGATGATCAGGCCTTGGGTTTCGGGTTAGAAGAGGTAATGAATCCTGCTTACCAGGATGAGCAGACAGTGAGAGGAGTAATCCTGATGAGGAGGGATGGTGGAGAACACGGAGAGGACCAGGCAGCTGAAGACCAGGACGAACCTGAACAGAAAACACAAAAACAAGCGAGTCAAACAGCAGAACTGGAACCCGACTCTTCGTTTCTCTTTGTGACACAAGCTCCTGAACCCGTTCTGGCACCGAGGAGCAACCTGGCAGCACAATCTCAGAACTTATTTCCTCTCTGCAGTGAACCATGAGCTCGACTATTACCCAATTTCCTGAGATATCAGCGTAATCACGCTTGTTTGTCCAACATGATTTGCAAGAAACAAGCGGTGAAACTGCGGCTGCTGGAAAACAAGCAGCATCCAACCATTTCCACAGCAACCGTCGCTCCGTCGCCAGGAAAACGGATCATAACGGCTCTACGTTTCTATTTCCAGTAATTCTTCGCCGTCTGAAATGGGAGCACAGACTTTAAAGTTTCAGAGGATCTTGATGCTAAATAGTGAGAGCACATCTGTGATTTATCATCTCAGATCTCCAGGCAGGCCTGCAGGGAAAAACCGACATGCTGAGTCTGTTTTCCTTCTGCTGCTGTTCAAAGAGAGGAGAAAACAGAGTGGGTTCATGTTCAGCTTCAATCCCTGATGAGCGTGTCTGCACGCACGAGGAGAGCGCATCGGTTCTAATCACACAGGTGAACAGCAGCTCTGGATTGTTGTGTTTATTAGATTCTGCAAGAAGCTGAAGAGAACGAATCCTTCAGTAAACAAACAAACAAACAGTTCATCTCAGCATGAAGCATATCTGTCAGATCAAACAAAAACAAACCATTTCTTTATGCTTTTTAATTTGTTAAGCACATAAGAGCATGTGTGGATCTACAGGAAGAACGTTTCTGATCCATAAACCTAAAAACTGGATCCATGATGACGAGTCTCACATCACTGTGGAGGAGTTTTGTTCTGCTCTTTATAGACTCGTCTGACCACAGCAGGAACAGCCTGTTTAAGGTCAAAGGTCAGGCAGAATTCATGGTTCTTCCAGCAGGTGGTCCAGGTCCTGAAGCAGCAGAGCAGCTCCTGACCGCCACCACCGTGACCGACTGTTGCTTTAGTGTTACTTTGACTCCAGATGGAAGGGAACGCACACACCTTCCAGAATATTACCCAGAAGTATTTGGGGTTATCAGGATGCTTTTGGTCTTTGTTGAATCCTGACCTCTGACCTTAACCTGAACCAGGTGAGGCCTGCAGGGCTTTTGGTCTTAAAGGAGCATAAAGTGAGAATTTTACACTAAAATAATCACAAAACAGTCTAATAGTTCTGGTTTTGATCTTTTATCAAATTGTGTCATATTATTTTTCTTTTGCTCCCCTGAAACATCAAATTGGCAAAAAAAAAAATAATAATTCTGAGAGAAATGAACCAAAATCTAAACAACGTCTATATTGACTTAAACTCTGTTCCTGAACTCTTTTGGATTTTATTCACATTTCATAAACATGTAATTTACCTCAATATCATGAAAATATTCCTCTAAGTTGAAGATCTTAAGACTCATTATCAACATGAAATCTTAATACCTGCTGATTTGACCCTAATGGTTTTTCTCCATGTAAACAGCGAGCAGGAAATGAGCTTCAACCGTCCGCGTCGTCGGAAATACGGAAGAAGAAGCTTCCGTCTACATCAGAAGACTCTCCGCTGACACAGTTCTGCTTCCTGGCTGCTCTGATCATTCAGATTATTTTATACACACAGAAGTCATTTACTTAACCCCCCCCCCCGTCCTCTAAAGATGAGGAAAGTTATAAACAGCAGATGGATTGCAGGAATAAATCAAACCTGTTGGGTTTTCAGAAAGAATCGACTAATTTTCTGCATGGCGTAACAGCTCAGAGGTTTAAGTATTATTAAGGGATTAAAATTACATTTATTATGGTAGAATCAATATAAATGAGCATACAAGGCTTGGAAATAGCCACACACAGAGTGTAGAGGCCTTTCCCATCGAACCCTGGAGAAGGCAGACAGGATCCCTGACCTCCGCTGACCTCCTGAAGGTCAACATAAAGGTGGAAGTTTTCCACAGACACGAGGATGGCGACATCCACGTCTTCCCTGCTGCTTTGGATGGAGGTTCAGACTGAATTGAAAGAATGAAGCAGCAGAAGTTTGAGGTTTGCTCTGCTGACATCCCTACAGTTGAGAATAATGTGTTTTTACTGGAGAGAAAGCATCTGGTGACAGCCATTCTGGCGCTGTCAGCTGAGAAGCAAGCTCCCCATCACCGACGCACCTACGCCTCCCGCACTTACACGCTTGTCAGACCCAATATTAGAGTGACAATCAACTCCAAACTCCACTCTCAGTGTATTTACTTTAAAACAGATGGAGAGAACAAGTGTGACATCATTAAGCTCTCTGTGAAGTTCACTGATGAATCGTGCAACGTGAGCACGCTCGCAGCGGCCTTGTTCCGTTGTGTCACGATGCTCAGAGGCTGAAGCGTCTCACAATGACCGCTCTTAACCTTCCAACCAGCGGCAGCTGAAATGTTAGACACACACACACACACACACACACACACACAAGAATGCATGACCCACACTTTCTGAGTCAGAGGACTCCAAAGTGCTTTACACTACAGTGAATGATTCATCCATTCACACACTGATGGTGAGCTACATCGTAGCCACAGCTGCCCTGGGACACACTGACAGAGGCAAGGCTGCCGTACACCGGCGCCACCGGTCCCTCTGACCACCACCAGCAGACAAGCAGGGTGAAGTGCCTTGCCCAAGGACACATCAGAATTCCCTGCCAGGAGCTACGGATTGCTCCTGCAGCCCTGTGATTACTGGACAACCCGCTCTACCTAATGAGCTAGTGCTGCAACAGCGTGGACATCCGTCCTTCCGCCCACTCGGCCTCCACTCTGGCTGACTCAGTGAGCGCTGCTCTCATCTGCATAATTTAATTGACGTGTCTGCAGAACGAGGTGGAAAACTAACGACTTTTATCCAAACACGGCAGAGACCCATTAGGACCAATCAACGCCAATCATTTTTGAATTTGAATCTGTAGATTTCTTTGTGAACAAAATCAACTCAGAACAGTAGAAACACGGAATAAAATCAGTCCACAAAACACAAAATTCCCTAAAATGATCCTTAAAACTCAAAAGAAAAGTTAAAACCACATAAAAAATTGTGAAATCCTCCTAAAGATTTAGAATTCACCCATAGAGGGGAGAGATGATTTCAGACAGGAGCTGGTGTTTTCATCATTTCTGTACATTATTGGACTTCCGTTGTATTTTTTAATCTTAATTTCTTAATCTTTTTTCCCTTCGATTGCCTTCAGGGGTGCTGGGATTGAGTTTAGCGGTGCTTCGTGACAGCACCCCCAAGAATGATCACCAAAACAAACAAACGATGAAAAAAAGAATAATCATGTATGCTGATGATGAACTCCTGCCAAGAATGGGTTCTAACAGGCAGACACTTGACTCTTATGAGTTTTCCACACAGTTCTGTTTTAAAGATGTCCTAGAATGCAATTCATCAACAATCTAAAACAGCTTTGAGCCTCCAAAAAGCATAAGAACATTTTTTTTTGGCTTTCATCCAAATTTCAGCCCTGATACAGGCCATTCTAAACCCCCTTACTCAGGCCTTCAGTGAAAAGAGCTGTTGACCCCTCCCACTCGGCCAGGACATGCTGATTGGTTTGTTTCCCCAGAAGGCCTCAGACACATGCAGGTTTGAGGAGGCGTGGCTCCCCCTTATGACGTGTTAAGGAAGGCTTTCTCAGAACAGGAGGTTTTCTCTCACCTTTTTAAACTTTCTAATTTACATAAAAAGTAGGTCAAACACGGCTTTGACTTTCTGGCTGTTGACCACCCAAGCTGTCTTATTCAACAACAACAAGGAAAATGTTGGTTTACATTCTAGGTCCCCTTTAAGGTGCAGGTGACTTATTTAATCAATACATTTGTAGTGGTCTATAGTAGGAATAAATGCTTGTAAGTTGTACTCAGGAGGGAAACAATATACTGGTGCACCAATACTAGGAACTGAAGTTACTGCGCTTCAGACAGCAGGTTTTGGAGTCTTATTTCCTGATATTTGGACGTCTATCCTCAGATTGAACTGTAACACTGACTTGCAACAGTCCCTAACCCTGAACACAACTCTGCCACTGACTCCGTTTGCTCTGCAACGTTGATGTTTTATCTCCACAAATAACACAAGCCTGGAGGAGTTCTGCTGTGTGGTGGAGTTGCTAACGCTAATGGTTAGCTTCTACTAGCTGAAACGTTCTCGGCTGTTTCCTGGACGCTAAACCAACAACAGCCTTCCCCGTCGTGAGTCAAGATGGGTGAGTCCACGAATGTTCAGTGACAGTGTGACGTAGATCTGTCAGGATTTTCTAATCCTAGAGTTTCACCTAGAGTCTATTTTCTATCAGAAGCTAATGCAGGAGATAGGTGGAGGAGACTATTTTCATGTTCAGCCTGCATGAAAAACTCAGAGTGACCCATTAGAATCAGAAATAATCATTAAAAAAATGTTTTTTCAGTCACCAACACCTTTTAAGCATCAGCGCTGTCGAAGAACCCCGTTTTTGTTCCAACTGACTTCCTGGTTGGACCTCTCGGTTCCTCCTGTGGCAGCTCTTCTCTGTTTTTATAGCAGTGCTGTATGTTCATGTTTCCTTTGTGTGACCAATTCATCAAGTAGATTAAATTGTTTTAAACTAAAGCCTGCTTCTCACAAAAATCTTCATTTGACACTGTTCTCATTCTAAAATGCTTACATGTTATTATTATTAGAAGAAGCACCTTTCAAGATATAAATCACAAGTTGCTGCAAAAGCACAAAATAAAAAAATTAAAGTGAAAATGAAAAAACAGCAGAGCCAGAAAATATACAGAAAAGATATTTTTTACGTCTGTTTTGTGATGATGAAGTTTAGAGGAAACTCAAAGTGAAACCCTGGAAAAGATCTGTTTGGGATCCTTAAAGCACCTTTTGAGGAGTTTTAGAGCCAAGACTTGTCTAAAACCCCGGTGACACAAACACAACAGCAAGGATGGATTTTTGCACACACGGACCAGAACTCACAGCCGGCACACAAAGCAGGTTGTCAACCTCACGTTTGCTGTTAAATAATCCCCCAGGCTGACAGTCATTTGATGAAATGTTCAGGAAAAACAGAAAAATGTTACAACGACCTGTGCTTGTGAGGACGCCAAAGCTCTTTACACTACAGTGCATCATTCATTCATTCATTCACACGGTGATGGTGATGAGTTACAGTGTAGCCACAGCTGCCCTGGGGCGCACTGACAGAGGCGAGGCTATCCAAGAACAGGCGCCACCAGTCCCTCCGACCACCACCAGCAGGCAAGGGTGGTGAAGTGTTTTGCCCAAGGACACAACAGCAGAATTCTCTGCTGGGAGCCGGGATTGATCCTACAACCCTCTGATCGCTCTACCTCCTGAGCTACTGCTGCTCTCATTAGATCACGACTCACTAAAACACTAATGATGTCGTAATAATCCAATCTGATTGGTTTATTTTTATATCACCTGTCAACAGGTGACCCAGCAGGTCGCTGGTGCAGCGATATTTAGTGTCATACAGATAAAATAACATCTAATCAGAACTGATCTGAATGATCGTTTTTGTGATGATTTTCTTTCCCAGATGTCTTTACTTCAGCAGTAGGAGGTAACGAGATGTTATTTTTCTAACTGCCTGAGGTGATGAGGATAAAACAGACCCTGAAATCACATCAGAAAATAAATGTGGTTATGTTTTGTTATAAACTTCTCATTTATATGATTTGAAGCATTCCTGTGAATTTTCATGGGTTTTCATCGATTTGTTGTTTCGTTTTCTGAAAACTGAAGAAATCCTAAAGTTACAGTTAAAAGAAACTCAAATAAACTTTAGGCTTGATGAAAATGTTCCAACTTCTTACAAACATTCATGTGCATCCTTTAAAGGGACACTAGTCAGTTTTGGCTTGTTTTTAGCACCCCCTAGTGTCCGTTGGCGAAGGTGAAACTTATCTCTCCTCGCTGTGCGTTCGTCTTTTTAACACCTTAATCTAACAGCTGAAACGTCTCCTCAGCCTTCATTAGTGTCTACAGGAGCGGTTCATCACTAAATCAAACACATCAGCTGTGTTCACGATCTAAAACATGCAGGAAACATGCTGGAAGCAGACTGCAGCACCAGGTATGTCAAGCTCTAATTTTTATATTCTGGCCACAGGGGGCGGCAGGGACTGGGTGGCCTTTCATTCACCCTGTAAAGGGTCATTTTAGCACATACTGGCTCAAGAAAATGATTTGAAAATATTAAAAAGTTGCAAAGTGTCCCTTTAACGGTGACCAATTGTCGATTTATCATCCTAAAATGCCAAAAAACATTCTTTCCATCCTCCCCAACAGTGCTGGCCTGGTTCTCTGACACCAGAGCAGCACTCAGAGACAGAAACTTAAATTTAAAACAAAAACCATGTCCTGGGTTGACCAAGAACCTTGTGTCACGCGCAGCCAGTGTGTTTTACCCTCGGTCTGTCTTTGCTGTATTCAGTTGGCATTTCAAAATAAGAGCGTGCTTTTAAAGGGAAATGGGATCAAATTAAAATGAAATTCTGTGGAGTAGAAAGTGGAAGCTGCAGAGAAACAGGCTGCAGAGACAAAGGCTCTCTGTATTCTTTTGAGTCGTCGATGTGGAGGAGAGGAAGTGGGGTTCACGTTGTGTTCCTCTCATCCTCTCAGGCTGCAGCGAGCAAGACGATTCGTGTGTGTTTGCGAGATTAGACGAGCATAAATGAGCCTGCAGAGTCGACTCAAGGGGGGCGGGGGGGTTAGTGTGCACAAGGATTTTTCATGACATTTGGTTACTGATACAGAGAGGTGTTTGGAATGAGCCTAGCGGGTGTGTTTGTTGTTACGTGAGCCTTTTGTTGTGCAGGATGCTCAGAAAAACACCAGCTGGGATGAATCTGAACATCGGTATCAGAGATGAGAACATCAGGAGAGAAAAAACACACAATACTATTATTTAAAATGTCTTAATGCATTCATTAGGTTTGTAGCAGACTAAATGTGTGCATAGATCAGGAATTCTGTTGTCAAGACTTCTGTTTGATCCATCCATCCATCCATGAAGATTTGTCTTGGCATCCTTCTGCTTGCTGCACAGCTGAAACCACAGCTCCAATCCAAAAACAGAAAGCCCAACAACAGCAGGGCACACATGTAATCCTCTGAGCTGTGAAATGATGCTTCTCTGCAAAAACAGAACATGAAGGCGCTACTGGAGGAAAAAAGCCAACGAGACCACCCACAGAAACCACAACACAATCCAGCAAAACCAACATGGAGACAGAAAATTAAACAGTCTTTAAAATGAAAAGAAGTGCAAACCACCACAAGAGAGCAGAGCCATAAAGCAGCTTGACTGTAGTTTAATGTGTCTGTTGTTTCACGTCGAAGAGGCTGAGCCAATTAAAAGTCCATCAGCGGAGCTGCAGGAAAAACATCTAATGGAAAGTAAAGAGGAGGAACTCAACAATTTCTACCTCATAAAGGAACCCTCCTACGGGTTAAGAAGCTGTCAGCCTTCTTCTTATATTAACTGTAAGTTAACGTTTGAGTGGAGGCTGAAGGACGAATCGCTCTTGCATCTGATCTGAGGGTTTTAATCTAATAAAGTTCTAAAATATGTGAATAAAACTGTCTGAGGAACAAAAATAGAGCTCTTTGTTTTTTCTGTCTGTCTGATTTCAAACCAGACTAACTTTAAAGCGGTACTTTACGCAGACTTTTAATACATTTGCAGTGGTCTCTAGTAGGAATGAATGCCTCGTAAGTCGTACTCTGGGGGGAAAAAAAGCTCCGGTGCGCCTGTTTCAGGAACTAGAAGTGAGCCAGATCTGAACTGAACACGACAGGATTTGGATTCTTATTCCCTGATATTTGGACATCTCACCCCTGATTGGATAACAGCAACGTGACCAGGGGTAGACTGGGACGACAATTCAGCCCAGGCATTTCTCCTTCCCTCCGGCCGTCAGAGCGGGGGTGGGGGGTTCGCGGAAATTTCTCATTACCTTAGTTCTCCAAGCGCGGGGGAAAACACGTTGCCGCAGCCTGCTGGATCCTTTGACAGAGGAGCGGGGGGGAGGGATGGCGGGCTGGACCGGCCCATAACGGGTGGCCCACCGGGACGATGCCTGTTATGCCAGATGGCCAGTCCAACCCTGAACACGACTCTACCACTGACTCTGTTTGCTCTGCAACGTTGATGTTTTATCTCCACAAATAACACAAGCCTGGAGGAGTTCTGCTGTGTGGTGGAGTTGCTAATGCTAACGGTTAGCTTCTGCTAGCTGAGACGTTCTCTGCTGTTTCCTGGACGCTAAACCAACAACAGCCTTCCCCGTCGTGAGTCAAGATGGGTGAGTCCATGAATGTTCAGTGACAGTGTGACGTAGATCTGTCAGGATTTTCTAATCCTAGAGTTTCACCGTCTGTTTTCTATCAGAAGCTAATGCAGGAGATAGGTGTAGGAGACTATTTTCATGTTCAGCCTGCATGAAAAACTCAGAGTGACCCATTAGAATCAGAAATAATCATTTAAAAATGGTTTTTCAGTGAAGTACCATTTAAAAGTCTGAATACAGTTGAGTCGCCTCATTGGTTGTTAAATAGAGAATTCTAGCAACAACCCTGTGGGACGCCATGTTTTACCTTCTAAATTTACTTCTAAATTTACTTTAACACCTCACAAAGTTTATTTTTATACGATCCCCGTTTTATCTGTCATTTATACACCTACTGATGCTTTTCCACAGCTGATACTAAACTTTTCCTACAGACCTTGTCTTCAGGGTCTCATCAATCAACTGTTTTGGTCTAATAGGATCGATATCTGGACCCTCGGGCTCTGACCCATTTCTACGTCCGGTTTTACTTTAGGCAAACAAGAATTAATGGTGGCTGGTGAGAATCTAACAAAGCAGCCAGACGTCGACTCATCCAGGCTGGAAAAGCTGTGATTGTCTCAAACCACAGAAGAAGAGGGATGTGGTGTCCTGGTGTGACCTTAAAGAGGTTTCAGAAAACAAACATGTCCTGGAAACGGTCTGGTTCCACCACGCCCTCGCCGGTTTGTGATGTGAAGTTCAACTTTCACAGATCTTTAGATCTCAAACCGCAGAGAATAAAACAAAATTCACTCTGGGTTTTATCTGCTCACACAAAGCTCCGTGACCTCAAAATACGGGTCATAAATCACCAAAACCGGGTGCATGTCGTTTGCTGACGGCGAGCATCCGTCTCCATTCAGTCTAAATATGGCAGATAATGAAGGAGAAGCTGATGGCCGAGAACATTAACGGACGTCGGAGCTAAAATATTAATCAAACACAGAAAAGACGGAGCAGCATCAGTCCTCGTTTTTCATCCTCGGCTCTACAATTTGGACTTTCCTCTCAACAGCATTTGGATTTTGTTTCTGAACCTTTACTTTTATTATTTTCGTTTAACGTCCAACATAAAAACAAAATGTTAAAATGATCGTGACAAGAGCAATCCTGATCTGTTGGTCATGTCTTAAAGACACATTCAGCCATTTTATGCGATCTAGACAGCTTCCTGAACGGTTTCTGTTTGGAGAGAAAGAGTCCACCTCCTTCAGGACTGACGAGCACACGGCTAAATATGACCAGCAGAAACGTAAAAGCAGCACAAGAGTTGAGTCTGGTGGGAATTTCTCATTATTCCTGCAGCGGCATCACTGTGATGTGAAACAGCAGCAACAGGAACATTTAGAAATGAACTGCAATAAATATTTCAGGACGATGTCAAAGTTATTTCTTCAAACAGAGGCTGTTCAAGAAGCTTTCGACAGCGGCTAAGTTGGTAAATTATTTATAACATTAGTAGAAAAACATGGAGGAAAAAGATGTGTTTACTGGAGGAATGAGATAAAAGAGGACCGACTCTTTTCCATTCAGCATGTAAATGTTCTAAATAGCCGAGACAGAACATGAAAAATCTGTAATTCTTCTGTTGCAAAGTCAGTAAAATAAAAATAAATGAAAGAACTTGTTTTTCTTCATGTGTTTTAACCATCTCAGTGTTTCCTGCTCCTAGATTTTTAATAAAAACCATGAATGATTAATAAAGAAAACTGGTGTGGAGGCTGAGCTGCGTGTGTTTGAAGGCTGAATGCATCATCGCTTCCCAGAGGAGCCGCCGGCCTCCAGCGAGGACACGGATCCACAAACAGTTCAGGGAAAACCCAGCAGGTCAGAGGTGGGAGAAGGTGGAGGACGAGACGGATATCAGCAAGGCTAGAGGCGGATCTCTGAGGGTGAACCGGATCGTTGCCGAGCCCCGGCGGAGGAGTGAGTTCTCTGTCAGGTTTTCAGTTTGAGATGCGTCTGATGGACCGTCGTTAAAACAAAGGTGATGATAAAATATCAGCAGTTTGAATCTTTACTGGAAATAAAAGCGAACCTGCAGGTTCTCAGTGGGAAACTGGAAGCAGGATGAGTGGAAACGTGATAAAACTGTGATGAACGACTTCGGATGACATGAAAAACGAGCCACTGGGGAACGTTAAAGGTTTCACTGAGACTCCAGCTCTGACAGGAGACCCCATGATTCAGCAGTTAGGAGGAAAAATACAACCATAAACCGCTCAGGATTGTTTGACTTAAACACGTTTCTGTTTCTCATCATCCAGCTGGAGCAGCTTCTTTTTTTAAACCAACTTGACCTCGTGCTGTCCTAATCTGATCTGAGACAGAGCTGACGTCTAACTAACTCAGAAGCTGCTGAGCGCCGTGTTTAGAGCTCTGGTGCAGTTTGAGCGAAACATTAAAAAACTGACCTGAGATCTGTTTAACAGGAGATAAAAACACACAGGTGCATCAGCTTGTTGGAAAAGAATTGACACAAAGTCTGAAACAGAAATGAGATCATTTCTGCTTCAAGGAAAATTTTTCTTCTAGAAAAAATAAATAAACAGAAATGAGATAATTTCTGCTTCAAGGAAAAAAAATTTTCTAGAAAAAATAAATAAACACAGAAATTTTTTTCATAGTTTCTTCTTTTTAGGACTTTTTAGGGAAAAGCTTCATTAATATCAAACACATTTTACTGTACTTTTAGTCTATGTTTTACGTCCCGTAGCTTTAGAAAAAAAAACATGGAAACCAAAACATGCAGCTTAGAAACAACAGATAGTTGTTTTCAACTTTAAGCTAGAGCGTTTACATTGATCTTGACCAGTTTCATATTTGACATCACTCTGCAGCCCTCTGCTGGACAGATACTGCACATAAGAGTTTTGAGGAGCGGGTAGGTGCCCTATAGGGGGCACTCTTATACCTGCTTTACGACTGTTAGCTGTAATGCTAGTGGTTAGCATTTTCAGTTCGCCAATCATCAACTTAAAAGCACAAGAAGCAGAAAAAGAAGTTTGCCTTCTCTGTTGGCATCATGGCGGAGCCTGGAAGTAAACTTAAGAGAAAAGAGCTAAAACCAGAGTGAACATCAGCGCGGCCTACACTAGCTTGAGGGAGCTAAAGGAGGCTACAAAATCACGGACTGATGGTGACCTGGCTTTGTTGCTACTGGACTTGTAAGTAATAATATTTTTGTCCAACAGTGTGGATCTTTTTACTTTGTGGTTTATTTTAGTATTAGTTGGCTCATGTTAGCGTTAGCTCGTTGTTAGTGCTAGCTACAGCAGGCTGCAGCAGGGTTGTTTACAACAGTTGCAATTCCACTTTCAACCAGTAGGGCGGGGGAGCAGGAAACTGTTCTGTGTTACTTTAACTGAGAATAGTGGGCTATGACTTAGTGGTACAACGTGTGTCCTCATAAACAGGCGATGTAGCCCCACCCCTTTTTGGAGCTCTAGAGTTCAGGTAGACTCCACCGTAGAAACACCGTTTAGAGTTTAAACAGGTAACAGGAAGTTGGACTTCTCCTAACTGAACTAGTGTTTGGATCTCTTTGATAGTCTTTACACAATCACAGTTTAAGTAAATGTTCAGCTGACAGCTGATAATGTCAGTCTAGTTTGTGAGTTTTTTATTGCTTCAACTTTCACTAAATGTAAAAACTAAACATCAAAACATATGAGGTTTTTCGGCCTGCTGTGTTTCTTCAATGCTGATGGACTTCCGTTTTTCTCTCAAATCCAGCCAGGGTGCACACCAAAGCTTCCGTAGACTTCCAAATAATGTTTTATTAGCATTCCTGTCAGCCTATTATTAAATTTGCCACCAGAGAGCGATAAACACTGATCTCTGGTTATCATGGTGACCCTAATGAGCCACTGGTGGCAGCTTTAACATTTCTGAGAATAGATTTTTACAAAGTTGATGATGGAGATTCAGGCAGTAGCTGAAGTTGTATCATAAACGTTGTGGCTTTAAAATGGTAAATGGCATGTACATAGAACCCCCCAAGGCACTTTACAACACAATCAGTCATTCACCCATTCACACACACATTCTCACCCTGGTGGTGATGAGCTGACAGAGGCTGACTGTGGCTTCACAGAGCTGATTTTGGCACGCTGACTCAGCACTTTGCATTTCATCTTGGAACAAATATTTATCCTCCATGCAGACACGATATCACAATTACCGAGATTCATCTGAGCTGCAGAAATGTCCGTTTATTAAACCGTTTTGCGCTCAATAGCTCTTTTGTTATCGTCCACTGCAGAAAACAACAAAAGCTTTCCAAACTTTTTCAGGTTTATTGACGTTACTGAGTCCCGACATGACGGTGAGATTAAACCCGTGGTGCATCGATGGTGACCTCGGCTCTTATAACAAAGAAAAAGGAACAGAGATGAAAAGGCTGGATGACAAAGAGGATGATGGGTGTTTCCTGAAGTTTGTTAACCAGGAGTTCGCCTGTTGGTTAGGATGAAAGTGATGCTTTGATCTGTCTGACAGCAAAGGAAAAGAAAACATGCACCTGACTGCAAGCCACTGCTCATGGGAAATCCATTTTAACGCAGATGAGTGTGGAAAAGCAGCAGACTTCCTGTTCCGTCTCACAGTGGCTAACAGCACATTCTTTGGTGGGCCGGCGGCGTCTGTGGTGAAGGGATTTGTTCTGCTGGTTTTACGGTGTGGGCATGCTGCAGACCCATGCGTGTGACTCTGTGGGGACCATAATTGAGGTGGTTGATAATCACGCTCCCTGGAAAAACTGTTGACTTTTCCCTTTAATGTAATTTGAACATCAAGCCAACGTGGAGCGATGTCACATCAAGATGGACGCAAGAACCCAACGCAGTGGGATGCTTTACTGCTTTTGAAAGACTCTGAAGAAGAAAACAGGAAAACGGGAGCTGATTGGCTGTTTTTGTTACAGTAACAACAACAAGCTCACAGTAAATTCCTACGGCAAGAGAAATGGAAAGATGAAATAAATCTGTGATGCTAAATCTGCTCGCTCGGAATCCGCCAAGTAGGAAATTATGAGCCGCTTTCTGGTTAAAGGGTGTGGGGAGGATGAGGCCGGAGGTATTTTCCATCCATTAGTGGCGGAGCACGAGATACACCCATAACTCATTTTCCACATTTTCACCCAATTAACTAATCGCATCATAATGGAGGAAGTTCTGGCTGGATATTTAACGTCAAACAGCTAAAAAGTCTCAAAACACGACTCCTCTAGAACACATGAACCCAGTCAAGGCCGTATCCGGTTTAAAAAGCATCCATGATTCCACCGTTCACATCGATTACAACACAGAGAACAAGACTGAATTTAAATGTAACAATTTAGTCAGAACTAAAGTTTGTGTGTGTGTGTGTGTGTGTGTGTGCTCATTAGTTGCTTATTTATACGATATACGAACTATATGAAAAGATTTTGGCATAAATGTCACCTTTTATTTAAATGCCTGTGAAATTCTCCGGTGTCCAGAGGCATCCCGGCGCCTCAGCATCTTTAGGAAAATAAAACTTTTCTGAATGAGACTTCCTGACTCCTGCAAGTTTTTACAACCAAAGGCTCTAGATTTTATGGATATTTGTGATTATAAGGCAACAGTGAAATGTCTGCATTACTTTTATTGATTTATCAATTAGAAAAATCTTAACTCTGTGCTAATGTCCCATATTAAAGGTGTGGTTCACTGAAATGTTTTTTAATGATTATTTCTGATTCTAATGGGTCACTGAGTTTTTCATGCAGGCTGAACATGAAAATAGTCTCCTCCACCTATCTCCTGCATTAGCTTCTGGTAGAAAATAGACGGTGAAACTCTAGGATTAGAAAATCCTGACAGATCTACGTCACCCTGTCACTTAACATTCATGGACTCACCCATCTTGACTCACGACGGGGAAGGCTGTTGTTGGTTTAGCGTCCAGGAAACAGCAGAGAACCTCTCGGGCTAGTAGAAGCTAACCGTTAGCATTAGCAACTCCACCACACAGCAGAACTCCTCCAGGCTTGTGTTATTTGTGGAGATAAAACATCAACGTTGCAGAGCAAACAGAGTCAGTGGTAGAGTCGTGTTGCTGTTAGCCAATCAGAGGAGAGATGTCCACATATCAGGAAATAAGACTCCTGTCATCTGAAGCTCAGCTGTGATGTGGCTCACTTCTAGTTCCTGAAACAGGAGCACCAGAGCTTTTCCCCCAGAGTACGACTTACAAAGCATTCATTCCTACTGCAAATGTGTTGAAAATATGAGTAAAGTTGACCTTTAGTGATTTTTATCACATGCTTTTATTCCACTCCATTCAGTTGAGCGCCTTATTTTTCTCACGATGCTGAAGCTGAAAGTTTCTCATGCAATGATCCCAGAGGGAAAACAGTGACGGGAGTTTCTTAGTGGAAGAGACAAAGGAAAGCTGGAATAATAATGTGAAAAATAATCGATGACATGAACGAGCGGCTCAGCTGAAAGCTTTGTAATGCCACATGTAAAACGGACCTTCAGCCACACGGAACCGCCTACAGTTCAGTCTTTTGTCCTGCTGACAATAATACACTCAATCTCCTGTATCGGTGACCCTGAATGAAGTAGCAGAAATCTATTCAGCCGCTCCGAATGCTGTCGGTTCCAAACAGCCGGAGAGCTTCCATTTACCCGCGTTCACTAATATACATGTTTACTCAGGGACAATGAGACTAATAGCCTTAAAGGAGGTGTGTGTGTGTGTGTGTGCTGCTTCAAAGCACCAAACACACACATCCTCCCTGCTGCCTGTTGTGAATTCTGGCCCGTTTCAGTCGCAGGTGTGAGGCTCTTTGGCGCTGGACCCCGTTAGGCAACACTCGTTGCATCTGGAAGTCATCACCTTAATGTCTCATTATTAAATTACACAGCTACAGAAAACAGCTGTGCCTCCAAAGCAGCTACTGCTGTCAGCGGGAGGGGGAATTAGCTAGCTTTGCTCTCAAATGAGGAAAGTTTAGTTTAAGTAGTTTTACTTTCACCCAAGAAGAGCAAAAATGATACTGAAATAAAAACTAGGGGTGGGGCTCGATTTAAAAAATAATTTAATTAATTAGAGGTTTTGTAATTAACTCGCTCACTGCCATTGACGACTTTAGTCGTGAACACTGAGAAATCCATCATGCAGATTTGTCAGGAAAGTGTCTGATTGGGTTTCCGTTTACTCTGCAGCAACGACCCGAAACATTCAGAACTTTCCTGGTCCGACCGGATATGAAAACGAGCATTTTTGGTTTTCCAGCTCAGAGATCGTTTCAGCTGAGAACGATGATTCGTTTTTAAAATTTGAATTTATGATCTGGAGCTGAAGCATCTCCTGATCTCTTCAGCGAGCCGTTTGGGTTGAGGGTGTCGAGCAGCCTCTCCCAGACGTGGAGGGAAACCATCTTTGTTTTTGTCGGTAATGAGGAGACGCTCGACGGCAGTCTGGATGATGATCGCTCCACTCCTGTCGAGTCTCGGCTTGAGGGCAGAAAACAAACTCAGCTGATCTCCTGATGGAGCTCCATAATGTTCTTTCATGATGCTTCGATTGCCAAGAACCATAAGAGTCATCTATCCTGTATCCAGAACTGTTTCCATGGAAACTGTTTCACTTGGACCTTTTCTTGAGTTTTACGTTTGTTCAAATTGCTTTAAACTGGTTGCAGAAGATCAGAACGTGTCTCTGAAAAGATCAAAGCATTGCAGCTAGCCTGCCAAGGAGCAACACATGTCACCATGGTAACTGAGCGGGGCTTCAGTTAGTCTCGTTTGTGGAACTGAATTTGGGGAAATTAAGCCGGGATTGTCAGAGTGAGCCTGGTTTATGGGTTTAGCTCGCTTTGTGGAACAGCCGTCTGGTCCTTTGGTCTAGCCTACCATCACTCAGAAACCAGGACCCAAGAGGTGAACGTTCATTCCTCACCTGGAGGGAGAACTCCTCGTTTTTTATAGTCAGTTGAACCTGACAGATAATCAAAAAATTAAAATTAGATCCTTCACAAAAAGAAACACACACCGAGTGTTGTCTGCTAGCAGGACGTAGCGCTTTTCTATGATGCGTTCAGTCATGATAAAAGAGGCTGATTACAAAGTTTTAGCATTTCAGAGTTTCTTCTTTAGGTTTTTCATTAAAAACAAACAGAACGCAGAAATATCACCACAGCGCATCTGGATGTTCAAATAAAAACAGTGAAGAAGAGTTCAGAGGGGACAATGTTAGCGAGTTAGCGTGGTGTCTTCATCAGCATGTAAAAGCATTGTGTTATGTAACACACACACACACACACACACACACACACACACACACACACACACACACACACACACACACACACACACACACACACACACACACACACACACACACACACACACAGCTTCAAAAGGCCTTGAAACAATCATGATCTCTTGTCTGAATCCATCAACAAACAACGAGAATTAAAATGATTCTTAGTGAGAATCAGCCTGCAGTCAGAAAATGATCTGTTCCTTGTTCCACTTCACTCTGACATCACGCTGCATCTCTCTGCTGCTCCTGTTCCCGTCTCTCAGCCTCATCCAAGTTCCTCCGACTGCGATCCCAACATCCTCACTGCAGCTCTGGAGGAAAACTATCAACTCGTCCTTCTGGATTTTCAGCCAAAATAATCAGCACTCATTTGATTGTAGTTGTAGTTGTGTTTGGAGCACGTATAAAAGGTTTACACAGTCTTGTAGCCAAGGTTCTGAGCTTTCTTTAGAGGTGCAGCTTGACTAGATCGATATTTAGGGCATGGATTTTGCTGCTAAACTTCAACATCCCCTGATTGTGGGACCCTCGGGCTTAAAGTGTTAAATGTATTAATTTTTTTAACGCGTCATTTTTTTCTAATTAATTAATCATAATTAACGCGTTAAATTCCCACCCCTAGCTCATTATAAATTAAAGGAAAGACTTCCAGCTTAGTTCCCGTGCTTCCAGGAGATCCTTGGTGAATCTGGTGGGACGTCTGGGACACCCCGAGTCCGTTGAGAGGAGACATTTAATTATTTAGCTCTTCAGCATCCAGCTGCAGGAAAAGGTTTTTACCGAGTCGGCGAGAACGATTGTTGAAGACAAAACGAGGATCACAGGTAGACGTTTCAGGGCTCAGAAATGAAGAGTTACCATGACAACTGATCAGACCGAGCGGCCAAAGTGCTTTTTGCTGTAAAACAAAAGCCACCTTTCATCAGAGAAAAAAAAACACTTTAGGTTTTTACTTGATTTCCACAAACAAGATGGTGACAGAAGCAGGAGCCGCTCCGCTCCTCCCGCCTCTCCTGATGCGTTTTCCAGACTTTGTGGCTTTAAACCAGCAACCTCCAAAGATTTAAAGCAGACCACCAGGCCTTCCACCCCTCAGCTGTTCGTGTCTTCATCCTGGATATGGTAACAAATCCGGGGCTACTTTAACCAGAAAGAGGCGAGCAGCATGATGGGAAGTGGAAGCGGGATGGGGGCGGGGGTGGGATGTTGAACTCCACATCCAGACACCGTGAACTCACCAGAACAGCACGGTAAGCTCATGAGATGCGAGCCATAGTGGCTTTGGAAAGCCGATCGCCTGACATTTTCCATTCATAAAATTCCTGGAATTGAAATGAAGGAAGGAAATAAATCAGACGGCTGCCTTTCGTCTGCGCTTTTTCATTCGTGCCTCCTTTAAACGCTGCTGTGATTGGCAGCATGAGGGTTTAGCCATATGTCTCCCCCTTCCGTTTTTCCTACAAACGGACGTAAAGATGGGATCTGTTAGGCTTTTCTTCCAGAACTGAGGCTGTTACAACATGGAAACGTCTTTATTACTCCGCATGTCAACAACTACGTCTGTCGGTGGAAAGTTCTGGCTTCGTCTTCGCGTCTCATAGAAAACAGAAAATATATTTCCAGAGAAGATCCTCGTTTCAGTTTAACTTGCAGATATAAAACTAGGAAGGCTGTGTCAAGATTAAAGTGGGAATATAAAAAAAGTTAAAGGGAGGATTTTTCCAACAATAGTCGAACAAATCCAACCCTGTTCTGCTCAGATAGTTGTTATTGTTTTTATTAATGAAGATTCTGGGTGTGTTAAAGCCATACTATGCAACTTTTTCATATTTTTAAATCATGTTTTTGAGCCAGTTTGTGCTAAAATGAGCCTTTACAGGGTTAATGAAATGTCACTCAGACCCCCACCGCCCTCTGTGGCCAGAATACCGCACTTGCAACTTCAGAGTGGCGGGCCACCACCTGCTGGACTTCTGAGATGAATGGTGCTGCAGTCTGCTTCCAGCATGTTTCCAGCATGTTTTAGATCATGATTACAGCTGATTAGTTTGATTTAGTGATGAACCGCTCCTGTAGACACTAATGAAGGCTGAGGAGACGTTTCAGCAGTTAGATTAAGGTGTTAAAAAGACGAACGCACAGCGAGGAGATAAGTTTCACTTTTGATTTGGCTAACGAACACTAGGGGGTGCTAAAAACAAGCCAAAACTGCTAAGTGTTCCTTTAAAAAAAGAGGTATTTGATTAAAGTGCAGTCTTTCGTCCACAGCAGATCTTTCTTCAAACCTTCACAATAAAAGTCTTTAGCATGCACTCATGCTTCACAACATCTGAAGCTTATGAAATCAGGTTCTTAACATGGTTCTCTGGTAAAATCCTAACAGCTATAGCTAGGCTGTAATATACTATATGAACTATTTTCTGCTTGAAAACTAAAATGTGATATTTTTTAAAGGAATAAAGATTTTCTCATATGAAACTTATCTGAAAACCACATTAAGTTCCAATTTCTGCAAAATAAAATCTAAACATCCTTAAATATCCTTTCCAGCATCTGCAAACAGGATGGATGTGCATTGCATCTGTGAGTTTCTGTGAGTACATGCATGCTTTTTGTGCCCGTGTACGCTCATACGCCTCTCCTATGTGATTCCTGGCGACTTGTGGTAGGGAACGTCCCTTCCTGCACTCCGCTGGTAACTGGGATTAGCATATTAGCCACCAAAACAATGCAGTGGGGATGTGAGTCTGGTGGCTTTTATTCCCCACAGACCCGTAATCCTCCCGTCTCTCAGAATAAAGCCCATTAAAAGCACCGTCGGGCTCGACACTTTTTGAAATTCCTTTCATGGGGCAGTGGCTTTTATTTGGCGGGTAAACAGACCGGCTCATGTTTGGACTTCTTCCTGAATATACAGCAGCAGATGAGCCGTATTGTTCAGAATAAAACAAAGGCTCAAAGCACACACCTCGTCGTTCACATCCCATAATAGTCAACAAACTTTCTTTTAGCGGTGAATTATGCCAATAAGAGAAGGGTCTATCAGAAGACACAAAAACAGTCTCAATCATTTTTACGCATTTTGAAGTAACTTCCTGTTTACCGTTGCCTAAACTTCAAAATAAAACGAAAGCCTGAACTTCAACAAGTGGAATTCACATTAAAACTAACTAGATAAATAAAACAAGGCTCTGAAACTGTCTGAATAACAAAACAAAAGAAAAAAATAATAAAATGAATTATAGAGATTTCCTGATGTAGGGTTAGGTTCTAGAAAACACTGTTGCATGAATTTTGACGGAATAGCGGTCTTGAGTAACGTTGTCAACTTTCTAGCGATTAAATAAATAACTAATTTTTCCATGATACAAATAAAGCAGAGATAATACACATCCTCCTTTCTCATCATCAGAAAAAGCCGTCATGTGAAAAGCTGCAGCTCATTTAAATGCTGCAGGAGTGAAGGACACTCAGCCTCCATCATCCACGTTCCCTTCAACAGTTTTTCATCCTCCAAGAGTTTGCAGATGTGAAAATATATTTTCTTCATGCATTTCATCACGACCTCACTGAACTTCCCCATGCCCGGGACTTTGCCTCCACGACCACTCAAGCTACTCAGCTACCTCTGGAGGCCCACAGGCCAAAAAGACCCGATAGGACACCTTCAGCTTAACAGCATCCCTCACCGCGGATGTCCATCAATGGGTCAGAGGGTTCTCATTGCCACAGGCACTGATCACCCTGCAGCCACAGCTCTGGTCAGCCGCCTCAACAATGGAGGCACACAACATGGCCCACTTGGACTCAACGTTCCCCACCTCCCCCGGGACGTGTTCAAAGTTCTGCAGGAGGTGGGAATTGAAGCTTCTTCTGACAGGAGACTCTGCCAGATGTTCCCAGCAGACCCTCACAACACGTTTGGGTCTACCAGGTCTGACCAGCATCCTCTCCCACCATCGAAGTCAACTCACCACCAGGTAGTGGTCAGTTGACAGCTCTGCCCCTCTCTTCCAGTGTCCGAGACATGCAGCTGCAGATCAGATGAGACGACAACAAAGTCGATCATCGAGCTGCGGCCTAAGGTTTCCTGGTGCCAAGAGCACATATGGACACCTTTATGCCTGAACATGGTGATCATTATGGACAATCACAAATAACAAGACAGTTCAAATAATAATAAACATACAGACGTCAGCATCAGGAACAGACAGGTTTGGTTTATAGGGTTAGCCTAGAATTCTTATCTGAGATGTGTTCTGACCTCAACACGTCCTGCTCATTTGAATTCCTCCACAGGTCAGAAGTCCTCCGTCGTACAGAAGAGACAAAATATAACAAGAGAAGATCTGCAGCTGAGTTCATATGAAGCTTTATTTTCCTCTGAGTTGTTTTATGTTAGCATAATGTAGAGTTTGTGCAAATCTGTGAGCCAAAGCTGAATGTTAAGGGACCTAGACGCCTTCGGTTAGCCGTTCCTTCAGGTGAAACGCTGATTTTTACGGTTAAATCATATGAGAGAACATGGTAACGTTTTCATGTTGCTGTTTAAAGATGTTAACTAAAAATGTTTTCTATTCTCAGTAAAGTTTCATGAAATCAATTTTCCCTCTGGCTCTAATAACGGATTCAAAATGGGGTCTGGAAACTCGACCTCTCAGCTGCCGGAGTGTTAAACTGCTTGAGGAAGAAGATGAATATTCCTCTGATGATGTTTGTAAGCTCGACTCGGCTCTGCCCGGTCAGACTGGTCAACGGGCTCCAGGCCGCAATAACATTTACTGACTGTCTTGTGAGCTGTTTGTGAAAAGAAAAGCATCTAGTGATGCAAACAAACAAACAAATAAACAATCCAAAACAGGAAACACTGGTGAAATTACATCTCCACATTTGACTCATCTCAGCTGCAGCTGTGGCCGTGCTCGGGAACTATTTGGTGGTTTAACCCCCCAATCCAACCCCTTAGTGCTGAGTGTCAAGCGAGGAGGAATTGGGTCCCATTTTTTCAAAGTCTTTAGTATGACCTGACTGGGATTCGAACCCTGATCTCCCAGTTCTGGGGCGGACAATCATATCACTAGGCCACCGGAGCAGCTGGTAAAGAGGAATCAAAACCAAAAACATAATCGATGGAACTTTGAGGTGAGGAAGACCGCCTCAGGGAGCCTGAGTGACGCTCATCTACATCCGGTCCATGAGTCCCCTACTGCCAAAGAAATGAATGGGAGTCTATGAGCCGACAAAAGTTATTTTCTGATGCTGTTTGTTATGTGTCATGGATTCAAAATAAGATGTTCGTGAATTTTAAAAACACATTTTGATGTCAAGAAATCGCTTATTTTCAACAGGCGGCAAAAGTTACTTTAGGTTTTGCGTGAAAACACGTAGAGGACTACAAATGCTCGTCTCGACAAAATGACATCATCAAACCAGACACGAAGAAGAAAAATGGCTGAGTTTAGCGAGCTTCATACCCTTCTTCAAGGATGACAGAAGGAGCATTAAACATGAAGAACACCTCTATAAATCTGGTCGTGTGGTAATAGCGGCTACGCTGGAGGAGAAGAGATTCTGCCGTGATGTCATTAATATGCGACGTCTGATTTGTAGTCTTTTTAATTACGAATTTTTACAAATCTCAAATTACATGACAGACACAGCGGAAACACACAATTATCATTTAAATTGAACATATGTGTGATTCAGGGCGTAAGGCAAAGCGGGACCCATGAGCCGACCGGAGGGGGAGGAGCCTTAGGCTCCTTATTTAATAAATGTAACTGAGTCATCTTGTTTGAAATCCTATTGATATTTTTAAAATATCGATATATTGCCCAGTCCTAACTCCATCAAGGCATGGCAGCTTTATTTATACAGCACATTTGATACACACAGTGTCTTTTTCAGGTGCAAGAAAACGTAAAAACATTCATCAATGATGAAAACGTCAGAGTGAGAAGAGTTCAAACAAAAAAACAGAAAAATGCACCAGAAGAAAATCAAACCTGCTGCTGTTTCGGAGATTGAGAACATTAGAACATGAAGTCTGATCACAGCTTTCCTTGTGACAGCTGAGATGGAGCAGAACCTTCTTCCAGAACACCACGCCTCTGCAGTCCCACCTGACTTCTGATGTTCTCACCGAGCAGATCCTCCCATTATTTCAGGTCATTTTGTGCCGATTTACTCTGAACTCTCCTTCCTAGCCGGGCTGAAGAGTCTTAAACAGCCCTGCTCAAAACCAGCCTCTGGTTCCTGAGATCAAAGAGGAAGGAGCCAGGGAAATGAGGTTAATTTCCCCACAAGGCCCACGTTCCCTGGAGCGGCTAAACAGGTTCCACACGCAGAGGAGCAATCTGTCCGCACGTCATTGCGTTTAATTTGTCTGTTTGGCTCTGCAAGTCTGTCGGCTCCTGAATGAACTCATCAAGCATCTGGATCTCTCTTTAAACTAACGAGACTAAACAAACTGTTTGTTTTGTAACGGAGGAATTAGGGAGACGGACTCCAGCTCTGGTTAGGAGACTGGGACCACTCAGCATGTTTCCACTGCAGCGAGCACAGAGTGTGCAGGGCAGACTGGAAGTTGAAGAATTTCCGTCCCGGCATGTGAGCGAAAGAGCGAGCGTGTGTCTGCCAGCAGCGGCAGCACTTTGTTTTTCCACGACGGAGGAGTTATGGAGGAACTGCATGTCATCCAAACCGCTCCGTGTGTGTCGGGAAGCTGGCGTGTGCATGTGTGTGTGTGTGTGTGGCCATCTAGTACGATTACACACACACAAACATCTTTTCCCACCTCACCAAATGTGCCGTCATGCTGACACTTTGACAGGAAGTTTGCAATTTTAAACCTGCTGCGGAAATCAGGCGAGGTCAGTGAAACGCTAATAAGAGCTTCACTCCGGTTCACGGTAATTACAGACAGGACGGGTCACTCTGTGCTGGTCAGCTACGTCTCTGTTTCACATCTGCTAAGCTGATGACCATAAAACCACAAGCTGCACTGGTCTGCCTGGTCGGATGTTGATGCCGCACCGCTCAGGGGTCAGGGTGAAGGGGTGAAGGGGCGCACCGGTAATCAGGCAACTACATGACAGCTGGGTCCATCATCCAGATTTTATTAGCTGCACTATTAGAACTGCTAATGAGAGGAATTACAGCCGCCAGAAATAACCCAGCTTCATCACACCCGGGCGCCGTCATCTACAGGAATACACAAGCTCAACTCGCTACCACGCCTCAGCAGCTACCGGGTCGGGCGTCTGCCTGGTAGGTCGGAGGCGGAAAGCAAAAAAAAACCAAAAAAAACAGGCATACTAGGACAGGGTAAAGGATGGTGACAGCGGTGAAAACACATCTAAAGTGGAGGTGATTTTAGAAAAAGACGGTGAGGAGTAATGTTTCTGACACGGTCTTCTGATCACACGCCTGCATGTTTATCTGAACAGGTTCTCACTTTGCTCGGTTTCTCCGACGTTTATCAGCTGCTGGTCAGAAAAATCCCACCAATCAGTTTTAGATAAAGAAACAAGCTGCTTCAGGCAACAATTTAGAGGTTTGAGCTCCTGTGTGTTTCTGCTTCAGCAGACAACAACCTGAGAAACCCACAAAGTGCCTTCATGAAAGCTGAGATGTTTGGTTTGGTCATTCAGAGGCATGAGGAGGGGAAACGACACAAACATGATTTATGATGGAAATAAGTGCGTTTAATGCACGGCTAGAGGCGAGCCAGCTGTGCTGCGTCTCTATTAATAGTTTTGGAAAGCAGAGCGATTCCAGCTCAGAAAACCTGTTTCCACACCCTAAAACTCTGCTGGAAACTGAATTTACTTGTTAGTTTTAAATAAATGATTTAATTTGAATTCAGTTTTAATCTCTACTTTGTAATCAAGGTGCACAGGATAATGGATGCTGCGCCTCTAACTCTGAAACTCTGGATACGGCCTTGTTGGCGATGATGAGATACGGTATAGACACGAATGCCGTACACCGGCACCACCGGTCCCTCCATCCACCACCACCAGCAGGCAAGGTGGGTGAAGTGTCTTGCCCAAGGACACGATGACTGAAGAAGACAGAGCCTGGATTCCAGCTGGCAACCCACCAGATAACCACCAAGCCACCATCGTCCCCACACAGCCGCCCCGACAGCATAGGCCATTTCTCAGTCTGACCACAAGCAGCTAACGACCTTTAAATCAAGCTTTAAATGTACGAGTAGTAATTTATTGCCGCTTGTGTCACGCACCATCACGTTCTGGGTGTGGGACCATGTGAGCCGAGCCAAAGCCACAGAGGAGGAGGATGGAAAATATTTGTGAATGGCTGAAATAAAAACCCAGAGAGGTGGGGTAGCATGGACCCGAAACGCTGTAAATGGAGATTGTGACCGTTTCGGTCGGGTTAAAAGTGCAGAGAACCGAGCGACGGAGAATCGGAGGTTAAGCCGTCCAGGAAACGGATCGCTGGGCCGTTCTGTCTGAGTGCCTGAAACCCAAACAGATATGGTGGTAAAATAACAGGAGCGGCGGTAGCGAAGAACAGCTTGTTTTAATTGTCTCTGAAGTGGAACAGCTGGCTGTGAGTACCGGGCCTCGCAGCAGAACAGACAGAAACAGGAGCAGAGGGGAGGAGGGGTAACCCAGAACCTTCAGCTGCTCCCTAAAGAAACCTCACATCAGAACCACTTCTGCAGAACCTCTGATGCATTCAAACAACACGTATGGAAGTGTTGCTGTTTAGGAAACCAGTTTGTTCATCAGCTGCAATGGTTACCAACAACATTCTGGAGGCACTTTCTAAAATATCTCAAAATGTTCACGAGGGTTTCTCCATTTCCTTCGTCTTCTGGACAGATTTCCTCTTAGGAAAGTCGTTATGAGTTAAACCAGCCTGGAGGTAAACTCGGTTTAGTTCCAGTCAGGAAGCGCATGTGAGACAACTTTGGAAGAGTCTGTAAACAAACAGACATAAGCACGACCAAGTCATATTTATAATTCATTGCTAAAATGTCGTACGAAGAAACTCCAAGTGAAAATGTACAGCTTTTCGCACCAGTTTGGGTTTCTAAGAACTAGGGACGCTCCGATCCGATCACGTGATTGGAAATCGTGCCTGATTACGTGCTTTTCAAAGGATTGGAATTGGGTGAAAAAGACCGAATTTAACCTTTAAAATAACAAATATGAGTTTTTAAATTCATCCTGAGATTTTCAAACGGAACGGCTTCGTTTTAATATCAACAAGTTCCTCTACATCAGTATTCTTTGTTTCTTGGACAAAAACACCATTATGTCACACAATTTATGGCAGGTTGGGATTCAGACACCATAACGTGCAGCTGTTAGCTAGCAGGCTAACGCAGAGCTAACGTGTCTCCTGTTGATATTTTAAACCGGACAGCAAAGGCATTGTAACTTGTAATGTGTGCATACTGCTACCACTTCAACTTTAGGACAAACTACCAGAGTCTCAAAAAGAAAAACACCATTTGAGTCACGGACAACAAAAGACGTTTGGACGTAGAAAACAGCAACCTGTGTTTAGCGCCATCTCGTTTAATCCGCCATCTCGGAATCGCAGGTTTCCGGTTTCCGGCAGAAGCGTCTCAGGGAAGATACCCGAGAGGAGGGGTGAGTGTTACCGTGACCGTGTTTGCAGATTCACCATAACAGCTTTAATGTTTATAAAGGCTTTCCATATCGGCCAGTGTGTAATGATGTAACCAAATGATGTGGTAAAGCAGCTAATGTTGCAGTTAACCTGGTTGTACATGTTGCGAATAAAAAGCAGAGTCAGATAGAAGAGCTGTTCCTGTTTTTATGACAAATAACATAAAAGAAGAACCACGGCACTCTTTCTGTGGCTCGCACTTAACATTTAAAGAAAATATCAACTACTTTTAATTGTTTTGATAAAACACTTCCGTAAAAAATACATTTTATGTCCACCAAGCAGATCCAAATGTACTGCTCATTTGAAGTTTAATGAAATAATTTTTTGTGTGTTACTCTTGTGTAAAATGTAAATAGATCAGTTATGGTATTTTAAAATGCTGTCAAGGCATTTCGCCAAAAGTAACTGAAAAGTAACTCAAAGTAGTGTAACTTATTTATAATTTTGAGACAGTAGTATGTAATTACGTTTTTAAAGATGTAACTAATAATTTAAAATGTCTTACATCTATTAAAACCCCTTAGCATTCCAGTGTCCCGCCCATGGGACAAAACTCATTGTGTTCAGGGGACCTAGAATGTTAAGGGGTTAAATGACTCGACCAGCACTGCCGATATCAAGAAAAAAGTTTCGGAAAAAGGACCGGACGTGTCTTTCTGGTGTTTTTGACCTAAAACCTTATTCCTAGTTACCCTTCTTAGTGGTATGAGTGTCCGCCCTGGGACTGGGAGATCGGGGGTTCAAATCCGGTCGGGTCATACCATAGCCCATAAAAATGGGACCCAATGCCTCGCCGCTCCACACTAAGCTTTATGGGGTTCATTTGGGGGTTAAACCACCAAATAGTTCCCGAGCGCAGCCACCGCTGCTGCTAGCCACTCCCCATGAGGATGGGTAATTTCACCAATGTGTGATGATGACTAATGGGACTTTAACATAACCCTAACCCTGATACATGGGTTAGAGTCAAGTGGAATAAAACAGGAAAAAATCATCTGAAAAGGTTCACGTACTGAAATTAAAACAGCTGCAGCAATGAAAAAGTAAACAAAACTGAAAAACACATTGATGAAGGACGGAGGAGGGTGTGTGTGCAACTCAGAATTCTAAAAACTTTGTTTAAAGAGCCTCCGAACCTACTATATTAATGAAACTGTCAGGTTTAAACCTGCAGAAAATCACTCCTCCTCCTGCTAATTATTTTTACTGATTTATGTGATACACCGAGATTCAGCCCCCTGTTCATGAATATTCAACGTAGATGCTCAATTTGTGCTGCTGAGATTATTGGAAAGCTACTAATGCATTCAGGATTCTCTCTAAACACCCAAATCACGTTATGTATCAGACTGAAGGGCTTGCCGAGGAACTGGGTCTGAAGATTAAAGTGGAACCTCCTGCTGGTTCCCTTAGAGAGACAGAAAAATAAATCTGAGTCAGCCAGACGGTTACTTAAGCCGCTGTCAGAAACCGATGTGTCTGCTGAGTAAGAGTTTGTGAATCCTGCTCAGCATGACGAGGCTTTACGCTGAAGTCTGAACTTTAATAATCCGACAGAAAAAAAAGAAAAGGAAGCAGATAAAAGCAAATATCTGGAAGTTTTGAGAAACGGCTGTGATTTTGTTCACTTGTCTCTTTTAAGGAAAATCTGTGACGTGAACTGGAATCCATCATTACAACTGGAGTTCTGGCCCTTAGAATTCAACATGGCTGCCTTGAAATGTTGTAAAAGCTGCTTTTTATTTCCCCTTCCGTTGGTTTGTATCACAGTGATTAGATCTCACACTCAGATCTTTATAAACTCCGTTAGTAAACATGTTTCAACAGTGTTGGGATGCAGAGGAAGATGTTACCAGTCTGGTCACTGAGCAAATCAATAAGCACATCCTAGAATTGTTTTCATTTGGAGGTCTGGTATCAGTCCCAGATCCATGTCCAGACCTCTAAGGTAGAGCCCCACATGACCCAGCCTGATATCAAAGCTGTTGCTAATGTGTAGTTTGTACCAATTCAGTGTTTCAGATTAGAAATTTGCATCTTTACGAACTTCCAGCTGCAGGAGGTCAAAAATGTCACCACATCGCTTTTTTTAACCCGTAAACCAGTGGCGCCCCCAAGGGGTGGCCAGGGGTGGCCATGGCCACCCCTAGAAAATTGCTGACCTCTCCAGGGTTCTTTAATAAGTCATATTAATGTTCACACAAACCATAAATCTATCTTGTTTAATGAAGACATGCAGAACCCTATAAAAATTATACATTTAATTAATAAATAATCAGAATTTAAAAAATATATATATTTATGTCGCTGCTGCTCACCATTTTCAAAATAAAAGTTTCAATCACCAGAGTTTTGTGGATGTTTTAGTGAAGGCGATTTAAGCTCTTCTAAAATTCTGAAATAAATGTTGAAACAACAAATCAAATAACTGTTTCAAATGATTTTTCAAAAAAATTTGGTGTTTCTCAAATTTGGTGTGTGTGTGTGTGTTGGATGCATATTGTTTTTTCTTTTTTATGAAAATGAATAAAGGAGCATTTCTTACATCACCACAGACTAAACTTTCCCAGCGTTCCCATCACGTGTGCCACCCCAACATTTTCTCTCGCCCCATGGCCACCCCTGTGAAGCTTTTCTGGGGCGCCGCTGCCGTAAACATGTGAACATGTGTCAGAAACATGAACGTTGCTTTTACTTTTTCCTGCAGCTGGTAAAATCATAAAAACAGCAGCATGGCCGTTCCACTGCATCTGCTCTGAACCTGCTTCATCTCCCACCTCCCATTCCTGCAGACATATCAAAGCACACAGAGAGCTGCTGAACACCATCACGTCTCACTCGCAATGACTCACTGCACTCTGGCCAACAAAGAGGCACTTTTGCATTGATTACCAGTTGCACAGAACTCCCACACTGACCGAAAGCAGGAGAACTGCAAAGGATGAAATGCACTTTCTTATGTTACGGCGAAAGTAGGAGCTCAGAAAATACCCCAGAAAATAGAAGCAAGAGGATGTTGCTTCATGAAACAATGCAGAAACCCAATGAGAGTGAAGTAAACTCTGTTTACACAATGAGCGATGGCTAAACCCATCTACTAACAAGCCAGGGGAAGAGCAGGTCAGTGAGGAGGAGGGTTTTACAATGTAGTAATCCAGAGAAATAATTATGAATGATCAGCTTTATTATATTTCCATCACAGAGGGAGATGTGATTAGCTGCCCGCGTTTCATTTAGACCATTGCTCAACTTTGAATAACTGAATCAAGTCTGAGCTGCATGATTTTCTAAAACGAAATATCAGTTATGATGACATCACTGCCGGTTCTGCTCGGTTTTATAAGTTAAAGTAACGCTAAACAGTTTTTAACACTTTAAGCTATTGTTTTAAAAGTGGGTTTCAGTGATTGTTTAGGTAGAAACCTTACCTACTTCACCTTGGACAGCACTCTGCTGACCAGAAACCACGCTGGACCAGCATCCCATCATGGACCAGCATCCCATCATGGACCAGCATCCCATCATGGACCAGCAGTGTGTTAGCAAAATATAACATGAACATTCGATTGGATTTCATTGAAATTCTCAGTTGAATGTCTACAATTGAAAACTGTCGACCTGTTTCAAGAAGGTTGCTACGGCTAACCAGAATGAACTAATATGTTAAGAAGTCAGTAACAGCTGATCTATAATGCGTTATTATCCGAGACTCATCCACAACTGCTAATGCTAACATGTCCTGCTTAAAACTTTAAAATAATTCATCCATTGCTGATTAAAGTTAGCGCGGCTCTTTGATGGTAACGGCCCGCTCTCTTAAGAGCCAAAGGTCTCATCACTACAAACCACCAAATGTTTCCTAAAGAAACTTTAAGAATTTAGGAATAAACTGCTAAACGTGTGGAGTTGATGAGACAAGCTGCTCACCACAGCTAAATAAACCACTGCTAGTAGCTGAGAGTCATCCACAACATTCAGAACATTGTGTGACATCACAGATGTTTATTATTGCTGAGCTGAACCCAGATTATTGGTCAATAAAAGCAACATTTCCAGCAGAATCTGTTCCAGTTGCATGTATTTTAGAATAACCCTGAACGAGTCTGACTCATCGAACGCTCTGAATAATTCAATCCCTGTTCAAGGTTTTAACTGATTTGGGCTTTTTTCAGTAATGAGACGCAATCTTTTATTAATGACAGTCCTTCTGCTTGAACCTTTTAAAACTACTTCAGTTAAAACTTGATCTGGACCAGCCATGAAAAAAGAGTTCACACAACATCCTGTTATCACACACACACACACACACACACGCACACACACACACGCATGCACACACACCGCTGGTAGCCAATCAGTCCACATGTCAGGAATATTAAGGAGTAAGACTCCAAATCCTGCCATTTGTTTCATTAAATTCTTTTTCTTCTTCTTCTTCACTATGAGCTTCATTATGGGTTCATAATTTTTTTATTTGAAGTCTTTTGGTCTTAAATGTTTTTGTGTCATGAATGTCTGCAAGGTTAGTTAAATATCTCTTAAACTGATTCATTATATCCACCATAGGGCTCAGTGATATGGACCAAAAGTTGTAGCGATTTTTTTTTATGAATTCAGATATAGGACATATATAAATATTATTCTTCCCGTAAAGTATTTACAAAAAAGTTTCAAAGCGACATATCTCAAATGTCACACAAGCACCTTTATTTCAAATATCTTTATATTTCATGTAAAATAATTAAAATTCCATATGTGAAACCTAAGAGCGATGGCAGCTACCTCTACAGATTCACTGGTTGTTTATGTCAATATAAACTTTACTGGGTAAAATATGTTGATATTTTAGCTAAATATGAGATTTTAATGGTAGATGTTACCCATGCCCTGCTGCCACAGATAATAAACATGATCAAACACACATTTGACTAAAGGTCAGTGTATTTTACAGATCTGAGAGTCTCCAAACTGGTCATTCAAAGAGTCATAACATTCTTCTAAATTCTATTAAACCAACTGTAACTCAATCATTTTTAAACAAAAGTTGAACTTGGTATGAACTTTGCTTTTGAATATAGCCACTACATTCTCTAAAAGAATGGCATTCATTTAATGTATTCTTGCTAAATGGAAACTCCTCAGTAGTAAAGAAACAAACATGTTTAAATGGTTCTAAACTGGGATCTAGGTGCTTTAAACACCTTGTGATGGAGCTTTAGACCGTCTCATGTGTGGAATCTGAAAATGTAACGATACACTAGAACCTCTTGAATTAAGAGCAGTGCCCTCTTGTCACGTCGTGTTAGTAACATAGCCCCATAAACATCCATAACAGTTGTCTCCAGCGCTAGAACCCGTGACGCCACTGTGCTATGTTGGTAATGAGCTAATAAAATCCTCTGGATAGCCATGGATAGTCAAGTCTTCAGCAGCTTAAGTCAACAGTGGAAAATAATTACGCGGTGAGCCTGAACCGTCCTATTAACCATAAACCAGACTCCTACACTTTTATCACCACTTTCAGAAGAATCCTTGTTTTTAAGTGTTAATCTGCATGGCTGGTGGTACCCGTCACTGTTAGGACTAATCAAAACTCTCCCATGTGTTGAGCGACCGGAGTTCAGCCCCGACAAGCTGCTCAGCTGAGAGTGTGGATTTATGGCAGCGATGCTGATGGTGCACGCAGGAGCTCAGCAGTCTGGTTGGAGGTTGTGAAGGTTTATCAACGTGGGCTGGGTGCTAGAAACGATCCAAATTAGCACTGCATTAAAATCTGAACCAAGAACACCCAAAGTGTGTGTGTGTGCGCGCGTGTGTGTGTGTGTGTGCGCGTGTGTGTGTGTGTACAAACGAAGAGCTGGATCACTTTGAAATTTCTCAGGATGCTGAAGATGAATATTGAGTCTTGGCTGCGGCTCCTTCAGCTGCATCCAGCTGAACAAACTCACTGATGTGTTCACATTTGCACTCATCCTCGCCTCTTTATCTTCCCTAGCTCCAGGCTGTACATCTTTTGTTTTGTGATGCACGCTCCTTCCCTTTCACTTTCCTCTACCGTCACATCATCCATTTGTCCTTCTCCTCATCCACTCCTGCTCTTTCAGTTTACTGAACTGTGCTCCAATTAGTTTGGCCCCACAAGGCAGCGCTGTACCAGCAAGGACACGTTATAACGACACACACACACACACACACACACACCACTTTATTAGGCCTAACACACCACTCATGTTCACAGCTGTGGGTAAAAATGTACATAAGAAAATTCACAACATACAAAAACTTGTATTGAAGTATTTTCCTGTATTCTGTGTTGATACCATGATCCATAAGAACACCACCTCAATAGGATACTTCTGGTCCTTATGGGTTGTTTTGTTTATGTAACAGCATGTAAAGGAAACAATATACTGTAGTATATAGAAGAAATACAGTCTCACCAGAATACGATTGTTTTTACTCATTGAATTTTTATTCTGTGAAATTGTGTATTTGGTTTTCACTTAAAATACACCAGCAATGTTTTTATCTGTAAAATTCAACTGTAGAAATTCATCTTCAAAAATTCAACAAAGGAATTTTAACGTAAACATTTTCTCAGCAGACATTCAACAACTGAGGTGACCTCCAGGTGACTCAAGCCGTCGAGTCGACGCCTCACCGGTGTCACGTGATCACAGAAGCGTAATTCGACTGGCTAAAAGCCACTCGACTCGATCGAGTGGCAGTTGAGTTTCTTCAGTTGAATTTTTACGGATGAAATTTTTTGCTGGTGTATTAAGTGAAAAAACATTAAATACATATTTTCACAGAATAAAAATTTTATGTCATAAATTCAATGTCTAAAAAAATTCATATTCGGATGAGACTGTTTGGGCTCCATAAAAACGTATTTAGTCCAACTTTAAATCCTTCAAACTTGTTTATTGTGTTATTTTAACTTTCAAAAATCAAAATTAGGGGTGGGACTCGATTAAAATAATTATCTTATTAATTAGAGGCTTTGTAATTAATGTAAACTCAAGCTCTTTTATTTTTATATATATATATATATATATATATATATATATATATATATATATATATATATATATATATATATATATATACTGGCAAGGACAGACCTAGAAGTATAAGTACATTTTGATAATGGTATTGGCAGCGTTAAAGACGAAGAGGGAAGAGGGATTTCCGATCACTCATTTGATTGTAGTTTTAGTTTTGCTTGGAGCACATAAAAAATGTTTGCATGGTCTTGTAGTCAAGGTTCTGAGGTTTTTTTTAGAGGTGCAGCTTGATGATATTTATTGATATTTAGGGCATGGATTTTGCTGCTAAACTTCAATGTCCCCCAATTGGGAGACCCTCAGGCTTAAAGGGTTAAATGCGCTAATTTTTTAACGCATTTTTTTCTAATTAATTAATCATAATTAACGCGTTAAATTCCCACCCCTAATTAAAATTTTTAAAAAAACATGGTGAAAACCCTGAAATATTCATACAAGGCCAACAGGTGGCGACAGCATTAAAGTTACTGTCAGGTTAAGAAAAATGGTTCTTCTGGTGTGAATAAGCTCATCATTTAGTTGGGTTGAAGCTTTTTCCTGTGGTTTTCCTTTTGCCTCACACAGAGAAACCTGCAAACAAAACAAAATGCATCACTACAAACCAGGTGAGAACGTTCATGCTCACGGGTCAGCTTTTCTGAGGGCGGGGCTACCAGAAGGTTGTGTGTTCTGACTCTGAGCTAGCTGTCAACACGGTCTACCATCCTACCGAAACAGTTATGTAATAGACACGAACGTACAGAGCCTAAAAGCCAAACAGGTCTAAGGTGTAACACCTCTGATGTGACTGAATACAACTTTTAATCTCATATTCACCCATTCTCCTCTCTCAGGTCCAATCAAGCAGGCTGAGAGGCCGTCGAGGCAGCACTTAAGAAAATCCCCATGTATGCCGAGTGGTGAACACAAAGCGTTTATTTTCCTCCTGCTCACATATTCTCTGACACTTTCCATTTTCATGCACAATCCTCCCTGAATAACAGCAATTATCCCTGAGCAGTGGAAGGAGAGGAAAGAGGTGAGAACACTTACAGCAAGGAGGATGAAAAGACATCTCTCAGCACAAACGGCGAGTCGTTTGCATTGGCATTTGCATGCTAGTCGCGTGCGCGTGCGCATATTTGCTATCAAGCTCTAAGAAATTTGCCTACAGGTCCGGAGCTGCAGGTAAAGGTAGCATAGACTCATTCCTGCTAACTGTGACTCTGATGTTTCAAACACATCTGGGCAAACATCTGCACCCAAGTAGTGCGAGGATGTCAGAAGTCACGTCTGGGCATGCTCACAGGAAACTGGAGGCATTCAGAAAATATTAGATGATGTTAATGTAAAAGAAGAGACATGAATGGGTTTTATTAGTCAGAGAGAATTTGTGTCTAAAGAAATAATCATTTCATCCTTAAAAAATAAAAGTTCACATATCAGCACATTTGCGGTTTCTTAGGAGACATCTCGTGCTAATATTGTGCCACGTTTTGACATTTTTGCCTGTATGGAGACGGGTTTGTTGCTTCATCCAGTCTCCGTTTCATCAGACTAGCTGGAGCGCGTCCACCAGCAGGAGACAGATCAACATGTTCGCATCATCTAAGAGAAGTTGGCAGCAAAAGGAATCCACACGCTGGGAGCCAACAATGACGTTGTTCTTAAGAACGAAGGTAATGAGATGGCATGTCAGTCTTTTTGGGCTTAGGGCCCGAGGCTTCCATTAATATCTGGGTTAATAATTAAGAGACGACTGCTAGGAGAAACAAAAGATGATCAACAGCTTTTAGAGTTGAGTGCAGCTTGCATCTACGTATTAAACTTAAGAGGAAAAAAATGCTTTTAACTAGGGCAATAAATCGAAAATTTGTCGTTATCAAAGTTTCTCACTATCCGATATAATTTTGCCCACGTCAATAAATTCAGTAATAAAGAAAAAGAAAAGATGTGTGTAGGTTGGCGACGTTCATGTCCCTTTAAGAAGCTGCACCACCTCAAGTCACATGACAACGTGACTCAACGTAAAACACGTGACAGCCCCATCTAGTGGACAACTTTTGTTTGTGTGCATACGTGTAGTTATTGTGCATTTATCGTTATCAAGGTAAACTCCTCAATATACCGTGATATTGATTTTAGGCCATATCGCCCAGCCATATTTTTAACTTAAAGTTTACTCATATTTTTAATAAATTTGCAGTGGTCTCCAGTAGAAATGAATGCCTTGTAAGTTGAAGCTCCAGTGCGCCTGTTGCAGGAACTAGAAGTGAGCCACATCAGAGCTGAGCTTCAGATGAGTCTTATTTCCTGATATGTGGACTTCTCTCCTCTGATTGGCTAACAGCAACACGACTCTACCACTGACTCGGTTTGCTCTGCAACGTTGATGTTTTATCTCTACAAATAACACAAGCCTGGAGGAGTTCTGCTGTGTGGTGGAGTTGCTAATGCTAATGGTTAGCTTCTACTAGCCCAGACGTTCTCTGCTGTTTCCTGGACGCTAAACCCACAGATGTCAAATACGTAGACACGACATGTACTGGCACTGCCTATTGGAGCTGGCGTAGCAATAGGCCGCCATCTTGGATGGGTCTCCATTCGCCCCCAGTGCATTTATTTCTATTGAGGAAGGTGCCCACCCAACTAAAAATACACATTTATTATGCTTTTTCACAAAATCAGACATAGGGTATGGAATGATAATAAACATATAAGTATAATTAAATTAAATAAATTAATATTTAAAATCCCAACGAGTAGGCTAGAAACGTCAATAGTAATCCCACGTGATCTGTTTTCAATAACGCGCACAGTTGCCCACTCTGCGTTGACTCCAGTTGGGTTTGGAGAGTGAGGAACCCACCTAATATGGTGGCAACGCTGTTACACTCTCCAGCGCCCAATGGCACGTCTACATATTCATGTCTATGGCTAAACCAACAACAGTCTAGATGGGCGAGTCCATGAATGTTAAGTGACAGTGTGATGTAGATCTGTCAGGCTTTTCAAATCCTAGAGTTTTGCCTCTATTTACCATCAGAAGCTAATGCAGGAGATAGGTGGAGGAGACTATTTTCATGTTCAGCCTGCATGAAACACTCAGAGTGACTGATTATAATCAGAAATAATCATTACAAAATGGTTTCTCAGTGAACCTGGTCTTTATAAAAAGACAGAACATTCAGTTCTACCTCCTCCAAGTCAGAATCCTACGATCCATTCATCATTTAGCTTCCCACCTCAGTCTTTTGTTCATCTTCACATCCCTTTATCCTCATCTCCCGTTTGACCATCCAAAGACTCCCTTACCCTGACGTGAACCAAGTGGTTCACTGGGCAGGAAGGCTGATGACTGACACATGTTGTTATTCTTCCTGCAGCTGAAGGGAAACTTATCCAAGGTACCATGTTGGTGAAGGTCCTCAGACATCCTAGTAGGTTCAACAGAAGGAAACTAGACATCTTCTTTAAAATCCGATGACATTTCACTTTCTTTAAAAACTTTAATTAACCAGAAAAAAGCAGATTAAGAAAACATTTCTTATTTACAATTGTGCCCTGTTAAAAAGGCCATAAAAGAAGGAAAATGGTGATGAAATCAATAAAAGTCAAAGTTAAGATCACTCAAATATTCAAACCCAACAAAAGCTACCTTTGTTGTGAACATGTCTAGTTTTAAAGATGTCTGTAAATCATTCTGATCTCTGGCAGCAGCAGACTGAAAAGATGACAGGCCTAATACAGAAGCACTTTTGGGAACCATTAACATGATCAGACCAGCAGATCGAGTGTTTTAGGCAGGGAATGAAATATGCAGCAGCTGTCATAAGTAAGGGGGAGACAATCTAAGAAGACTTTTGTAAATCAGCATAAAACAGTGGATTTTACAACAGATGTACAAAGATGGCCTCTCAGTGGATCAATAAAGAGTAGAGCGGTGACTGCTAAAAGGAGCATCTGGACTGGGATCCAGCATGTGGACCAGGACAACAAGGACCCTAAAGGGAAGAGGGGGAGTGACTGTGTTGGACAGAATTGTGACTAGGGCTGGGCAATATGGAAAACATCTTATCACCATATTGAGCAAGCGGCCCACCAGGACGATGCCAGATATGCCAGATAGTGGTACGGTATGGTATATGGTATGGTTCACTTGCATTCATTTTTTTCTTGTTCCTGTGAGCCGACCCGAAGCGGAGGACACTTAGGCTCCCTATTGTCAATATCTTTTGGGGTGCCCATATTTTTCCATTTACCTGAAGTAAGAGACAGCATATTCACCTTAAAACACTTATGTCTGCAGAAGGTACTCCACAGAGATGAAAACTGCAGGTAAAATCACCTGGATTAGCATCATCACCCTGCTAAACACACTGGCTTCTGGGAGAAGGTCCATGCTACCCTGGCAAGCCATCCTATATATGTGAATAAATAGTCTGGCCACGACCCATAGACAGATCTCAGTCTGCTACTGGATAATGAACAACGTGACGTACTCACCGCTACTCTATCTGCTCATGACTCAAAAAAAAGTCCAAGTCTAGTTCAAAGTTGGTGCCAAAACCGTTTGAAAAGAGCCGCCGCCATCTTGGTAGTTCCTATCCGTCGCATCATCCCGCCCACTAAACCGATAGAGCGCTGTGATTGGCACAACACCCTACTGCTCAAGCCAATGGTAGGCCTGCTGAGGCTCTAATGGAGCGTGGCTAGACCGACATGCAGAGCAAAATCCTTTTGCTTTGGCACCTGTCGGTATAGATTTCTAGGCTAGGTCCATGCAGCTCCAGAACAACAAGATGTTAAACTCAGAGACTTCATTTCTACAAATGAAATAACACAGAAAATAAGCACACAATACGCTTTTGTTTTTAAATCTCCCATCTAAAGATCAGGAGAAGAACTCATGAGGCTTCGTAGCGTTCCTCTTGTTCAGTTTGTGGTGCGTTCAAGGTTACAGCAATAAGTAATTAGTAACCTGATAATGATAGACTGTCTTACTGCTAAAACTGTTCCTGTGATATGGATTCTTGAGGAAGGGGGAGACGGGGGAGCACTGAGCCGCAGCTAAGTTGGAGGAAGAGGAGGTCACGCTGAAGGGGGAATCGGACTTCAGCAGCTGTTGTGTTTCGGTCCTCTGGCAGGTCAGGTGGTGAGGAGAGGACGAGATGCGTGAGCAGCAGCGGTGAAGGCCTGGGGGTTATTTTTGAACTCTGAAACATGAGCCCCCTCCTCCTCCTCGCCACCTCCTTCACTTTGCCACCACCTCTTCGACATCTTTCCTCTCTTTGCCTCATCCATCCCTCCCTCTTCTCTCCCCTGGCATCCCATTTCCCTGTGTAATTAAGCTTCTAATTAAGGCTGTAGATGTTGAGAGGATGAATGCCCACTCAGTCTCTTTCCCTCGCTGCATGGAGCCTTCAAGCTGCACCACAAAGTCTGCAATACAAAGACTTTTTCACAGCACTGACTAATTCTGCATTGGGATTTTTTTTATTTCATTTTTAAGCCTTACTTTGATGTCAAAATGTATAAATAAAGCAAAATATGAGATTTGAGCTGGGAAAAAAGCCATTTTCCTCCCGTCTACTAAAGGATTACCAACTTTGAGCCACGGAACAGAAACGGCACCATGAAGGTGGTGGATGGAGGCGGTGGATGAGGAGCTGGGGCCTCATTTATGAAACTTTGCGTTGAACGCAAACTAGTTTCCTGACCTATAAAACACAGGATACGCACAGCTGTACGCAATTCCTGCTTTATGAATCACACTCTTCCTAGAAATGTTTTTGGATAACATCCACTGACATCCAGATTTTAAGGTCCTGTTGCTCACCTACAAGGCTTTAAATGGTCCGATCTTCTGCACTTGTATGTTCCACCACGTGCTCTTAGATCTCAGGGTCACCCAGAGAGAGTGACCCACCATAACTAACAAGCTGTTTCTCAGTGAACTTTAATAAATGTAGAATAAAGTCACCATTTTTCTATCTCAGCATTGCATTTCCAGTTTCACATCTCCAAAATGTGCTCACACCAGGGTCAATTTGTTTCAAGTTGACACATTTTCCCGTCAAGTTTCTCTTTATAAATCACAAAGTTTGCATGGAAAATGACTGACTAGTGTAATTTTCAGACCTTGTTTTGTGCGTAAGCAAACTTTCTAAATGAATGCTCTGCATGCAGACTTCATGCAAATTATGCAAATATTTAATAAAACAACACGATTTCACTTTTTATTAAAGGTGTCCTAGAATGTAATTAATCAACAATCTAAAACAGAGCTTTGAGCCTCCAAAAAGCATAAGAATTTTTTTTGGCTTTCATCTGTCCCAGGAGCCCTGATACAGGCCATTCTAAACCCCCTTACTCAGGCCTTCAGTGAAAAGAGCTGTTGACCCCTCCCACTCGGCCAGGACATGCTGATTGGTTGGTTTCCCCAGAAGGCCTCAGACACATGCAGGTTTGAGGAGGCGTGGCTCCTCCTTATGACATGTTAAGGAAGGCTTTCTCAGAACAGGAGGTTTTCTCTCGCCTTTTTCAACTTTCTAATTTACATAAAAAGTAGGTCAAACACGGCTTTGACTTTTTGGCATGCTGCTGTTGACCACCCAAGCTGTCTTATTCAACAACAACAAGGAACATGTTGGTTTACATTCTAGGTCCCCTTTAGAGCAATGGAGCTGAATGGCTGTCAGCAAATCAGATCGTGAACGACAGCCGACTAAGGTCTCAGCTGGAGGCAGCAGCGTCACGATTACATGAGCATCGCCGCAGGCTGTGAAGGCGACCCGTCAGGTGACCTTTTCACATCTCTGACTGACAAAAACATCCAGTTACAGACATGTTGGCCTGTTTATGATGGACAGATCCGTCAAAGCCTAAAAATCAGCCACATCTGATTTTTTAATGGGAGACTCTGGGCCCGTCTAACATTTCAGAACTAAACCATAAAGTTACTCCTAAGTTGTCTGAAATATCCAGCGACTGATACTAAGAGTTTATGCTGCTGCAGGAGATTTGGTGAAGAATAAAAATAAATCTTTTGAGGTAGCCTATATGTTTGTTTGAGACTCTTATTGTGAAGGATTGTGAAGGGTCTTTAGCATGGTGCGTTGCACAACCAGTAGGCTTTGATCACTGGACCTCAGGGACCTGCTGGGGCTGTAGGGACTGAGACGATCACCAATGTATGATGTCCATTAAGGCCCTAAAAACCAGAACCAGGATCTTGATCTCAACCCAGCCTGTAGATGGTTCAGGGAGGTTTTGCTCAGACCAGTGAAAAGCCAGTTGCAGTAGTCTAAGCGTGAGGAGATGAAGGTGTGGAGAACAACCTCAAGTTCAGAACTAAAAAAATACAGTTGGTTCTGGAGCAAAAAGCTCAAGTTTGTTTCTATTTTCTCCTGCGTGACCCTACTACACCATGAGATGTCTGTAAAGAAAAGAAAGAAGTCATTCTGCTGATGGAAAACGTTTGCTGCATTAGGATGTTTTTACCCTTTATATCCCTGATGCATCAATGACCTAAACAGACTGGCTCAAAACCTGAAGAACAGATTTAGTCAAAGTCTTGAGTCACCATTATTTTTTTTATTTTGCTGAAGCTAATTTATGTCAACATACAAAGTATAAAAATCTACTTTTTAAAATGACATTTTGTGTCACTTGCAGCTTGTCAGAAAGTCAGTTTATTCCAGTGTCTTTAGTTAGATTTATGAAACATTAGAGCGGGGTATTGTGGCCAATTTCCTAAATTGATCAGATTTCAATTCATAAGACTCTGAATCGATTAATCATGATTCAATTCAATTCAATTCAGTCTGGTCTTAAATATAAATAAGCATATAGCATTGTCGCTATTGCGTGTTTCTCTTGATATGTGCATTTAGCGTCTTTTTACGTATTTTCATTTAGCGGCTTATTGCTGGAATTGGGTGTTGCTGAGGTAGAAAACGACGTTTCTATAGTTTAGACGAGCTTCTTCCCGTTAAGTAGATGTGCACTTTGTATATATTGGTACACATTAAGCATGTTTTTGGAACAAATTTGTACCCGGAAGTGCCTGCAGATCTGGTCCCAGGTCAGTCTGGTTCAAGGGGAAAAAAAATCTTAGATTTTGCAAAAACTGATCCAAAATTGATTAAATAATTTTTTACCCAGCCCTATGAAACATACCAAAGAGAAGTCATTTTGGCAAAAAGGTGATTTCTAGACAAGCTAGCTGAATATTTGCAGTATCTGGTGTGAAATAAATGCATTTTTTCTAGTGATGTGACGCTCACGAGCAAATTTAATCCTTTGAACGGCTCTTCAAAGTGAATGATGAGTTGAGTTCTTGTACAAAACTGTTCATTTTGTCTTTCAGTAACCAGATGAATGCTTCGCACTAAAGGTAAACACCCCTCGAATGACCGGCTCCCTTCAAAGAGCCATAATTCCCATCCTAAATATTTTCAGTTCGATACTTTTAGATGCAATGACTGATTTACATGAGGATTAAATATTGAGAACATCTTAGACTGCTGCTTTCACAAGATCAAGTTGTAACCAGTCCTCTGTATGTTAAAGGCACAATAGGTAAGAATTTTACAGTGAAATAATCCCAAAATAGTCTAATGTCTCCATCATGTTGGAAGGAAGGTTTCATTGAAACAAATTTCCTTCTCAGCTGGCTGGGATTTGTCAGTTGTTTCCTTTTAAAAAGGCCAAAGAGGGACGTAGTCTTTGTTTACAATCTGTGAACCTGCAGGGTTGCAGAGTCTGCGCTAGCGAACGCTGCATTTGGAATTTGGCAGCAGCTTTCTGCAGGCCTTTGTTGACGTGTCACTGAGCTGCACACCGACCCAAGAACACATCACATTTACATTTCAGTACTTAGAAAAGTGTTTGATCTCCATAATCTGACTTCATTTTCATCTCAGACTGAATAATAAACTGTAAATGGTTCCAAACTATTTTTCCCCTCAATGCTTAATGCTTAAACGTCGAAGGCTGGGGTGAAGGGCTGGGTGATGGGTATGGTAGGTATGCAGAGATCCAGGTGGAGGCTGCCAATCCATCTTATGGATATTTATAATCCACTTCACCCTGTCGTCCCTCACCAGGATGACAATGTTGGGAAGGTGACTTTTAAAATGCGTTCCACTACAGATTACAGAATACATGCCCCAAAGTCTAGTTTGTAACGTGTCCCCCCCGTTCTCTCAGGTCAGCTGAGTAAGCTTAAAGCCCCAGCGTGTGAAAATATTCGACTCCTTAGCGCCACACAGTTCAAAGTAGGTATTGCAGCTACAGTAGCCCACATGCATCAAAAAGGCTGTGTTATTGTGGTGATGCTCGCACGCTTCAGGGAGAGGGAGACACTTTAGCACTCACAGCTACTTCAAGGGGTCACACACAGAAAAGACCACACACCCTGCAACTTTCAACTATCTGCAAGGTTGATTTACTGTTTCTGCTGCTTCCTGCAGTCAACGTCTTTCTCAGGGATTAGAGAGCCCTCCGTTTGTGTCCTGTGAATATATGTAGAACGGGTCTGATCAGTCATTTGCTGCTGCTGTCTTCTCGCTCCAGTGCTGCAAAAATGCAAAATGTGGAGCTTTATATCTTGTATGTCCCTAAACAGCTACGGTACTTCAAGATAGCGCATAACTAAGGAGCGTCAACCACAGTTTATGTATATAAAAATGTAAATTTTCACGCTAACTCAGGTATTCTGTTACTCCCCAACACTGCAGGACCTCTGAGCCGTTCTGAGGCTGATCGTGTTTCAACGTTCATGTGTGGACGTTCATGAGTGGACGTTCATGGGTGGACGTTCATGTGTGGACGTTCATGAGTGGACGTTCATCAGTGGACGTTCATGTGTGGACGTTCATGGGTGGACGTTCATGGGTGGACGTTCATGGGTGGACGTTCATGTGTGGACGTTCATGAGTGGACGTTCATGAGTGGACGTTCATGGGTGGACGTTCATGTGTGGACGTTCATGGGTGGACGTTCATGTGTGGACGTTCATGTGTGGACGTTCATGTGTGGACGTTCATGTGTGGACGTTCATGAGTGGCGGTGCTTCTGCAGAGTGGAAAGATGGACGGATCTGCATATGGACTGGACTTGAGGGCTTTGAGTATGTGTGTGTGGACCAACGGGGCTTGTCTGCCTGCTGCGTTTGAGTGGTCACTGTTTTCTTTGTTTGCAAGTGTGTGTGAGAGTGTGTATTGGTGTAATGCCGGGTGTGAAACAGCTGAAGGGTTCAAATTTAAAGCGTGACAGTGAATGTGTGGGTGAAACGCTGAAGGCTGAGTGGTCTGCCAACAAAGGCAGCTGCCTTTCACATTCAAATCACATTAATTCCTCTCCTAACGCAGTCGTTCTGAAACGCAGGGAAAGCTGTTTGTTGGCGTCACCATTTTGTGTTCCATTATGAACATGCAGTGATTTTCATAAACAGCTGAAAGACGGTAAATAATCAGCACTGATGAAGTGACCAGTTAACACCACCAACAGCTTTAGTTCCCCTGTGGATGACCATTTGTCTTATAGCCATGGGTGAGGACTGCCAGGTATCACTCACTTAAATGCACAGCTGCTTTTGTCTGCAGGAAGAAGGAATTATCTGTTTAAGCACTTAAACCCAGCTGCAGTTATGCAGTGATTTATGTTATTGTTGCTGCTGCTTGGCTGAGATCGGTGTGACCTACTGATATCACTATGTAAAAAAAAATATTTACATAATTACACTCCCTCTGCATCATTTAATGTTGTGGCCCAACAAGCCTGTTGTAAAAAGATTTGGGGACTTGTCTGTTTTGAATTTGTCGTAATTGATGTTGCAACCTGGAACTTTGGGCCTCAACGTAAAACTGAAGTTGAACTTAGAGCTTGCTTGGAACGTGTTTTAGTCATTTAGCGTCATGAACCAACCTATTCTGCCACTGAATTCTCTGATGGCTTAAGCTGGTGAAGGTCCTCCAGGTCATGGTAATCCAAAGGGGGGTTGAATGAACTGGACTTCTTTGGCTTCTTGAAGAAGTTTTGCTTCTCATCTCAGGAGCTTTGTCAATTCTGGCTGGAATATGGGAGAGTCTATTGTTGTTTAATGAGCAGAAACTACCTATGAATACCTCTCCTCCCTACCCCGTGATGAGTCATTAGCCTCTATTTTGTGGGAGTCATATTGATTGGATGTAGGAGGGTGTGACCTAGGCTGAAACTGTTTGGGAATAACCCTGACTTTCCACTGGCCGCGAAAGCGGCGTGTAACGAAATAGCGGCGTTTTGCCCGGGAGCTCCCATCCAACCGGGAGCGCATCTGACGCGAAATGGGAGCGTGAGGTCACAAAATCATGGGAAAATTGCAACACCACGCATGATTTCAGAAGTCTAATAAAAAGCCAGGAGAAAGACGGCTGCATGTATCCAAAAAGGTCTGTGGTTTATTGCGGCTAATTGCGGCTAATTGCGGCTAATTGCAGCATAGTACGTTTCACGGCAGTTTTGTGCCGCTTTCACATGCGGAACGCCGGGGTAAGATTCAGAGCTGCATTGTAGGTGCTGTAAAACTAAAACCTGAGTCATCCTCCCTTATGTTGTTTTTTTACCGTTTGACATAGATAGCTTCCTTCACTCCTCTCAGAGAAGATAGATGGTTTGAGCGAGTGCACGGTGGACTGCCCCATCGACTGACATCTGTAGAGGTGAGTAAGTCACGTTATTCATTGTCCAATAGCATGCAGAGATAGTTTGAAAGACAACCTTAGATTCCATTCAACGAGATTTATTTATGAGTCGTGGCCAGTCTATATATTCACATATGTAGGATGGCTAGCCAGGCTACATTTCAATGTAATATTGAGGTTTTGGAAATTGAAAAAGTAGCTTGAGATATTTTTATAGTTGACTATTTGCTTCTAATTCACCGTTAGCATTGTTAGCTCAATGTTAGCCTCCAGCCTGCGTCAACCGGTATTAGAGTAAAACAAAAAGATGCCGTGGCTTCTTAGAGGTACAAGAAATAACTTCTGGGTCGCTCCTGTTTACTGGCTTTAGTTCTGTAAACAACTCTGGAGCTTTTTGCCTGATGGTGCTGAATCACAAATGCCAGCGCGCTAGCGTTAGCTCAGCGCATACACATCAGCAACCTCACAAACTCACTGATAAAAACAGTAACTGCATCCCATATTTGAAAGGAGAAAAACTAAAAAAAACAACAGCCGGTTGAGAATGAAATCTGTTTCAGTGTAACCTGTATGATGTCATGGCATCGTTTTGTGATTATTTCACAGCAGAAGTGGTACACATTGCTCCTTGAAAGTTTGTTTATTTTATCATGTCCTAACAGCCTCAGAGGTTCTGCAACCATTCCCTTAATGACAACATTGCTGCAGCCTGAGGAGCGTACCCAAGCCTGCTTTAACAGGTTCTCTGTCTCCAAGTGAAGCAGAACTTCACATGGTGTTTACAACACCATAAAGCCTTCTCTCTATAACACAGTTACTGATTCCTGCTCACAGCTTCTCCCTGATTTAATGCAAACCTTCAAGTCGTAAGAAAAATTCACCATAACATAAAAGTTTACAAGAGAAAATTAGTTTTTTAAAGCTAATCTGCAGAAAACGTGTCACAGGGGATTAAATTGGTGCATTTAATCGCTTCAGTGGTATTTTTACAACTTGATTTTCCCCTGAATCTTTTATACAGCTACCCACAAAGGCGTGGTGTTGCAGCCCTTAAAAGCTGAACAGTGGGAGGGTTGAACCCAAACTGAGCATCTTTGGGTTACTGAGGAGAAGGAAAATGATGCAACGTTGCTGTTTTTCTTTAAATTACCGCTCTGATGGATGTTCAGCTGTCTGTGATTAGAAGCGAGCAGCAGCTGTTCAGCAGAGTGAAAGTTGTTCGTGCTAGAGGAGGCCATAAGTCTGTCTGCACTCAGAAAACAACGCCGGCAGTTTAGAACAGGAAACAGCTGATTCGAGGCAGAGCGGAGGGGGCCAGACTCAGACAGAAGCAATAACTCAAAATCAGACAGCGTCAGTTATGTTTAGACCAATAAATCCATGGTTTAAAAACTATAATAAAAATTCTAGGACAAAAACAACAGTTGACGCAATCCTAATTAAAAGAGCTGTTCTGTCTTACCGACTTTGCTATTTAGGTGTTTTTAATTAGATGCAAAAATGTTTTTGAAAATTTATTTTGCATAAAAAAGTTCTTTTTAAGTTCATATTATGACTTTTTTCTTGAGTTATGATACAAAAGATGTTCATGAAGGTTTTTCACATTAAAACCTCAGCAGTTTTATTATTGTCATTTTCAGTACCTTCCAGAATGAGTCGTTTCAGGGCTCTGTCACTTTAAGAGCTATTGCTGGCCACGCCCACCCCTCCTCGCTAAGACTGCTAAAGTCTGAGAAGCTTTGATATTTGGGAGGGGCTTGGAGTAGAGCCGCTGCTCCTCCAGCAGCAGCTCTCTCTTGCACGTGAGAAGTGGTTCTATTCTAATTTCCCCATTTATGACATCACAAACAGGGACCTTTTGAAACAACTTGTTTTAGGGCAGATTCCTAAAATCAAACACGGACAGAAAACAGAGGGACAGGATATTTTCACGTTTGGAGTGTTTATAGAGGCAGTAGAGACTCACATGGCAGCACTGAAGGATGCAAAAGGTGAGTTTTGCATAATACGTCCCCTTTAATCTCCATCTCTAGGACTTCTTATCTTGCCTCGCTACAGTGCAGACGCTTCTCTCTTCGCTCCTGCTTAGCTCCTGCTTATTTTGCATTTTTTACAATTTTCCTTTTTTCCCCGTCTTTCTTCCAAAGTATTTTTCTGCTCAGTGACCGCTGGACTCTTTAAAATTGCTGGGATCTCTTTACTAAACTGACAGAGGAGTTTACTTCAGCCCTTTTTTGCCACGTCTTTGATCTTCAGGGACTTGACTGCGTGGACCCAGCGCTATGCCTTCCTTTTCTACAGAAGATTTCCAAAAACTTCTTGAGAAAATCACAGTTATTGAGAATAAAATCTCTCGATTAGAGGTAAACTGGGAGGTAAATGGGTTCTTTGGAAATGACACCACCATTTCATCTTCTCGGAATGCCAGACAGGAACACGGCTACCCACAGCCGGTCAGCAACAGCAATTCCTCTACAGAGAGGCCAGAGGGCTCTCTGCCTCACAATAACAGTCCTTCATGGAATACTCTTGGTGCTAAGCCAAAGAGTAAACCATGTCCCTGGAAAGCGAGAGGAGGAAAACCGGCTTCAGCCTCACACGGAGTTATCACCGATGCTAACGACTGGCCAGCGCTTCCGTCCAGGCCTCATCATGTCAACAGAACACAACAGCAAGGAGCCGGAAAAACGAGGATTAATATGCATCAACCGGGCATACAGCTTCAAAATAGATTCACGCCACTGCTGAACGAAGCGGGATCAGATGAACTGAGAAGCCCCCCCTCCTCCCCACAAAACAGGGTAAGGAATGCAAACATCAGTAAACCTCTACGTCGAAAGAGGCAAAACTCTGAGGCTGATCCTCAGACAGTCATAGTGGGGGATTTCCATGTCAAGAATCTGGCCCTAAATGCCAGAAACACCAAAACTTACTGCTTTCCCAAGGACTCAGTCGCAGACTTGGTACAAAGACTCCCTGAAATCTTTGCTAAACATCCAGCCGCTAACCAGCTCATAATTCATGTTGGTGCAAACGACATCCGCAAAAGACAATCAGAGATGCTGAAGAAGGAGTTTGACGTTCTACTGGAATCTCTAAAATCCCAGGGGAAAAGGGTGTTTATCAGCGGACCACTTCCACCGGTCATGAGAGGAGCTGAGCGATTCAGCAGGATCTTTTCCATCAACTCTTGGCTGATAAAGGCATGTCACACCAAGGGAATCTTTTTTATTGACAACTTTAACTTCTTTTGGGATCGCAGACACCTCTTCTTACCCGACGGAATTCGTCTTAACAAACATGGATTACGACTTTTCATCTCAAATCTCATTCACTTCCAGCGTGCCCCCACCCCCCACCAAGGAGAACAGGATATCATAACACAGCAGGTCAGCTATCACAAAGGAGTACTCCTTGCTCACCATGCCAAGGTCAACACGCAGGATGTTCCAAAACAACAAGATAGCGTAACTCAGCTCTCCTCTGAACACTTGGAAGAGCTACATCACCACAAATCTGACAGACCAAAGGAATCCCTCCCCCCGCCCCAACTCACATCAAGCTTCATTGACCCACCTGATCCATCTCGCCGATACCCACCCCTCTACCCTGTGCAATTCACCCCCTGCCCCGCCCGCCAACACAGTATCTCCCTGTCACACTCACAGCTCTCAGTATCCTCTGTTTGATATGAACCTGGTCCAGATTTGAGGGAAGATGTTCCTTATCAATGTTTCCAGGACAAATGTGGACCTTATGAAATGTTAGTTTTCCCTATTCCTGTTATAATTTCTACAAGGCAAAATATGTCTGTTCATTCATACAGACCAAGGAATGTTATAGCGGTTCCTTATCAGTCCCATTCAGCGCAGTGTCCTCCCACCATTTCCTTAAAGGTGGCTTTACTAAATGTCAGATCTCTCAACAACAAGTCATTTTTAGTAAATGATCTTATCTCTGCTCATCTTCTTGACTGTATGCTTTTATCTGAAATCTGGTTAAATGATAGTAGCTGTGCGCCTGTTCTCATAGAAGCAACACCCCCAAACTTCAAATCTCTAAATGTGGTTCGACCTGATAAGAGAGGTGGTGGTGTAGCTGCCATTTTTAAAGACTCATTCATATGTAAACAGATGATGTTTGGTGACTTTGACTCTTTTGAGTATCTTTGTTTTGAATTGAAAGGTACACCCAAGATCTTAGTTTTAGTAATATACAGACCTCCAGGTTCATGTACTCATTTTCTAGAGAACTTCACTGAACTTCTCTCTGTTATCACAATAGACTTTGATCACCTTCTGATAGCTGGAGACTTCAACATTCACATTGATGACGCTAATGATAAAACTGCTGTGCAATTCCTCGGAGTGCTTGATCTATTTGATATTATACAGCATATTCATGTTCCAACACATGCTCAAGGTCACACACTAGACTTGATCTTAACCAAAGATCTTGATGTATCAGACATTGTTGTTAAGGACGTTGGCCTCTCTGACCACTTCTGTATTTCTTTTGAGATGTCAGCTGCACCTGTAATCCATCACAACTCTGCTGTTCTCAAAAAAAGGTACCTAAGTGATCACACTGCATCAGTTTTTAGTGAACTAATGAATATGTCAACAAGTCTAACATCCAACTGTGCTGATTCCCTTCTAAATCATTTCAACCGCAAATCTCTAGAGATTCTTGACACCATTGCCCCAGAAAAGTCCAAGTTCATCTCTAGGAAACAAAAAGCTCCATGGAGGTTCACTAAATCTGTTACAAACCAAAAGCGAGAATGCCGCAAAGCTGAGCGTAAATGGAGGAAAAGTAGCCTGCCCGATCATTATGAGACCTACAGACTGCAGCTCCACACCTACAACTCTGAATTAAAAAAGGCGAGACAAGCCTTTTTCTCCAAAGTCATAAGTGATAATATCAACAATTCCCGTGTTCTGTTTGCCACTATTGAGAGGCTAACTAACCAACCAACACAGTTAGCCCCTGATTTCAAGTCCCAAACTAAATGTAATGAGTTTGCATCCTTTTTCGATGATAAAATACTAAACATCAGATCAGCCATTCACTCCTCCCTGTCAACCAACACACCAAGACCACCCCTACAACCACATAGCAA